>CM019172.2:36532057-37060929 GCA_009739505.2 Apolygus lucorum
TTGGATTTTTCATAAACAATTTGGCTCTTTTAGATTCTTGCTCCATTCTTAGCAAAAACAAATCCACAAGTCAAATATGAAAATACAATAAGGAAAAAGCTAAAATATCAATACCTGAAGTTTAGGCAGCGATTTGACAGTTGGCAGTAAGGTTTTGTGTCCAATGATAAGTCTCTGGATACACCTCGATGTCATCAAAGAACTTCTTATGATTTTGGTGAACATTTTGCTAGCGTTTATGGAGAAATTTGGCGATTCTTCTTATAAAATAACAATGATTGCATCATGATTATTGTTCTGCGCTCAAATCGCTTTAACGTTACTGATCGCCGGCAATGCAGAGGTAACCGCAACTCTCGTTACTTTAAATTTCAAGAAGATTCAAGCTGGGTTCACATGAGCGCGGTCAACGCGGTTGTGCGACGAGGCGGTTACGCGTTTTGGACGCGGCTGGTGTCTAGAGGCATGGTCGCGGTTGGGCGACAGCTTTTCGCCTATTATTTTCCCGCGCTTCAGTTGAAATCCTATTATGTTTTGAATTCCAGCTGGTTTGAATCCTATCATTTTTATTTTCACATTGTGATTCAATTCAGCTCGTCCGACTATATTAATTACTATGAAATCACCAATGTACCTCCTCATCAAGGGTGACTGGGGGGTACATCAATTAGGTACATTCTTTCTGTTCCTACGATGTTCCATTTCATTTTTAAATGCATCAAAGGTAAACAGTATTTTACTGAATCGAGATAGATACCGTTACCTACCAACTCCAAGAATCGGAATTCTGATAGATTTATTTTATTTGTAATCATTATTATCAATGTGAATTATGATGTAGAATATTCCTATGAAAAGCGTAATTATTTATAATTCCATGTAGGTGCTAATTACGCAAAAAAATTTTGGAAATCACCTCAAGTGGTTGAAATTCTCATCAATTTGAGTACCCATTACATAAATAAATCACAGATCATATTTATCAGATAGGTATACGTTTTATTTCATTACGATGCATTCATCAAATGTCTACAAGAGACAAAAATAAACGAAAATTATAAAAATAAGTAAAATAAAATTTCGTGTTTTTTTTAGGCCAATCATCCCTGATTTTAATAAGATTTTTTTTCACCAGATGGCAGCACTGGCGATTGTAGAAAAAGGGGCAATCGTAGTTCTAGTTTCTCTCTCCACCAGTTCAAGCGATTTTCATTTTGAAAACGGGAATGTACTCATTATTAGTTTCCAAATGGCGCTCTGCCAAAATTTTCAAAATAAAATTGTAATTTCAATTTTATTCAGAATTTTAAAGTTCAAATTTTGAGAATCATTTCACATTTTTCAAAATCTGAGTTTATAGCGCCAAAGCTCTAACTCACCTGAGTAAGAAAATATTTTTTTATTTGAAATTTATTGAATGTATTGGTCGTAAAGCGTCGGCGGCGAAAAACAAAGGAATTCTAAGAAGGGGGAGGTGATTAGCAGTTGTCAACTCAATGAGCCCCCAGGTCTCTGGACTCTAGACTTGTTGTCCACTTGTTGTGATTTTTATTAGTTCTTTCTGATTTTGATTTTGTGACTTCAAGTCTGTTCGTTTCTTCATTCTGAATTTCCTCTCACATTGATTGAATTTGGGAACTTACTGAATAATTTTGGTGTAGGTATGTCTGTTCATCTGACGGTAATCAGAAGCCTACCTACCTTTTCATGTACCTAATAACTATTTATCTGCGTACTTTTATTTCCTTCCTACTTGCGAAACTACGAGAATAAATAAAACTGAAGTAATAATTAAAATAATAATAATTTAAAAAAAATAATAATAATAAATAATAATAGAAATAAGAAAATAAACTACGAGAATAATAAAATTTGTTTATATTACCAAAAAAAGAACATATTTTGATTGGAGATTGATCTGCAACACATTGGGACATTTTCATGTCAACCACTACACAACAAGGTAGTGAAGTAAGGTCCCACAGCTCTCTTCTCTCAATTCAATTCAATCAATTCTTCTCTCTAATTCAATTACAATTTTGGATCAAGCTTCCGGAAAGATCACAACACACCAGTTGAACAAGTGGTGATAACAAGTCGTGATAACAAAAAATGTAAACAAAGGGCGCGCGGTTACGCGTCGAATATCAGAATTTTTGAAACGCGACGGTCCACTCCAAAAGTACTCAGGCGGCTGAGGCGCCGCCAATCAAATGGCCGAACGCGTAACCGCCTCGTCGCACAACCGCGTTGACCGCGCTCATGTGAACCAAGCTTTACACGAAGAAGGAATACAACGGAGGTGGAGACAACAAAATAAGAGTAGTGTCTACTTTTCAATTTTTTTAAGATTATTTGTTGGCAACACTGCTCATTTCAGCACTTGAAAGAGTAGTAGAGGTAGAGAGCATTTATTTAGAAAATCAAGCAGATTTTTGTCAAATTTATGATCATTCTTCGTGAATTTAGTCCACTTTGTGGTTTGTTAAGAAATCCGGGGCATCACTTTGAATGCGGTTGTGATCTCTTGAAGTTGTGAAGGGTCGGGGATTTCGAAAAACCGGATCATTGGCTTCGTCTCGACGTCTCACAGGCCGAATGTCCGACCATAAAATCTACTGACGGCATCCGAGATTGGACGAAAATGTTGATTTCTGAGGCCCGAAAAGGGTTGGAGGAAAGTTACCGTGGGTTCTTTCGGTATTCTCTGTGAATTTGCTTATCGATCGTTGAAGTGTGTGTGTTCCGAGTGTGCATTTTTCCTTCTGTAGGGCATCCGGAGTGTTTTATGGTGTAGTTTATCATAGTACAGTCTAACAATGGCATTGCCTAAACGCAAAGAAATTTACAAATACGAGGCTCCTTGGCCTCTGTACTGCATGAATTGGTCGGTCAGGCCGGACAAAAGGTTCAGGCTGGCTTTGGGGAGTTTCGTTGAAGAATATAACAATAAAGTGCAAGTCGTCAGTTTGGATGAGGACACTTCGGAATTCAGTGCTAAAAGCACTTTCGATCATCCGTACCCGACGACGAAAATCATGTGGATTCCCGACAGCAAAGGGGTTTTCCCGGATCTTCTAGCCACCAGTGGAGACTACTTGAGGTAAGCTAGGTAGCTTGGTTCACACTCATTCTAAGTTTTTCTTCGAAGATGAAACTCAATCGTTTGACTTTCCGTTGAAATATGACCCTTAAGGTCCCATTCTTTAAAGTTACTTCATGATTACCAGTACCAGCTCAAGTACCAGGTAGTTAGGCTGAGCAGAATCCATCTAGAATCAAAGCCATCCATCGGAATCCATCAAAGCTGGTATCTAGACTTCTAAGTCTTGAGCGACGTGTGTCTAGGTATCTGTAGTGTCTTGAAAACGCCTTTTTCCTAAGGGGAGGGTATACCTACCTAAATGTTGTTACGTAAGAATTACGAAAAAGTACCTTGATGGAAGATTACACAGCTAAATGTGCATGATGAGAGGTCGTGACTAAGACAGTAACTGTTGGATACGAATCCATTATAAAATATTGTACTTCCGTACTAAGTTCAAAAGAATTTGGCAGAAGAGACTACTTAAAATCGCAATTATAGGAATTTCCGACTTTACTACCATCCTAGATGAAAATATCACATTCACGTATCCACAATCTCAGAAGTTTGATGAAGTATCCTTAACCCTAATTGGTATCACTAGTGTCACCGAAAACATCTTAGGAACCCCACAGCTGTCCCAAAGTGTCACCAGAGTAACCAAAATTAAATTGAAATTTGAAAAGTGCAGATCGGCCCATTAATGTTTAAATAGCTATTTAAATCTAGTTAATCTGGCGACACGTTGGGACAGCTGTGGAATTCCTAAGATGTTTTCGGTGACACCAGTGACACTATGGTCCAACTAGGCTTAATGAATGGTTGATTCCTCCAAGTTCAGTGGTAAGAGGAGAACTGTCAACCGATTAGTGACAAATGGCAATTCTAATAGTAAAGACCTGTATTTGGCTAATAGCATTATCTGTCTTCCGGGAAAGGATAAATGATATGTCTGAGCGCAGAAGCGCGTAGAAACTACCGTTTCCGTACAAGTTTCTGTCGGATCATCGATATCAGTTGGGGTAAGTGTTGCTCTCATGTTATCGCCTAATTTTGGGGTTTCAACCGTAACACGAGCGTGAATCGTTTGGAAATTGAATGGGGAATTCCGTGCTTTGCCTTCCGAGGAAGTTTCGTGTACAAAAATGAACAAAAGTGGGGTCATGCATAGGGACGGCACGATACTCCTAAGTATCGATCTGCTTTAGAGACGATATTTCTCAGAAAGTATCGATACTGATATTATAAGATATCGATACTAAGATAATATCGGCTCAAAGCATCGATACTACCGATATTTCAAATTAATCCACAGATGATTTAGCAAACCAAACAAAAACCCAAATAATTAAGTATTATAAATATTAACATTATAAATGTTCAGTTGAACCATTGAGGAGGAACTCAACATTATAAATAATATATCCATAAAAGTCAATAATTTAAAATGTTATAGAAGTCAGTGGTAGTAATTCAAATGTTATGAAAGTCAATAATTTAAAATTTAATAAAAATGAATGATCATTCCATTTTATATTTATTCCAGTTCTTATTTGCAAGAATCTCTGTTCAATGAAATGATTTTTCATCCACTACAAATGGATCAAGTAATAAATCAGTCAATAATAGTTTCAACTAATAAATCATATAATATTTATTATGAAATCTTAAGGCCCGATCACACAGGACGCGTTATAACGCGGCGCTCAGGGAACGCGCGTTCTCCCCGACGTTTGGCGATATAGCTACGTCACACACATCGCGTTATATCGCGCGTCATTTCGGCCTAGAACCCAGCATTGTGATAGAGTTCTCCTCTTTCTGTATCTTCTGACTTTCACATAAAGCTATGGTAACTTCTAGTGATTCTGATGAGGAAGAAGCTCTTCTTTTATTAGCTTTATTAGACGGCAAAAATAGACGGCATTGGGTGCACCCAATCGATAGAAAGAGACAAGATTTTGGGGAATAGGTACCACCGTCTATGTCGAGAGCTGCGATCACATGAGGATCGTTTTATGAACTATTTCCGCATGTCTAGACAAGATTTCGAGGACCTACATGAACTGCTACAGGAGAATATTCAGAAGATAACGAGGATAACGCCCTCAGCGCGCGTTACTTTTGTAAATTTTTACAACCCGAACGCGTGACGTCGCGTTACTGAAAGTATCGCGGCGTCTTAACGCCGCGTGTGTGACGGGGATGATGCATTATCGTATCATACAACTGTAACGCCGTAACGCGACGTTACTCGAACGCCTAACGTCGCGTTATAACGCGTCCTGTGTGATCGGGCCTTTAAACATATAAACCCCAAATGTTGGGAGAGGCAGTCCTGAACGGTTTGGAGATGCTTGGAGGAGCCCGGAGGGGTCCATTCGCCTCTATCCCCTCCCCTTTTCAGTTCCGGTTTGGTTCCGAACTAGTTCCAGACTGCCCCTTTGAACAGATCCAAGGATATTAGAAGCAATATATCGTTTCAATTGATACTATTATGAGGCTATTGAGTATTCTGTAGCAGACAAAATATGGTATTTTTTCCCGAGTACTTGATATTATTCTGTATTTTTTCACCAGACTACTTTGGCAAAAATATCGACAATGTCGTCAAGAAAGTATCGATACTTCCGATAATTTTGGCTAAAGTATTGATACCAATACTTCGTAGGAGGACATGGTATTTTCAAAGGAAAAACACTTCCGAATTGTAAACTAATTTTATTACCTAAAGAAACTGTACTATTTCAGAAACGGAACTCGAGTTAGCGATACTCCGCCTCAGACAGCGTTTACTACAAATTTGATATCAAAATGATCACATGACACCTCAAAGGTTCACTCAGGCGAGCTACAACATTAACTGTTCAAACAAAACTAGAAAAGGGCTTAACAGGTGCCCCCTCTCTTCTCTCAGTAGTTTCAAAACCTGTCACAAGGGGATTTGTGAGCAGCTAGTGGCGACACTACTGTGTTTCTCGAGTGTAAAATAATAACGATTGTTTAAAATAACAATGTCAGTGAATCTGATGATAATGCAAGTAAAATGGTAAACGTTCAATCGGGTTCGATCAGGGTTTGAGTCTTCGTTTTCATCAATCCATCACAAATATATTGAGTTATTCATCGAAAGTATCGATAATCTGATATATTGGTGGTATCGTGCCGTCCCTAGTCATGCAGCATGTGTTGATGAACAACTTTTCAAATAATAAACTAGGTATTTTTAAACCGACTTTCATCGATCAAATAGACTATTGGACATTTTACGCTAAATTACAAAGATTACTCCATCAGTGTACCAAGTTGATCGAGTACGTTCGTTTTCAGGATATGGAGAGCCGGAGAACCGGAAACACGACTGGAATGTGTTCTAAATAACAATAAAAATTCCGACTTCTGCGCTCCGCTTACGTGTTTCGACTGGAACGAAGTAGATCCAAATCTCATCGGCACGTCGAGCATCGACACTACCTGCACGATATGGGGCCTGGAAACCCAACAGGTAATGAGAAATAATTGTGTACAATTTAGGCTAAATGAAAATGACCTGATCTTCATCTTGTGATAAGAACTCATATATTTCGGGGTTTTTCTCTTTCTTTAGTGTTTCACATTACATCAAATCTTTGAAAAACAGTTGGTTGGATACCTGGTTATGCCTTGTCCCAAAAGAAAGGAAAAAACATTGTGTACTTTATATTTGCCGAAAGTTTCGGGGAATAACGGCGTAGTCCGGTGGCTCACGAGTTCCCCCCCCCCCCCCCCCCTCTGCTAAAACCGTCCAGATAGTGGTAAACATTTTTCTTTCTTTTTTGAATTTTCATGATTTCTCCCAAGGATCTCAAATATGACCACGGTGCCCAACGCATACCTACCAACTTTGTTATCTCAAATGGGAACCCCTATTTGTTTTATCGCTAATTTGGATTCTCCGTGAAATTTCATGAATATTAGACCCCTCAGCCGAGTTTTTGGCAACCCCTGGATTGTGCCGAAATTGAGATGAAGGTAGACCCCAACTGTGATTAGTGACGATTCGATGCTTTCGATATTTATTGATATCGATATTTACGATATTTGAATCGATATTTTTCTTGCGATATTATCCAATATCGAAAGGAAAATATTGATATCGAAAGAAAAAAAATTATCGGTTGTGATGGTTATATTCCTTCCCATTGTAATTTATCAATTTCTCCTAAAATATAAAAAATAATGAACCAAAATAAATAGAAACAGAAGATGAACGCAACACATAAACAGCAATGTTGAAATAACATGACAACCCACGACTATAGTTTCTGTTTTGTAATAATTTATTATATTATGTATTAATACAACTTTTTACGAGTAAAATTTGAACTGGCAGTATGTTAGTAGATATCGATTTAAAAAAAACGTTGCAAAAACATATTCGATATCAGTGAAATTAATATTTTTCTTTCGATAATTAACGTGATCACTGATATTGATTAAAATAACGATGCAAAAACATATTCGATATCAGTGAAATCAGTATTTTTCTTTCGATATTCTATCGATATCGATATTTTTCTTCCGATGTTTTATCGATATCGATACAGCCTTCCGATTTAATTTCGATGTTAAATATCGCATCGAAAGGTACATCGAATCGTCACAAACTGTGATACATGTTTTTTCATTAATTTTCGACGCTGAATCACGTGGTGGTGTCCATTTTCGGATTTTACAGGCATTTTTCGAAACGGCGGCCGAAAATTAGGTGGTTTTTTAATAGAAAATCGCTCTTTTTCCATTCTTATGAGTTACGAAGCAATTTCAATTAGTTCGGGAGGCTAACTTTACCGCTAAATTTTATTGTCTTTTCCTCCTCCCAAATTTAGGGGTAGAGTTAGCCATCCGAAATCACGAAACTAACTAATATAGAAACTAAATAAGAGAAGATGAAGACTAGTAATGCTTGATAAACTAATAGGTAGAATAGTATCGTATTGTAAAAAGAGTGAGTAATATTGTTTCTTTTGGTCACTTTCGTGTCTTGAGTTCTGCATTCTGCCCTCCTTCCTCGTTCACGAACTCTTGTGTTAATCCTTGTAAGCTAAAGGTTGTTGTTCGTTCCGCTTCTGTGGTAAGCAGCACAGAACCTCCTATGAAGTCAGATTGGTAGAATATCCGTTACGTTTCAAACATGGCTGCCTCTTACACATTTCCACCACATTTAAAATTTCCATCTTCCTTAACCCTTGGGAACGCGCGGTATATTGCAGATACGAGGGTGTGACTTTTCAGTGAATTGCACTTGGAAAGGGAAGGGAGGGAAATTTGTGGGTTTTGGTAGCTACATCGTCAACCGTCTGTTACAATTAAATTTGCTCGTCACTACTCCCCGCTGACGACGTGGGTCCGGACACCCGTTTTTATCTCCTGGATACGGCGCACGCCCCGGGTAAGAAATTCAAATTTGAGTTTTCTCTCATTTCTTTACATTGTACTTTGCATTTTCTGCATACATCGCTTTTTCTTTGCATATGTTTGTGGTCCTGTGGTCGTTTGCTTGTGCATAACTATGAGTAAAACGTGCATTCGTGAACGGAAATCCGTTATTTATCTCAGAGATACCGCACGTTCCTGAGTTCCATAAAGTTCTTATGACTCTACTATTCATGATTTTGTTTCAGAAAATTGGTAATTCACAAAAGACTGGAACTATTCTATTTCGAAAAATATATTTGATTTATTCAAGGAATCCTATTTTGGTGGATGAGTACGTTATTAAAGCCCTAATTCCCATGTTTTATCTCCCAGATACAGCACGCGCCCCCGTGTTTGGAAATAAGCGCGCGTTCCCTAGGGTTAAATTCTCTAAATTTTTTGGATGCGTTATCGAGCAGCTCACTTGCGTTTTCTTCCATATCAATGAACCCTCATTCGAAAAATAAAAAAATAAAAAAATGGGAGGCAAATTCCCCATTTGGTGAAATTCCTCATTCTTTATACCGTGGGTCGATACACATCTTATTCCAAGATAGTTGTTGTTTTTCTTCAAAACTTTATGCTAAAGATCATGTATAATTCCTCCATTTTTATGTTCAGGTGGTTGGACGAGTGAACACTGTGATGGGGCACGTGAAGACGCAGTTGATCGCCCACGACAAGGAGGTCTACGACATCGCCTTCAGCCGAGCGGGTGGCGGCCGCGACATGTTCGCGTCAGTCGGGGCTGACGGGTCCGTCAGGATGTTCGACCTTCGTCACCTGGAGCACTCGACGATCATCTACGAAGACCCAGCGCACACGCCGTTGCTCCGCCTAGCCTGGAACAAGCAAGACCCCAACTACCTGGCCACGGTGGCCATGGACGCCTGCGAGGTCATCATCCTGGACGTCCGCGTCCCCTGCACTCCAGTGGCAAGACTCAATAACCACAGAGCCTGCGTCAACGGTGAGAATTGCTTGCAATTTCGACGTCGTTACTGCAACACCACACAACTAATTTTGGGTCTTTTATCAGGAAAGCGTAATCAGTGGTTCTACTTAACACCTTCAATGCGGGTCTCAAAGTCGTGCAACCCTGCCGTACTGAACATTTTTCGAGCTTGAAATTCGATATTGGTGAATTTGAACGCAAAATTCATATTAAAGTTCGGCATCAAAAACGAAACAATGTTTTAGACAGTTGAACTCATACTGAAGACGAAAAAAAAGCAAAAAATGGAATATATCAAAAAGGAGAGGTACCAGGCCCCCTCCGCAAAGAGAGTTGAAATGCTAGGTATGACCGGTCGTCCGTATGGCAGGTATGCAGGGATCGACCGGTCATCCGCACTGAAGGTGTTAAGAAACGAAAAACTTCTTCCACTCACTGCATTCTTGGGAGCAATGTTTGAAATAGAAATTTCTAATGATAATTGCTAGGTTCCTATCGTGGCGTGTCACTTGTTGGTTTACTCAAATGGGAGAAAGACTGTCAAAATCAACTTTTTGAGTTGGTTCACTTGTGTTGTGGAAGGTCCCTGTTGAATGGGGTGTGCGCATGGGTCGGAAAAACTGTTTATTGTTATTTTTAATCAAAACTAGACCTAATTCTGAGAATTTTGACACCAAGAAGACCTTTTCCTATGATTTTCCAAAGTTTCGAATGTGTATGACGTCATAGTGGGCTGGGGAGTCCCGCCCAGGCGGGAGGGGCGCGTGACCTCATAAACATTCCAAACTTTGAAAAATCATAGAAAAAGATCTACTCATCCAAAAAGAGAACGGCTGGTGCCAAAATTCTCAGGATGTCTACTTTTGATTAAAAATGTAAAAAAAAAATAAGGCACACCCCCATTGATGTGTGGACTAGCAAGTTTGCCCTTAAATCGCCCCTGTGTTCCTCCAAAATAAGTAGATAAAATTCGAAGTTATCATAGCCAAAGGTGTGAGACTGCTAAAACTAGTCGTTTAGTTCGAAGCGATACTGTCGTTTACGACGAAAAATCAGCATTGGATACTTCAAGTTGCCATGACAACGTCGAATCAGTTCTTTCCTATTTACACATTATAAACATGTGGGTAATGTGAAATGTGCTTTCTGCAGTGAAAGAAATCTTAGAAATTGAGACCCTCGCTGAAGACACCTATTGATTCCCCTACTGTTTGTTTGTTGCAGGTATCGCTTGGGCTCCTCATTCGTCGTGTCACATCTGTACAGCGGGAGACGACCACCAAGCCCTCATCTGGGACATTCAACAGATGCCCCGAGCCATAGAAGACCCCATTCTAGCCTACACGGCCGCTGAAGGGGAAATCAATCAGATCCAATGGGGGGCCACGCAGCCCGACTGGATCGCCATCTGCTACAACAAGGCTCTGGAGATCCTCAGAGTCTGAACTGATGGTACTGGCGGTTGATTCTCCGAATCAAAATGGTGTAAGTTGACAGCAAATATACATTCCACTAACTTACGGGCTCTTGAAACCCTCCCTGTCACGTCAATGTGTAATTCCTGTCATTTTGTAAAGCACCTTCTTTGTGGTCAACGGAAATTGTTTGTTCACAGAGAAATCACCTTACCTACTCATTTTTAGAGCCCAAGCAAAAAATTCAAATGTTGGCTGGTAGTCCTTTATAGTTGATCATTTGGGATGAAAATTGACGATTTATTCGAAAAATATATTATAATGACCGATTAATTTTTGACCGGTTTTCATGTTCATACGTTGGGACCTCCTCATTCTGAATTGAAGATTTGAATTTAATTGACTTGGTGGTGTAGAAAAAGATAATTTTCTTTGAAAATAACCCTTCAATAAATTTGGATAATTTAGAAATGTATTGACCATATGAAAATTCAACCAACCCATTTCGCCCATGGCTTCTTATTGTCTCACCCCCTCAAGCGGAGGGGGGTTCACAACCGGCCCAACTCGAAAAACTACTCGTATTAGGACTCACGAGCAGTCACTCTCATGGGAACTGGTTCACCGCCATTTCTATCAACTTGCACCAACTCCTATAAGATTTTCAATCCAGCAACTCCATGAACTTATTAGTACTGTTACTGAATTTGTAAGTTGAGGAAAATTGAATGAAAAATCGATTTTTCGAAACGATTATTTCGTTTTGATTGTTCAATCATCGATGCCCGAATCGATTGTTGCTCTACTGATGACCGAATGTCACAAGTGTGTGTGTGTGTACCAATTTATCTCCAGTCACTGTGGTTTGTAGTTGATCAGGAGGTTTCTAAACTGCTCTAGTTGTATCATAGTAATGAATTTCGGATGGCTCACTGTGCTTCCCTTGAAGAGTCAGCATTTTGATCTCTCTGCAAATGAATGGGGGGGGGGGGGGTGCGCCTTGATTTTTTTTAGATTTTTAATCGAAAGTAGACTACATTCTGAAAATTTTGGCACCAACCGCGATCTTCTAGCGTCAGTAGATCTGTTTCTATGATTTTTCAAAGTTTCGACCGTTTATGACGTCACGCGCCCCTCTCGCCTGGGCGGGACCCCCCAGACCACTGTGACGTCATAAACATTCGAAACTTTAAAAATTCATAGGAAAAGATTTACACACGCTAGAAGATCGCGGTTGGTACCAACATTCTCAGGATGAGGTGTAGTTTAGAGTAAAAATAACAATAAACAGTTTTTCCTACCCAGGCGCACACCCTATTCTGCGTTGGATTGGCACTGAGATACAAGCTGAGACCACAAGGGCTGTCGTGTGATGGCTGTGGTTCAGAGTTTTCTCCCGAACATGCGCTAAACTGTAAAATGGGTGGCTTGGTATCCCGGTGTCACAATGAAATAAGGGATGTTTTTGGGGAGCTCATGAGTTGCGCATGGGGGAATTGTATAAAAGAGCATCTAATAAAGGAAGCGACGGCCTCAAGTCCTGCTTTGCGAGGAGACCTTGCATGCCGGGGGGTTTGGGAGGCACAATTAACTACTATTTGATTGTAAGGAGGCCGATCCAAACAGGATTTCGCAACCCCCTCCAGCTGCAAGCAGATGGATGGAACCCCGAAAACCCAAGGAGGGTGATCGAGGGAGTGGAAGGAACTCACCTCACGGGAGCCCCAGGGGAGCTAGTCATGACTATCAGTTCCCCTAGGTACCTGTTTGTATTAACACCACAGGTTAGGCCGAACCTTCTAGCTAAGGTTCTACCAACTAGACAGGTTGGTGCCCGAGTTCATAACAGAACTCACATACCGAGAGACATCTTCAGGGGGCTAGCCCTTGAGGAGGCCATCTCTCCCCTTATAGCCTTCTTGGTACAAGCCTGTGAAGTAGGGTATGCTCAACCACGAATCCAACCTCAACTGAAGGGCAGGCAGGTGATGCTTTGACCGAAGTCAGTGCATCTGTAGCCTGGGGCTCCCCTCACCCGTGGTACTGGTAATTGAGATGAGTAATAGGCATTTTACGGCATTACTGCTATCCCCAGAAGCCCGACCAGGTAACAGGCCTGGAACCAGAAAATTTGTACCTGCTCCCTAACCGCTCTACTCCTGTCAGAGGCATGTGCCAGAGCCCTAACATTAAGGGGGTACAGGAGAGGGAGGCATGACGCACAGCGGTACCCATAAAAGGTTTGGGAGGCACAGAGGGATGCGTTATTTGATATCCGTGTTGTTCACACCGACGCTCCCTCTTATGTCTCCCGCCCTGTCCCAGCAGTGCTGTCCTCTGCTGAGCAGGAAAAGAGAAGAAAATACGCCGACGCATGCGAAGAGCGCCACGCTACATTTACCCCATTGGTGTGCTCTATAGATGGGATGTGGGTTCCACAAGCGATAGCCTTCATCAAAATTCTGGCGGAGAGGCTCTCTGAAATTTGGGTAAGACAGCAAAGCAAAGTGCGTGAATGGCTCCGTGCTCGTCTGGCCTTCGCTGTACTACGAGCAAGCAGCTTATGTTTCAGAGGCGCTCGGAAACGATGGAGGTGTGCCAACAACCTGTTAGGCTTCGATGCGGGTGCAGCCGTCCAGCTTGGCTTGGACCCTGTCTTTCTTCGAAAATATTCTTCATCTCTGGCTCTTTCTTTTTTAAATCATCTCTCATCATCTCTCACGCGGCTCCTGTTTTGTTTTTCCCTAAGTTGTTAAAATATATATATATATTGGATTTCAAATCTGAAGTCCTTTTTTCTGATCATCATTCCTCTCGTACAAATTGATGGTTGAATCTAAAACTTCCCTTTATGTTATTTTTTCTCATCCTAAAATGAAAATTAATGTCTAGGCCATTATTTCTGCCTGGATTACCCATTATTTCAAACATACCGAACGATTGTTTAATTTTTTCCAGATAACGAAGATAAATACAGACCGTCTTCGTCCAATCAGCGCCAGTGTAAGGATTTCATCTATTTTAACAATTTTTAGGTTCGTTAGGTTTACTTGTGCTCATGAAGTTTTTTCGCATAAAACAAAAAAATTTATTCCGAACAAAACATGATTAGGACTTTTTCCAAAGTGACTGAACGTATTGTAAATTTACAAGATAAAATTGTGTTTTATTAGTTCGACTGTGACCACCACTGCCGCCTCTTATGATTTCTGTGCAATTTTAATAGTTGAATTATTCTTTCACGTTGGAGCGAATTTTCAAAGGAATCCTTTCTTGAATTTTCATTAAAAACCTTCCACTTAAAAATATTTAAAAAAAAATTTGTACCGCCATATTGAAGACCAACTGCCCTCGTTAGTTCTTCCCTCATTTGTAATGCAATGAAAAACTAGTTGGCGGTTTTTTTTTTTTTTTTTTTTTTTTTTTGAGAAATGGAAGGTACTACTCATGAGGTTAATCCAGGATCATTTTAAGAACGATGGAATTGTTGGTAGAACTAGATACCTGCCATACAATTGAATTATGTTAACAGTAATTTGTACTGTACAATGCAGCGTTTTATTGATTGTTTTGGTTCATTTCAAATTTCTTTGAAAGCTCGCTCTAGCATGGTTTCCTTACCCCAAGTATAGGTTAGTTATTATGGATGCTAATCAGCACTTCCATATTAGATGAAATGTGGGGTGAAGTTTTCAGTTGAACCTTAAAGTAACGTGAATCTTCTGAAAGACTTGAAAACCCCCATCCCCGTTGCACAATCGGGTGTACATAGTAGTTCGTTCTCCATTGTTTGATTTTACGGGCGAACGAGTCAAGTTAGCGCAAGCAAAAAACTGAACAATATAATTATTATTGATAAATTATAACGTATTGTATTTAATATTTATTGTGACGTTTGAGCTCCAACGGCCAATATAGTGTTTCTCCCAGTTTCCCTTTATCTGGGAAGCCCTTGCTTTATCCATTTGAACTAGACAATTCCGAGTTCCTGAGAGCAAGCAAATAAAAAAAGTGAAATAGATTTATATTTTCTACTAAACGACTCGAAAAGAAGGGATTTTGGCCAAAATAATTTGTGATTCGATCGTTACAAATAATTTTTTACAGTGATTCTCTCTCGCCGGCAAGATATTTTTTTTGCTGGAATGAAAATTGATGAATATTTGAACTGTACAAAAATCCGTCATTTTGTATGTTATCGTTTTATGATAGATAATAATTATTATTTCACAAATTGAAGGTAACTGCACCACTTTGTTCATGCATATTTGAAATTTTCTCATAAATTCAACATTAAAATGAGTAGATGTTTGTGTCGTTAAGTTCCCTATGGTATGCTAATGACCCAATGCTTTGTTGTTTTGTGTTGCTCATCGTTGAGTGAGTCAACCTGAGTATGGGACACTCCAGGGAGTTTTCTGAGTTTTGCAACACTGAGCGTGAATGACAGTAAAGCGATTGATCTTACCTAAAGGGGTTTTTTGGGTCTGGGAGAGTCCTCTCAAGGACGGAAGGGGTACGCCATAAATAAAAATAGATAAACAAATCAAAAATGAATGGGGAGGACGCCCAGGACTCACCCGATGCCAGCCCTAGGGATGAGGGAAGACGAGGAAAGTGGGGATGGGAGAGAGAGATGAAGGGGGGGGGGGGGGTGCCTCTATAGAAAGACCATCAGTTCAAATATGAGCCGAGCAGGAAGCGTCTGGTGACACCATGGAGTACGCCGAATGAGATGCGCAACTTCGTGGCACTTTTCCATGATAAAGTTGCAGCCTGATGTTGGGTGCCACTCCTTTTGGGTCTGACACGCTTGCCATAAATCATTTCTATAATATTTTCTTATCTTAGCCTGCCAGGTCCGCTCCATGTCCAAGCTGCCATTGACAACCTGGACATCCAGGATAATGCAAGATCTGTCAGGCTTGATGGCAATGATGCCAGGCTTCTTACCCTGGTCGCTCCGCATCTCTCCCTTTCAACATCCCAGCCGCTAGATGACTAGGCACCTGCTATCTGCTTGGCGACGGATGCGGCCTCCATGAGTCCACTGGGACGACTGCATCTTGGTTTCCACGTCGTAACCATAATCCTCGTCATCTGTGATGATGGTGGTGGAACAAACTTGACTGCAACGCTTCACATCTCCAATTTTTTGGTCAAAATATCCTGACACGACCCAAATGCGATCTGACAATCCTCTGCCATCTCACAAACCGACGGCATTCACTTTGGCCACTTGAGAGTCTTCAATTGAGATTGAAAGCCTTTCTGAACTTGGCTCATCTTGAGCCGATGATCTGCCTTCCTTCAAACTCTGAAGCATCGCAAATGTTTCTGTAAACAACATGTCGAATTTCACGCTAACTCGCTGCTTCTCCTTCCCATCCATCACGACAAACTTTAAAAATGCCCTCTAAACAGCTGAAAAACAGGTTCTATGTTGACCCAAAGATGCACAGTCCAAAAATTCCTGAAGCTTTTTGATCAGACCTTTTAGGCCTGTGATTAATTTTTAGGTGCTGGTGAAATGTTGTTAAATTATTTCCCACTTTTCCAGAGCCTCTCTCATACAGCTTGCTTACATGTTTTTTCTTCAAACCCTTAACACGTTGGCTGCGGGACCCCATTCCTGTGTTTCACTGAGTCCTGAAACTTTTCTTCGAGCAAATCAGTGCCTAATGCAGGTTTTCCATCGCTTCTGCGCATAATTACGACAAAAAAGTTGCATTTTTTTCGTCAAATTAATTTTTTTGATTACCTGTCTATCATCCGGCTTAGGCGAGGAATTTTGCTCTGCGCCTGCAGAAACAATGAGTAATGCGCGTATAGACTAGACCCGCATAGCACCAACCTTTGCAGAAAACACCCCTTTTCCTGACAGTTTCTTCGTCTTCCTCCGAAGTTCAAAGACATAGAAACGATTGATTCCTACTGAGGAGGTGTTACGGAGCAAAACCATGTAAGGAATTTTTTTAAATGCCCCACAGACGAAAATATTCAAGAAAATCAATTTTTCAACTTCAAATGATTGGTAATCGAAAAATATCCCATCGATCGTGGAACTGAAGGTACCAGTCCGTTGAGAAATCGATAGAGATCGAGATTCTACATCGATTGCAATATTAAAATCGAAATTAGGCTGAGGAGCAATCGAAAACCACAGTCATGTCAGATGATTTTCATGATAACCTTTCCATCATCCCACACACGAGCAGAAACGATTTGATGAACTGGCACCTGACGTGTTAAACCATTTTTTTTTAATGGCAAAAAAAGTTTTTCAAAATCAAATATGCCTATATGTCGTTCTCACTGGTGGTCGCCCAGGTGAGTAAGGTGGTGTCGCAGGTGTTGAGAGGTTTTCAGAGTACTCTGTGTTTGGCACTTTAGTTGGAATTTTCAGAACAAAATGAGGAATTTCACCGATTTCTATTTGCATTTTTCCTGAATAGTTAATGGTGTGGGATAGATGAAAATCGGGCTGATTTCGGAAAATAAGTCTCCTGTTATTTTTGGGAGACAGTCAAAATTTTTAATTTCAAAACTAACCGGGAAAACAGACGTGAAGCGGGAACGCTCGCTGATTGGGCTGTTCGGATCGCCGTCTCCTCCCAGTGTTGCCCATTGGGACGACGAAATCGTGTTTTCTAAGAGAAAAGTTATCAAACAAAAACAGGGGAAACCTAATTTTCCCCATCTCGCTTTTTCTATTTTTTTCTTCAGTTTTTCGATTTCGAACTTTACTGTTTCATGAAATTTTGCATCTGGGGATGAAATTTTGCATCTGGGGACTATGGATTTCTCGATATCAGCGCTTCAAGCGGCCATAAATGAACTATTCCAGCATGACGTCATTTTCCCGGTTTTTATAAACATTCGTAGTTTTTTTTCATTCGTAAATTAGGAAGTTCGGGCTGAAAGTTTGCCTTAGGGGGTTTTTCGAGGTGCTGAATCCGATTTTGGGGTCAAAAATAGGAAATTCCAACATGGTGAAATTCCTCAATGAGGAGTGCCTCATTCAACTTCATTTTGAACTGGCTATGAGTGAGAGTGTCGCGTATAGATAAATGTTTAGGTTTAGGGTATTGAATCCCTTACAAGGCTGATGTTGTTTGTACTGGAAAGGTTTCCCTACGAAAATATGCTACTGTGCCTTTTATTGCACTAGGTACCCCATGCAAGAAAAATCTCTCTTTTTATTAAACTGATCTGTCCAATCACCGTATTTTTTAATAGGTTGGTACAATGTTAGTGTTGAATTGCTAAGAGTAGGCTGTTCACAAAGATTTCAGTGTTAATCGAGTGGTGCAGTTTTCCCCAAAAATTTCTTCATGATGTTGATCGCTTGAATAGAAAATTATCCGTTCAACCTCCATGTTTTCGTTGGACCAAAGTTTACAATGGATGACCCTGGTGTGTTTCCCGAGTCACACTTGTTAGGTGATGATTGTGTTTGTACGTTCCCATTACCTTGTGTACCTTATAGAATCTCAATGTGTTATTCACTTATCAATTAAAATGTATGATGTATAGCGAATACTTGGTATTTTATTCTTTCCCTCTTGGCGGTGGAGTTCGTGTAATTTGTGGGTATGTCTGTAGCTGTATGTAACAGTGGAATGGTAGTGATTTTACCATGTCACTAATAATGGATTAACAAGCTTAGCGAGATTATAGGATGCACAGAGTACTGGAGACAAGTTAACAGAGGAGAAAGTCAACGTTAAAATGGTGTGCAAACGTTTTTGAGGCTGCCTCAGTTGCGCCATCTACTTTCAGCTGAAGAACTACTACGGAAACTGAAGTGGTGGGGGGATGCCACATTCTTTCATGCCACTTCTTTTCAAATCCTTTCGAATGACCAGAAAATATCAATTTAATTCATAACTTATCATTTCAACGTCATTTAGGTTTGCAAAAATCTCTTGGAAAAAAGTATCTACACTGCATGCAGATACATCTGTACATGGATATGTCTTATGATGGCAATTTAAATGATGAGCTCAGCTGATCAATGACCACTCAGGCGCCTTCAGCATTCTCCATTGACCCGCCCTCTCAAATTTCAGGTCCCTGCGTTCAACAGGAGAGGAAATGGCCTCGGAGCTCACTCAGCTGATCAGTGGCCACTCAGGCGCCTTCAGCATTCTCTATTGACCCTGCCTCTGTAACGCTTCAAAGGGATCTGTTGGATGACGATACCTATTTTCCTCTCACGATCATGTTGACATCTCATTTGTTACTCACGATCATATGTTAGTAAACATGCGCATAATTCAGCTTTCCGTACAGGTACATTCATATTAGGGACCATGTACCATGTTTAATAAATTGAGAGCTTTCCAATGAGTGGTGAACGATTTTTGTGGGGTGGAAAATAAGGAAGTTAGTTCCTGCGTTCAACAGGAGAGGAAATGGCCTTGGAGCTCACTCAGCTGATCAGTGATCATCAACTTTGATGATGTATAGAAGTATGTATCGATTGACTCTGCCTCTCAAATTTCACCTTCCTACGTTCAACAGCATCAGAAAAAAAACGTTGCATTGTTTGTGTGTCGAAAATTTTGGAACTAAGACATATCCATGTCAAAACCAATCGAGGCGACCGGTGTTTTCCAAGTTGCCCTGACAATCGTTGTTGTCCCTATTGTCCATAGTTCAAATGTTCAATTGACAACTGCCACCCATAGAAACGTTCGAAACCCAGTGTATAATTGAAAATCGCTCAATTTTGCATACATATCGAGAATATAACTAAATGTTATCAACGTAACGCCCCAAGGAAAAAAAAAATATGTGTTAAACAAGGTGACTTGTTGAGATGAGGTTGGGAACAAGCGACCATGAACGCGATCTGTTGCACTCATCTAGAACTACCTGGAGCTCCACCAATCAGAACGCTTCTCGGGCTCCCAGATTCAGCTTTCAGCTCAGTGATAGGATGTAATTGTGTAAGCACTAATATGCGAGCAGAGTCCTCACTCACTGCCCGGAGTTGCCAATGGAAAAGAGTTTCAGGCTCTGATGGTTTATGTTCCACTATGTGATGACCGAAACCTTCCATTCTGGGTCTCCAGAAACGGTCGCATCTGCACAAGAAGTGTTCAGCTAAGTCCTCTTCTTGTTCGCATGGACACATTGGCGAAATGAACGACTGTTCACAATATTCAGCAGTCTTTGGGAGTCGTAGTCCCGTTAGAATGCCTGGCATTAGCCTGATGGTGTTCCGACTGTTTGAAGTCAGCCATAAGGCCTGTTTTGGATCGTATGAAGTAATAAGCATACAGGTCTGTTTGTTAGTAAGTAAACAACCATTTCAGGTTGGATTTTCGTCTGACTGCCATTCCTAGCATCATCAGCTGTCTTCCAAAAGGAAGATTCTGATGATTTTGCTCACGGCTTCCCATTGCCTCACCGTTCTGGGTTGTCCGCAGATAAAACTAAGATTGCGTTGATGATTGGCAAGGTTCGTCACGAACAGGGCACCAAAAGAACAAGACTCTATGAACCCTTGGAAATGAGTTAGGGATTTTTTGAGGTGTTTGGAGGAAAATGCTTTCTTGATGTTGGTGACCTAACTTATAACGCCAAAAATTATTGAAACTCCGTTAAAATATTTCACAGATTTTATAAAATTTGCTAATTAAATAAAAATTGTTGCATAATTTTTTTTTACAAACTGAGGAGCTTTTTATACGACAAAACTTTCTCCACTTGAATTATTCGTACAATCAAATGGTCACATAATATGATTCAGGGGGTCTGTTCGGAGAGGCAGTTAGGAACCAGTTTGGAACCAAACCAGAACTGAAAAGGGGAGGGTATAGAGGCGAATGGACCCCTCCGGGCTCCTTCAAACCGTTCAGGACTGCCCCTCTGAACAGACCCAGGATTGTCTGATGTGGACGTTACAGCACCTGCATGGTTAAGGTAAGCAACAAACAACAATTAATTTTCAGTTAAGCGGTTTTAATAGTTAACAATAATCATCAGTCTTTGATTAATAATCTCTCAAAAGGCTGAGTAGAAGACCACATCCATCACATTACCTGATTAATTCAATCACAATAGGTAAATTAAATCTAGCTGTAGGGACTTTGGTTAAAATTTTTAGTCTCCAATTGTATAACAAAATATCCTTCAAAAGGAAGTGGAACTTATACAAGTCAATAGTACTATCTATCCGTGGTTGCGGTGGGGTAAGAAGATTTTAGAGGTTGCCAATGTACTGCGTTCGCCAGTACCTTTGTGCGAGTTCAGGCCACTGGACGAAAATGTGGTCGGCGAATAAAAGGAGAATTTTACCGGATAAAGAGAGCGATTTGACGCGGCAGACGCTCTCGAAGAAGACGATGCGGTTGTCGTTGATGTAGGCCACTCTCATGAGGAATGCGATGAGACAGATGGGGATGCAGGTTCCTGGTCCGTTGCAGAGGATGAGCTCCGGTCTGTGGTACAGCATCGGGGGTATCGACCGGAGTATGGACCATATTGTAGTGAAGATGGAAGTTAGGTACGACTGTCCAACAGTGCGACTCCTTGGAATTTTCATGACTATGTAATCACCTGTCAACAAAGAGAAGCGACATGAAAATACTTGAGACTATCAGAATAACAAAAAATAAGTTTTAGAGTAAATTATTAAAAAACCAGCTGAAAAGCCCTTTAACACTTTCCACGCGGGTCCCAAAACGGCGATTTCATCACCAACGCTACTGGTAGGCACTTTTTCGCCCCTCTACTGTCATCTGTTTCTTCTTAGTTGAACCAGTTGGTAATTTTTTTTCAACAGGATTTCCCCATGTGATTTCGTATAGTAATACCCGTTCTCCACTAGGTTGCGTTCCAGGTACAAAACGGGTTGCAATTTCGCCCGAAATTAGTAGTTCACACAACGTATAGAAAGCGCTCGAAACATTAGCCACTCAGGGGGTGGGATTTTGTTTGCCTACCGGAAGGCAATCTGCGCTGGCTAGAGAATTACTTTTGCCTTCCAGTGGGAAATCTACGTGGAACGTGTTAAAGGCAGGCAAAAACGATTCCTCTGACTCCCTACATCCCACTCCTTTCGCCCCCAACCCCCTTAACTCCTCCCACCACTGATTCCTCTGACTATCCTCGCCTCCCACTCCTCCACCATTACTACAACACTAGGTACTAGCCACGTCTGTTGAGGTTGGTCTGAGACACCATGAAAACTGTACCTACTGAGACTGTGACTTAGACAACAATGATTATAACAATACAATTATTTAGCGAAGACGTAAGGCCTACTGAGAAGAAGCTTTTAGCGCCAGGCTCCTACGTTTTGTTTTGCTCTCTTTGTGTCCTTTAGTCTTTATCTCTGTCTCTCTCGCTCTCGTCGACTCTTCTCTTCCCCTACTCCTCACTGTGGAGTCGCCACCTCGGTGACGATGTGCTCCACACCTTCTTCAAATGCACCAAATGGGCGCTTGAAAGAAACCAGCTCATGGCAGACCTGGAGGCTCTCCAGAGTTCAACACCAGAGGCTGTTGTCAGCAGGATGCTGGAAGGTGAAAGGATCTGGACTGCTGTGGAAGAGTACACAGAAAGCATCCTGACAAGGAAGATACTATTAGAATGAGAAGGAGAGAGCAGGGAGCATCTGGTCCGCCCCCTCACCCAGAACTGAGTTAACTGGGTTAACCCATTTCCGGCCACTGATGCGTTTTCGCATCGACTTTTTTTTTAAGTATTGAAAATAGTGGAAAATCTTTGTAGAAGAATTTTTCTCGTTCACGCTGTTCCTAAACTCGTCAAAAAAAGTTCTTCGACATTCGGGAGCTCGATGTGATTTTGAATTTTTTTGTCGAAAAGGAGGCCTTTTGACCGAAAGCAAGATTATGGTGGCTCAAATTCGATCCTGGGCGATTGAGCGTTCTGGGCCACGAGTCGAAACGGATTCCGGTACATAAAATAGATTTTTACATTTTACCAACAACAATGAATCACGATCACGAAGAATCACGATTTGAAAGACTGAGGCCTATCAAATTCCATTAAAATGTAAAATTCATAAAATTTGGAGTATTTTGGCTCTCATTATTGGTGAGCAAATTATGCCTCATTTCGGCAGCTGTCCTGTAAAACAGTTCATCCTCCAACTCTCACAACTCTGTTATTACTAACCTTGGCTTGAAATGGGTTAAACGCCCCAGGACTCAGCCCAAAGTAATGTGTTGAACGGTTCCGGGCTGAGCTCCCACGTGGGAGAAAAAGGAGGTGTTTTTTTAGTGAGTTTAAATCCCACATAGCTGGAAGACGCGGACCCTTCCAGGTATCTTACGAGATCCAACTCCACCTATGGATCTTAAAGATTTTCTCACCTGCCTGTCAAAAAAGAAAAAAAAGCTGTGCCTGCTGGTAACACCGTGTTTTGAAAATTAATGCTCTTTTCTCGATAGTTTCTCGCAGATGTGATTGTAAATCCTTCTATCCATATTCGAACAAAATTGAGATATCAGATCGTGAGAAAATGATATTGAAGAACCAACTAAGTCTGAAAGAAGTCGTTTCGAAGTTAAATTTTGAGGGTATTGAGGGTATGGATCATATTAATGTGGATGGTACAGACAGTATTCATCGAGAAAGTTAGGGCATTCAACAAGGGATTCACGCAACAGAGAAAAAAGAGGAGAGGCTAGCCCCCAGAAAGTGTTGTCGTGTTTCAGCGCTACTTACCGCCACTTCAACGAACTACCATTTCTGATATCTTATCAGGTGATCACGCTCGCGACCGCATTACCGTCGCTCCTCTAACTTGCAGTTGTCCCAAGATTACAATGTAGCAAAGGAGAACAACACAACAATTGAAAACAACACAAAACTGCAATATCAAGTTCCTTTTCGTCGTAATGTAAAAAGCAGGGAAGTAAAGCCGCCAAACTTAGAAATTAGAGAGTGGTAAAACAGAGGTGGTAAAATCGAGGTAAGCCTACTTTTCAGAAATGCCGCTTGACCACGCTCACATCGAGCTGAAAGAGGATAATAGTTCGCTGAGGTGGCGATAGGTAGCGCTGAAACCCGACAATACTTTCTGGGGGCTAGACTCTCCTGAAAAAGGACCCAATATTTTCATCAAAACGTCACGATGGACCCAATCCCTCCTGAATGTATTTATGACAAAACTACTCAATCAAGACATTAATACCTCAGAGCTCAAGCACGTTAGTTTATTTTCAAAACTAGATCTTGAACAAGAGTAGTTGTTCTTCTGACCTCTTGGATTATTGTATTCGATGGAGACGATCTTCATTTCAGAAGTTATATCTGTGTCAGCCATAACGTAGATACGAGGACGGTATCGCATGATATCTAGGAATTGCGTTATCTGCAAATAAAACAAAAGTCATTTTATCAAATTTTATGGTATAAGATTCTATTTCTTCAAGTTTCAAGGCGCTCTCATACATTTGTCTTCAACTTCGGGAAATACTTGTATATCCTATGAAATAGGATATTGTCTGAGAAGGGAAAGAAGTTGATCAGTCTGATCGCTAATCGGCCTTTTGCAGAGGTGAAGAGTTTCAAATCAGTTCACCAGATCGTGGGGCTAGAAGAGACCATTTCAGCTTGCCTTTCAACGTAGAGTGGACCTTCCTTCTCCTTATTCCATGTTTTTGACATTTTATATCTTTACTATGGCACATAAATGAAAAATCGTCACGCGGGGAGCGTTACGCGGAAATTTCTGATGATTTTCACGTACAACCAATCGTTCCTAGGGAAAACTAACTTCCTCATTTTCCACCCCACAAAAATCGTTCACCACTCATTTGAAAGCTCTCAATTTATTAAACATAAGACAAAAATTTTATGTCTCTACATTTAATGTCTCTCGTGGTTGCGTACTTGTACGAAAGCTGTATCCACCGTTTGTGTTTTTGACATTTTATGTCTTTACTATGGCACATAAATGAAAAATCGTCACGCGGGGAGCGTTACGCGGAAATTTCTGACGATTTTCGCTTACATAAAATGTCTCTCGTGGTTGCGTACTTGTACGAAAGCTGTAGCCACCGATTTGTATAATTATGAAAATTGTTTGCTTAAAAACATTGCATTGGATAGTTTTGTGCTCCCTCTGTTTATCGGTTCTTTCGGAGAGCTGTAACGATACGTTTAATCCATCTATCTTTTGCTGATGGTTCGTCTATCGAATTCAGAAAAGATGAGTATCTGCATGAATATGGTGTTCTTTCTATAGAGATATCTTCCTCTCATTCCACACTGATCGGTCAACTAGCTGCCTACACTCCATCATTCTGTGTGTTCTGGATTTGACTGATCACAAAGTACTAACATAATACAGCAAGCTTGAGAATAATCATTTAAATTAGTTTTAGTTCGCACAGTTGCTTTTTTTGAAAAAATTCACAGTCTTATGTTTATAACAGGGATCAACCCCAGTCCTAATTGTTTGTGAATTATGATATAATCTGAATTAAACTCCATACAACTGAGCCAGGGTGAGAATTGAATCTTTCATCACTCCTGCCATTGAAAAAATTCAGTCTTATTTTTATATCAGGGATCAATCCCAGTCCTCAATGTTTGTGAATTATGATATAATCTGAATTACGCTCCATACAACTGAGCCAGGGTGAGAATTGAATCTTTCATCACTCCTGCCACGGTTAACGACAGACACTTGATGTCTGAATCAATGAGACAGTTATTCAAGAAGAAAAGATAGAATTTTGAAACTTTAACACTGGTGTTAAAGCTCTCACTCAAACAGAAACACCAGCGGTAAGAAATTGTATGCTGATCTCTAATATTGAGCTAATTTAGTTATATGCCTGCCAGATTTGTACTTTCCAAAGCTTTGTTTTTGCCAAACGTTGTACTTCCAGAAATTGAGGTTGTCGCACTGGGGATCGATCCCTGGAGTACGATTTATCTATCGAATTGTGATTTGATGTAAATCGCGTTTTACACGAATTAGCAATACAAGGACTGAAGCCCAACCGTAGATAAACCGTTTTTGCACAACAAGATAGAAATACTATTCTATAAAAAATACTGCTACTCTCAAATGGAGAATGGCGTACCTTCAAGAGCTCGGCTGTGTGACCACCTGAACCGATCACCATCATAGTTTTGACAGGACGTTCACGATTCCTCATATTCGAAGGGGGCCTCCTCATCGTGAACACTTCGTGCATCAAAATTATGCATCTGATGACGTATAAAATTAGCACTACTCCCAACAGTAGGACGTACATCGTAGCGCTCACTCGACGTTCCACAGGATTTATTGGATTTCCCGTTAACTCTTCTTTAGGTTGTACACATTTCACTTGTTTAGTTAACCAACAGTAAACATCAAAACCGACTCAATAATCTAGAATAATTGGAAAGTATCTGGCAAAATGAATAAACACCACCATTCGATTTGAATTTTGAACACGAACACAATTCACTGACACCACTGGGCTGAAAGCTGAATGTGGGAGCCCGAGAAGCGTTCTGATTGGTGGAGCTCCAGGTCGTAGTTATAGCGGAAAGAACCAGATCGCGTTCACAGCCGGTTCACGATCGTTTGTTCCCAACCTCATCACAACAAGTCACCTTGTTTATCACATATTTTTCTCATTGGTGCGTAACCGGCCTCATCCAAGTAATTAATTTGATAACATTTAGTTATATTCGCGATATGTACGAAAAAATCGGGCGATATTCAATAATACACTGGGTTTCAAACGTTTCTAAGGGTGGCAGTTGTCGATTCAACATTCGAACTACTGGCGATAGGGACAACAACAATTGCATGAGGAACTCTGAAAATATCTTTCGCCTCGATTGGTTTTTCCAAGTAATTTTTGCAAATTGAAATGATGATGAAACGAAAAGTTATCAATTTTGGTCATTCGAAAGGATTTGAAAAGAAGCGGTATGAAGTGTGTGGCCTCTCCTCCCCGCCTCTTCCGTAGTAGTTCCTCAATCCTAGCTGAAAGTAGATAGCGCCACTGAGGCAGCCTCAAAAATACTTGCACACCATTTTAACGTTGGCTTTCTTCTCTGTTAACTTGTCTCCATTACTCTGTGACTGACACAGATGAGTTTATTTGTACCGAGAACCGATGCATAAACCCGCTTGATTTGTTTTCACTAAGAGCTGCTCCTTTTTGGGACCATGCTAAACGAACGGTTCGGTCGCTGTTCTTTCTTAGTATTTCACGAAATTGAAGGTACTTACGAAACAAAAAAGGTGTACTCAATTTGAAATTTCAAAGAATTTTAGAAATTCATTAGTGCACGGCCCTAGGGAGTTGAAAAACTGATATATTGCTGCTGGAATTATCAAATGAGAAAAACTTCTGAATAAACGGTTTTTTCATGTGTTTTCCATAATTCTCTGGAAATTGTTCGATTTTGATGATTCTAGCGGCAATCTTTCAGTTTTTCAATTCCCAAGGCCTGCACACTAATGAATTTCTGAATGAAATGTTCAAAATTCTTCTCAAAATTTTTGAGTTTCCTCACATAAAGCTTCAGGTGTGACAGTGGGTCTGTCACACCGAACATAACTCGACTTAAGATTCGAGAACCGGTGGAAATAGTGCCGCCCGGCTGATAAGGTAAACACAATGAAGTTTTGTTCGTATTTTTTTCTGACATCACTTAATTATGTCAACAATAATCTTGTGGATACTCATACCAGCACCATGGATCATCCATACTCCATACATACTAGGTCCATGACCAGCAGCCTTGAGACAACATAGCCAACCCCATTGAAAAATCTGCCTGTTCAATGTAGCTGATTTACAATTCAATCAAGCCTATTCAATGTAGATTGATGTGGTTTACATATTTACAATTGCATAAAGGTTTTATATTGAGGATATTGTTCAAGAAATTTTTCTCGATCTATTTTGCATGAATCTTGTTTTTATCTGTCGAAGGAATCTACCGATTTTATGATTTCAAGGGTTGGTAGTGATGATATAACATCCACCCAGCCCAGCCCATCCCACTCCCCCTACTACAAGTCCCACAACAAGAACGGTTTCTAATGAGTCGGTAAACTATAGTTTTCTCGAATTTCTACTGAAAATTTCTATATCAATCAGCTTCTTATAACATAGCATTCCGCTCGAACAATTCAACATGCAGATCCCGGATAAGGCAAGTATCTAAAATAGTTTATTGCTCGTCGCTTCGCTTGCATTCATACTTTCGATCGAAAACTTGTAACGTTTCAACGTAATTAACGCATTTCGAAATTCTCTGTCGAAACGCTTGGGTCTTGCGTTGAATTTGTTAGTATTTTCTGCCTGCTTGGTGAAGGAAGCATTGTAGATTTGCAGACAGGTAACGATTCACCGTAAAACTTGTGCATGAAACACATCCTTCCGCAGTGAGGGAAGCTAACGTCTAAATCAAAATATCCTAAATCGTATTTTTTACATTCATAAGTAATCAATACAATCTTGCCGGTGTAAAACTGTTCATCTTCTCATGCGCTTGGGGTAGAAAACTAGTTCAAATAGGTAGGAAGTTGCCTATGCTAGCGAATTGTTTCTCCCTACCGGAGTGAAGTTAGCAATATTTCTCGGCAATATTCAGAAAAATTCCGTAATATCGTTAACACTCAACCGAATTGAACCAAATTTGGGGGTTGAGTTCCCCTGAGTTATGCGCACCAGATAGGAGTGGAAAAAGGGGTAGGGGAGAGGAGGGGGGAAATTTCCTAAATTCAACTATTTAACACTAAAAATTCTAAAAAATCGTTAATACTCAACTAAATTGAACCAAATTTGGGGGTTGTGTTCCCCTGAGTTATGCGCACCAGATGGGGGTGGAAAAAGGGATAGGGGAGAGGAGGGGGAAAATTTCCTAAATTCAACTATTTAATACAAAAAATTCCACAAAATCGTTAATACTCAACCAAAATGCACCAAATTTGGAGGTTGTGTTCCCCCGAGTTATGCGCACCATATGCGAGAGAAAAATCCAGACATTAAGGGGAGGGGGTAAATTCCCCCTCTAGCAATAATCAATGAAAAATCGGTAAAATCGTTATTACTCAACCAAAATGCACGAAATTTGGGGGTTGTGTTCCCCCGAGTTATGCGCACCATATGCAAGAGAAAAATCCAGACATTAAGGGGAGGGGGTAAATTCCCCCTCTAGCAATAATCAATGAAAAATCGGTAAAATCGTTACTACTCAACCAAAATGCACCAAATTTGGAGGTTGTGTTCCCCCGAGTTATGCGCACCATATACGAGAGAAAAAACCAGACATTAAGGGGAGGGGGTAAATTCCACCTCTAGCAATAATCGATAAAAAATCGGTAAAATCGTTATTACTCAACCAAAATGCTCGAAATTTGGGGGTTGTGTTCCCCCGAGTTATGCGCACCATATACGAGAGAAAAAACCAGACATTAAGGGGAGGGGGTAAATTCCCCCTCTAGCAATAATCAATAAAAAATCGGTAAAATCGTTATTACTCAACCAAAATGCACGAAATTTGGGGGTTGTCTTCCCCCGAGTTATGCGCACCATATACGAGAGAAAAAACCAGACATTAAGGGGAGGGGGTAAATTCCACCTCTAGCAATAATCGATAAAAAATCGGTAAAATCGTTATTACTCAACCAAAATGCACGAAATTTGGGGGTTGTGTTCCCCCGAGTTATGCGCACCATATACGAGAGAAAAAACCAGACATTAAGGGGAGGGGGTAAATTCCACCTCTAGCAATAATCGATAAAAAATCGGTAAAATCGTTATTACTCAACCAAAATGCTCGAAATTTGGGGGTTGTGTTCCCCCGAGTTATGCGCACCATATACGAGAGAAAAAACCAGACATTAAGGGGAGGGGGTAAATTCCACCTCTAGCAATAATCGATAAAAAATCGGTAAAATCGTTATTACTCAACCAAAATGCACGAAATTTGGGGGTTGTGTTCCCCCGAGTTATGCGCACCATATACGAGAGAAAAAACCAGACATTAAGGGGAGGGGGTAAATTCCACCTCTAGCAATAATCGATAAAAAATCGGTAAAATCGTTATTACTCAACCAAAATGCACGAAATTTGGGGGTTGTGTTCCCCCGAGTTATGCGCACCATATACGAGAGAAAAAACCAGACATTAAGGGGAGGGGGTAAATTCCACCTCTAGCAATAATCGATAAAAAATCGGTAAAATCGTTATTACTCAACCAAAATGCTCGAAATTTGGGGGTTGTGTTCCCCCGAGTTATGCGCACCATATACGAGAGAAAAAACCAGACATTAAGGGGAGGGGGTAAATTCCCCCTCTAGCAATAATCAATAAAAAATCGGTAAAATCGTTATTACTCAACCAAAATGCACGAAATTTGGGGGTTGTGTTCCCCCGAGTTATGCGCACCATATACGAGAGAAAAAACCAGACATTAAGGGGAGGGGGTAAATTCCACCTCTAGCAATAATCGATAAAAAATCGGTAAAATCGTTATTACTCAACCAAAATGCACGAAATTTGGGGGTTGTGTTCCCCCGAGTTATGCGCACCATATACGAGAGAAAAAACCAGACATTAAGGGGAGGGGGTAAATTCCCCCTCTAGCAATAATCGATAAAAAATCGGTAAAATCGTTATTACTCAACCAAAATGCACGAAATTTGGGGGTTGTGTTCCCCCGAGTTATGCGCACCATATACGAGAGAAAAAACCAGACATTAAGGGGAGGGGGTAAATTCCACCTCTAGCAATAATCAATAAAAAATCGGTAAAATCGTTATTACTCATCCAAAATGCACGAAATTTGGGGGTTGTGTTCCCTCGAGTTATGCGCACCATATACGAGAGAAAAAACCAGACATTAAGGGGAGGGGGTAAATTCCACCTCTAGCAATAATCAATAAAAAATCGGTAAAATCGTTATTACTCAACCAAAATGCACGAAATTTGGGGGTTGTGTTCCCTCGAGTTATGCGCATCATATACGAGAGAAAAAACCAGACATTAAGGGGAGGGGGTAAATTCCACCTCTAGCAATAATCAATAAAAAATCGGTAAAATCGTTATTACTCAACCAAAATGCACGAAATTTGGGGGTTGTGTTCCCCCGAGTTATGCGCACCATATACGAGAGAAAAAACCAGACATTAAGGGGAGGGGGTAAATTCCCCCTCTAGCAATAATCAATAAAAAATCGGTAAAATCGTTATTACTCAACCAAAATGCACGAAATTTGGGGGTTGTGTTCCCTCGAGTTATGCGCACCATATACGAGAGAAAAAACCAGACATTAAGGGGAGGGGGTAAATTCCCCCTCTAGCAATAATCAATAAAAAATCGGTAAAATCGTTATTACTCATCCAAAATGCACGAAATTTGAGGGTTGTGTTCCCCCGAGTTATGCGCACCATATACGAGAGAAAAAACCAGACATTAAGGGGAGGGGGTAAATTCCCCCTCTAGCAATAATCGATAAAAAATCGGTAAAATCGTTATTACTCATCCAAAATGCACGAAATTTGAGGGTTGTGTTCCCCCGAGTTATGCGCACCATATACGAGAGAAAAAACCAGACATTAAGGGGAGGGGGTAAATTCCACCTCTAGCAATAATCAATAAAAAATCGGTAAAATCGTTATTACTCATCCAAAATGCACGAAATTTGGGGGTTGTGTTCCCTCGAGTTATGCGCATCATATACGAGAGAAAAAACCAGACATTAAGGGGAGGGGGTAAATTCCACCTCTAGCAATAATCAATAAAAAATCGGTAAAATCGTTATTACTCATCCAAAATGCACGAAATTTGGGGGTTGTGTTCCCTCGAGTTATGCGCACCATATACGAGAGAAAAAACCAGACATTAAGGGGAGGGGGTAAATTCCACCTCTAGCAATAATCGATAAAAAATCGGTAAAATCGTTATTCCTAATTTTAATGTAGTTCATTATTGACTAGATTTTAACAATGTTTAAAATTTACTGAATTTGATCTGTGATTAAAATTGTTCTTCTGTGATGCTAAAAAGACTGTATGTAAAGTCAGTGCAGTAAGGGAATAATTAAGAAGGGTTACTGGTATTAGGTACGTTTCTTGTTTCACCTACCAAGTTAGTAATATTTTGAATGATAGTTTTACAGTCATATTTTGTGCTCCTTGTGTGATACGTTGAAACTATGGCTGCTAACTTGACTGATGGCATGTTCAGCTGATCCGTTATTTATAATAAATGTTTAACTTGATGAGGATTACATTTCAATTACCGTAGAACCGTCAAATTTTACCCCACCCACCAGAAGTAACTTTACCCCAAACAGTGAGACTCTTCAATTGTGACGTAACGTGGTATGACTTAGATAAAAGTTAGCTATTGTATTTTTAGCTAACTTTTATCTAAGTCCTACCACGTTACGTCACAATCGGGTATTTCAGTCAATTTTTTTTTCAAAAGAGTATGGCTCAGGAATAACGGTAATCGGGTCTGTTCGTGATCCGAATGATGTGACGTAGCTAGCCAATCGTGAAGTAGCTAGCCAACTGTCTTTGAAAAAAGTATCCATGCACAGAAACCCGTGGGGGACCTCTTGGATACTACAAAACACCACTCACACAGGCGCGCGGCATAGTCTGCGGCGTAGTCCTTGCCTAGTGTGTGTGCATTTGTAGCGGCCCGCCTTTTTCAAACGTGTGATCTCTTTTTAAATAATTTTTCTACCACATGTTATACCTAGTATCATTGGGCTAAGAGTTGGGGGATATAGGTTTTCAAGGGTGCTGAATCCAAATTTGAGGTCAAAAACCTGAATTTCCGACCCACCGAAATACCCCATTGAAGATTCTCACTGTTTGAGGTAAAGTGGGTGTAGGTGGGATAAAATTTGAAGGTTTTACGGTACGTCTATAAAACTGTAGTCGCCAAATTCAAGGTACTCACCTTGATTTCACAATTTATAGGGTTCTTCGGCTTACAAAACCCTATCAACAGCCATTTTCATTGGTACCTACAGTACAGTACCTTATTAAATCCCCGAATTTGGTGCATTTTGGTTGAGTAATAACGATTTTACCGATTTTTTATCGATTATTGCTAGAGGTGGAATTTACCCCCTCCCATTAATGTCTGGTTTTTTCTCTTGCATATGGTGCGCATAACTCGGGGGAACACAACCCCCAAATTTCGAGCATTTTGATTGAGTAATAACGATTTTACCGATTTTTTATTGATTATTGCTAGAGGTGGAATTTACCCCCTCCCATTAATGTCTGGTTTTTTCTCTTGCATATGGTGCGCATAACTCGGGGGAACACAACCCCCAAATTTCGAGCATTTTGGTTGAGTAATAACGATTTTACCGATTTTTTATCGATTATTGCTAGAGGTGGAATTTACCCCCTCCCCTTAATGTCTGGTTTTTTCTCTCGTATATGGTGCGCATAACTCGGGGGAACACAACCCCCAAATTTCGTGCATTTTGGTTGAGTAGTAACGATTTTACCGATTTTTTATCGATTATTGCTAGAGGTGGAATTTACCCCCTCCCATTAATGTCTGGTTTTTTCTCTCGTATATGGTGCGCATAACTCGGGGGAACACAACCCCCAAATTTCGTGCATTTTGGTTGAGTAGTAACGATTTTACCGATTTTTTATCGATTATTGCTAGAGGTGGAATTTACCCCCTCCCCTTAATGTCTGGTTTTTTCTCTCGTATATGGTGCGCATAACTCGGGGGAACACAACCCCCAAATTTGGTGCATTTTGGTTGAGTAATAACGATTTTACCGGTTTTTTATCGATTATTGCTAGAGGTGGAATTTACCCCCTCCCCTTAATGTCTGGTTTTTTCTCTCGTATATGGTGCGCATAACTCGAGGGAACACAACCCCCAAATTTCGAGCATTTTGATTGAGTAATAACGATTTTACCGATTTTTTATTGATTATTGCTAGAGGTGGAATTTACCCCCTCCCCTTAATGTCTGGTTTTTTCTCTCGTATATGGTGCGCATAACTCGGGGGAACACAACCCCCAAATTTCGAGCATTTTGGTTGAGTAATAACGATTTTACCGATTTTTTATTGATTATTGCTAGAGGTGGAATTTACCCCCTCCCCTTAATGTCTGGTTTTTTCTCTCGTATATGGTGCGCATAACTCGGGGGAACACAACCCCCAAATTTCGAGCATTTTGGTTGAGTAATAACGATTTTACCGATTTTTTATTGATTATTGCTAGAGGTGGAATTTACCCCCTCCCCTTAATGTCTGGTTTTTTCTCTCGTATATGGTGCGCATAACTCGGGGGAACACAACCCTCAAATTTCGTGCATTTTGGATGAGTAATAACGATTTTACCGATTTTTTATTGATTATTGCTAGAGGTGGAATTTACCCCCTCCCCTTAATGTCTGGTTTTTTTCTCTCGTATATGGTGCGCATAACTCGGGGGAACACAACCCTCAAATTTCGTGCAATTTGGTGGAGTAATAACGATTTTACCGATTTTTTATTGATTATTGCTAGAGGTGGAATTTACCCCCTCCCCTTAATGTCTGGTTTTTTCTCTCGTATATGGTGCGCATAACTCGAGGGAACACAACCCCCAAATTTCGTGGATTTTGGTTGAGTAGTAACGATTTTACCGATTTTTTATTGATTATTGCTAGAGGTGGAATTTACCCCCTCCCCTTAATGTCTGGTTTTTTCTCTCGTATATGGTGCGCATAACTCGAGGGAACACAACCCCCAAATTTCGTGGATTTTGATTGAGTAATAACGATTTTACCGATTTTTTATTGATTATTGCTAGAGGTGGAATTTACCCCCTCCCCTTAATGTCTGGTTTTTTCTCTCGTATATGGTGCGCATAACTCAAGGGAACACAACCCCCAAATTTCGTGCATTTTGGTTGAGTAATAACGATTTTACCGATTTTTTATTGATTATTGCTAGAGGTGGAATTTACCCCCTCGCCTTAATGTCTGGTTTTTTCTCTCGTATATGGTGCGCATAACTCGGGGGAACACAACCCCCAAATTTCGTGCATTTTGGTTGAGTAATAACGATTTTACCGATTTTTTATTGATTATTGCTAGAGGGGGAATTTACCCCCTCCCCTTAATGTCTGGTTTTTTCTCTCGTATATGGTGCGCATAACTCGGGGGAACACAACCCCCAAATTTCGAGCATTTTGGTTGAGTAATAACGATTTTACCGATTTTTTATCGATTATTGCTAGAGTAGGAATTTACCCCCTCCCCTTAATGTCTGGTTTTTTCTCTCGTATATGGTGCGCATAACTCGGGGGAACACAACCCCCAAATTTCGTGCATTTTGGTTGAGTAATAACGATTTTACCGATTTTTTATTGATTATTGCTAGAGGTGGAATTTACCCCCTCCCCTTAATGTCTGGTTTTTTCTCTCGTATATGGTGCGCATAACTCGAGGGAACACAACCCCCAAATTTCGTGCATATTGGTTGAGTAATAACGATTTTACCGATTTTTTATTGATTATTGCTAGAGGTGGAATTTACCCCCTCCCCTTAATGTCTGGTTTTTTCTCTCGTATATGGTGCGCATAACTCGAGGGAACACAACCCCCAAATTTCGTGCATATTGGTTGAGTAATAACGATTTTACCGATTTTTTATTGATTATTGCTAGAGGTGGAATTTACCCCCTCCCCTTAATGTCTGGTTTTTTCTCTCGTATATGGTGCGCATAACTCGAGGGAACACAACCCCCAAATTTCGTGCATATTGGTTGAGTAATAACGATTTTACCGATTTTTTATTGATTATTGCTAGAGGTGGAATTTACCCCCTCCCCTTAATGTCTGGTTTTTTCTCTCGTATATGGTGCGCATAACTCGAGGGAACACAACCCCCAAATTTCGTGCATTTTGGTTGAGTAATAACGATTTTACCGATTTTTTATTGATTATTGCTAGAGGGGGAATTTACCCCCTCCCCTTAATGTCTGGTTTTTTCTCTCGTATATGGTGCGCATAACTCGGAGGAACACAACCCCCAAATTTCGAGCATTTTGGTTGAGTAATAACGATTTTACCGATTTTTTATCGATTATTGCTAGAGGTGGAATTTACCCCCTCCCCTTAATGTCTGGTTTTTTCTCTCGTATATGGTGCGCATAACTCGGGGGAACACAACCCCCAAATTTCGTGCATTTTGGTTGAGTAATAACGATTTTACCGATTTTTTATTGATTATTGCTAGAGGTGGAATTTACCCCCTCCCCTTAATGTCTGGTTTTTTCTCTCGTATATAGTGCGCATAACTCGAGGGAACACAACCCCCAAATTTCGTGCATTTTGGTTGAGTAGTAACGATTTTACCGATTTTTTATTGATTATTGCTAGAGGGGGAATTTACCCCCTCCCCTTAATGTCTGGTTTTTTCTCTCGTATATGGTGCGCATAACTCGGGGGAACACAACTCTCAAATTTCGTGCATTTTGGTTGAGTAATAACGATTTTACCGATTTTTATTGATTATTGCTAGAGGGGGAATTTACCCCCTCCCCTTAATGTCTGGTTTTTTCTCTCGTATATGGTGCGCATAACTCGGGGGAACACAACTCTCAAATTTCGTGCATTTTGGTTGAGTAATAACGATTTTACCGATTTTTTATTGATTATTGCTAGAGGGGGAATTTACCCCCTCCCCTTAATGTCTGGTTTTTTCTCTCGTATATGGTGCGCATAACTCGAGGGAACACAACCCCCAAATTTCGTGCATTTTGGTCGAGTAGTAACGATTTTACCGATTTTTTATTGATTATTGCTAGAGGGGGAATTTACCCCCTCCCCTTAATGTCTGGTTTTTTCTCTCGTATATGGTGCGCATAACTCGGAGGAACACAACCCCCAAATTTCGAGCATTTTGGTTGAGTAATAACGATTTTACCGATTTTTTATCGATTATTGCTAGAGGTGGAATTTACCCCCTCCCCTTAATGTCTGGTTTTTTCTCTCGTATATGGTGCGCATAACTCGGGGGAACACAACTCTCAAATTTCGTGCATTTTGGTTGAGTAATAACGATTTTACCGATTTTTTATTGATTATTGCTAGAGGGGGAATTTACCCCCTCCCCTTAATGTCTGGTTTTTTCTCTCGTATATGGTGCGCATAACTCGGGGGAACACAACTCTCAAATTTCGTGCATTTTGGTTGAGTAGTAACGATTTTACCGATTTTTTATTGATTATTGCTAGAGGGGGAATTTACCCCCTCCCCTTAATGTCTGGTTTTTTCTCTCGTATATGGTGCGCATAACTCGGGGGAACACAACCCCCAAATTTCGTGCATTTTGGTTGAGTAATAACGATTTTACCGATTTTTCATTGATTATTGCTAGAGGTGGAATTTACCCCCTCCCCTTAATGTCTGGTTTTTTCTCTCGTATATGATGCGCATAACTCGAGGGAACACAACCCCCAAATTTCGTGCATTTTGGTTGAGTAATAACGATTTTACCGATTTTTCATTGATTATTGCTAGAGGTGGAATTTACCCCCTCCCCTTAATGTCTGGTTTTTTCTCTCGTATATGATGCGCATAACTCGAGGGAACACAACCCCCAAATTTCGTGCATTTTGGATGAGTAATAACGATTTTACCGATTTTTCATTGATTATTGCTAGAGGGGGAATTTACCCCCTCCCCTTAATGTCTGGTTTTTTCTCTCGTATATGGTGCGCATAACTCGAGGGAACACAACTCTCAAATTTCGTGCATTTTGGTTGAGTAATAACGATTTTACCGATTTTTTATCGATTATTGCTAGAGGTGGAATTTACCCCCTCCCCTTAATGTCTGGTTTTTTCTCTCGTATATGATGCGCATAACTCGAGGGAACACAACCCCCAAATTTCGTGCATTTTGGTTGAGTAATAACGATTTTACCGATTTTTCATTGATTATTGCTAGAGGTGGAATTTACCCCCTCCCCTTAATGTCTGGTTTTTTCTCTCGTATATGATGCGCATAACTCGAGGGAACACAACCCCCAAATTTCGTGCATTTTGGATGAGTAATAACGATTTTACCGATTTTTCATTGATTATTGCTAGAGGGGGAATTTACCCCCTCCCCTTAATGTCTGGTTTTTTCTCTCGTATATGGTGCGCATAACTCGAGGGAACACAACTCTCAAATTTCGTGCATTTTGGTTGAGTAATAACGATTTTACCGATTTTTTATCGATTATTGCTAGAGGTGGAATTTACCCCCTCCCCTTAATGTCTGGTTTTTTCTCTCGTATATGGTGCGCATAACTCGAGGGAACACAACTCTCAAATTTCGTGCATTTTGGTTGAGTAATAACGATTTTACCGATTTTTTATCGATTATTGCTAGAGGGGGAATTTACCCCCTCCCCTTAATGTCTGGTTTTTTCTCTCGTATATGGTGCGCATAACTCGGGGGAACACAACTCTCAAATTTCGTGCATTTTGGTTGAGTAATAACGATTTTACCGATTTTTTATTGATTATTGCTAGAGGGGGAATTTACCCCCTCCCGTTAATGTCTGGTTTTTTCTCTCGTATATGGTGCGCATAACTCGGGGGAACACAACTCTCAAATTTCGTGCATTTTGGTTGAGTAATAACGATTTTACCGATTTTTTATTGATTATTGCTAGAGGGGGAATTTACCCCCTCCCCTTAATGTCTGGTTTTTTCTCTCGTATATGGTGCGCATAACTCGGGGGAACACAACTCTCAAATTTCGTGCATTTTGGTTGAGTAGTAACGATTTTACCGATTTTTTATTGATTATTGCTAGAGGTGGAATTTACCCCCTCCCATTAATGTCTGGTTTTTTCTCTCGTATATGGTGCGCATAACTCGGGGGAACACAACTCTCAAATTTCGTGCATTTTGGTTGAGTAATAACGATTTTACCGATTTTTTATCGATTATTGCTAGAGGGGGAATTTACCCCCTCCCCTTAATGTCTGGTTTTTTCTCTCGTATATGGTGCGCATAACTCGGGGGAACACAACCCTCAAATTTCGTGCATTTTGGTTGAGTAATAACGATTTTACCGATTTTTTATCGATTATTGCTAGAGGGGGAATTTACCCCCTCCCCTTAATGTCTGGTTTTTTCTCTCGTATATGGTGCGCATAACTCGGGGGAACACAACCCTCAAATTTCGTGCATTTTGGTTGAGTAATAACGATTTTACCGATTTTTTATCGATTATTGCTAGAGGTGGAATTTACCCCCTCCCCTTAATGTCTGGTTTTTTCTCTCGTATATGGTGCGCATAACTCGGGGGAACACAACCCTCAAATTTCGTGCATTTTGGTTGAGTAATAACGATTTTACCGATTTTTTATCGATTATTGCTAGAGGGGGAATTTACCCCCTCCCCTTAATGTCTGGTTTTTTCTCTCGTATATGGTGCGCATAACTCGGGGGAACACAACTCTCAAATTTCGTGCATTTTGGTTGAGTAATAACGATTTTACCGATTTTTTATCGATTATTGCTAGATGGGGAATTTACCCCCTCCCCTTAATGTCTGGTTTTTTCTCTTGCATATGGTGCGCATAACTCGGGGGAACACAACCCCCAAATTTCGTGCATTTTGGTTGAGTATTAACGATTTTATGGAATTTTTTGTGTTAAATAGTTGAATTTAGGAAATTTTCCCCCTCCTCTCCCCTATCCTTTTTTCCACCCCCATCTGGTGCGCATAACTCAGGAGAACACAACCTCCAAATTTGGTTCAATTTAGTTGAGTAATAACGATTTTATAGAATTTTTTGTGTTAAATAGTTGAATTTAGAAAATTTCCCCCCTCCTCTCCCCCACCTATTTTTCCACTCCTATCTGGTGCGCATAACTCAGGGGAACACAACCCTCAAATTTGGTTCGATTTGGTTGAGTATTAACGATATTACGGAATTTTTCTGAATATTGCCGAGAAATATTGCTAACTTCACTCCGGTTTTCTCCCTTCAATCGAAAACCGCAATGCTGGTCAATGTGATGCAATTTCACTCGGATAACATGAAAAAAGGTTTTGCACTGAAATGAGGTAGTTCGAATTTCACTTGTATGTTCATGATTGGCACCTATCAGTCTTGGTGTATAGATAACTAGCGTATAATATACGCTATTGCGTATAATATATTATATTGCAGTATGTAGCAATATTGGATACTTCTAAGATTTTCAAACTTTTTCTGACCAAACAGTGGTGTAGTAGTACCAAAGGATAAATAGTTGGGTGTGTAGTGTGTGAAGGAGAAATAGTTGGGAAGATTTACGTAGAAAAGTTCTCATTATCAGTGTTCATTCTAATTGCTAATGGACGCAGATAAGAAGTTATCATTCTAATTAGTACTTACCTGTCCATGCTCGAAATCAATCGTCCTCTCTGTTCGGTTGTAAAAAAACAGCGTTGAAATGATAATGAATATTGAGAAAATTAAATAAATATATTATGTTTATTCAAACTATTCTAATTTGATCGGAAACATCGATGTTTTTATAAAAGTCGTTGGTTTTCGATTCTTTGTTCGCTCTATTTATGAGGTCAATGCAATCGGTAATAATTATTATTGAGTTCTTAAATGGGAAAGCCCATCTTCTGTGTTTCTTCTTCAGAAACACCACATCCCTTAGGCGCAGTCTTCAGGATATGATTGACCTACATATCTCTGTGCATGCAATAGTTTTTTTGGGGGAATTTCTCCTCTCAAAGTGGATTGCTTTCCCCTTCTACTACAGCTTGAAATTCCCTTCTTAGTGCTTGATTTTTTTTTGCATAGTGCAGCCACCTCACGAGCCTATAATGAGGAATTTCACCGAATTTTGTTCGCATTTTTCCTGAATAGTTAATGGTGTGGGATAGATGAAAATCAGGCTGATTTCGGAAAATAAGTCTCCTGTTATTTTTGAGAGACTATCAAAATTTTTCATTTCAAAACTAACCGGGAAAATGGACGTGAAGCGGGAACGCTCGCTGATTGGGCTGTTCGGATCGCCGTCTCCTCCCAGTGTTGACCATTGGGACGACGAAATCGTGTTTTCTAAGAGAAAAGTTATCAAACAAAAACAGGGGAAACCTAATTTTCCCCATCTTGCTTTTTCTATTTTTTTCTTCAGTTTTTCGATTTCAAACTTTACTGTTTCGTGAAATTTTGCATCTGGGGACTATGGATTTCTCGATCTCAGCGCTTCAAGTGGCCATAAATGAACTATTCCAGCATGACGTCATTTTCCCAGTTTTTTTAAACATTCGTATTTTCTACACTGTTTTGTTTATTCGTAAATTAGGAAGTTCGGGCTGAAAGTTTGCCTTAGGAGGTTTTTCGAGGTGCTGAATTCGATTTTGGGGTCAAAAATAGGAAATTCCGACATGGTGAAATTCCTCATTTTGCACCAGTCCAATTTTCCCTGCAAAGGTTTCACCAGGGAAGGTAGACTAGACCGTTAGTTCGCGGATTCAGACTTTCTATGGTAGAGACCTTTTATAGGTTATTAAAGGTAAAAACTATTATAATAATAGTTTTAGATGTTCAATCCTGTTCCCTCTTCAATATCTTGGATCTAATTATGTACTCAAGTTGGGTTTGAAGAAAGAGAGGATATTCCTGCTCAAAATTCGATCATTTGAAAGTGAAATTTCCCTCATGGGTAAATATTATTACTCTAACCGAATAACTGGGATCTGTTAGGTAACTTTTTATGCCAAATTCATCATTTTGGTTTTTTTTTCATTTAAAAATATCGAGCGTAACTAATTATCGAAAATGATATTTTTGAGCACCTGCTCTTGACCAAAACATGACTATTTTTTTGTTTATATAATGAGAACCCACATTTTGGTCTAGCGCATAGTGATTTTCTAGTGCTTGTGCACACAGTTTTCTTCCCTATTGAAATTCTCCCTTGCATTAACCAAGTAGCTTCCTTGTTTGTTCAACTGGCTTGACAGACACTAGAGGTGTGCCAATACCATATTATTATTAATATTAGCTGTCCTCACCATTAACCATATTAAGGAAGAAGGAGGACAGAAGGCAGAAGATCCCCACAAGTATCCCTTGATATCCCATGATGCACAGCGCCTACCAATGCGCTCTATTTCTACTTCATTTGTTATTTGAAGTTATTGTTTTAAACACTTATCAGCATGGAGTGTCTTCTCTATTCAAATGTCATTGTAATTACGCAGGAGAAAGATATCCACTTCTTTATACAAGAAACCCCAGAAGAATTCTTTATATTTGTATCAATGGAGGGAGATTGTGGATTCTGTATGTTAAGGTTTCTTTTTTCCAAGCTGTCCCCTACACTTACGAAAAAAAGAAAAAAAACCACTAGCATCATAGAAAACAAACATAAGAATAACGACTTAGGAATGGGGTATTTCGGTGAGGAGAGTCTAGCCCCCAGAAAGTGTTGTCGGGTTTCAGCGCTACCTACCGCCACTTCAGCGAACTACCATTATTTTCAGCTCGATGTGAGCGTGGTCAAGCAGCATTTCTGAAAAGTAGGCTTACCTTGATTTCACCACTCTAATTTCTAAGTTTGGCGGCTTTACAACCCTGCCTTTTTAAATTGCGAGGAAAAGGAACTTGCTATTGCATTATTGTGTTTCGGAGTGACGAATCAAGCAGAATTTAATCTACATTGTAATCTTAGTAAAACTGCAAGTTAGAGGAGCGACAGTAATGCGGTCGCGAGCGTGATCACCTGATAAGATATCAGAGATGGTAATTCGTTGAAGTGGGGGTAGGTAGCGCTGAAACCCAACAACACTTTCTGGGGGCTAGACTCTCCGCCCCCACCCACCAATCGGAAATTCAGGTTTTTGACCTCAAATTTGGATTCAGCACCAAAAACCTTTGTACTCCAACTTTTTGCCCAATCCTAAGACATAAAACCCCAAACGTATGTATTTATGTACGTATGCACATTGGAGGAATCGGAGGCGATAGGAGTTAGACGTGTCGGGGGGGGGGGGGGGAGAGAGTTGGAGGAGAAAGCTATCTCGCGGGATAAAATTCCAACCTGTGTGAAGTGTAACTCAGTGTAATATCCCGCTCCTAATATTTGAGTTTTTCTGAAATTAAAAAAAAAGAAGTAAAATGTGGAATATGGGTGGAAATAAATAGCACTTTTGTGCTTCAAGGTATCGATATATTATCTACGATTTGTTTTTACCTGCATTTAGCAGGCTTTTCAGCTAGTGTTACAATAACTTGTGGTAGAAAAATGAGAGAAAAACACTTTATTGAACATTGTAGAAGGAACAAAGGTGGACAAGGACTCCAGTAGTTGCCGAAATGCAGTGGACTTGCGGAAAGTTTTTTTGCGAGCAAGAGAGCGTGAATGTGGGAGCCAAATTGCTGCTCCATCTTCCAGTCTGAGTCCTCGGACTTGTTTCCTGGGGCCTCTTAGCCTCATGGAAACCCCTCGATGGACGGAGAATTGTGTTTTCATTCGCGTCCACATCATAACTTGAGCGTAGGATTTGGACCATTTATTGGCAAGGCGTAGGGAGGCATTCTTGAGAAAAGCGTCATACTCTTTATGCAGTGCTCCATCGCATGAAATTACGAGTGGCGTGAAAGACCCTCTCAGATCTTCGGCTATTCTGTCGTATTTTGCATGTTTGGCTTGGGCAGCATGGCGAGAGATGGTTGGCCAGTCCATGGAAGTGTAAGAGACTGCGTCAGCGTTTATAACGCGGGTATCAAAAAACGCAGGTCTCTCACGGTCCCACACACCATGAACCTTCATGTCTGCCACCAGGCCAGGGCTGCCATCAGTACTTTCACGGTTTCACTGGTTCTTTGACAACACCGTTCCATGCGAGGCTTGCTATTTTGGAGCATCCGAACCAGGTCGTGTCCCTGTTTGATCAGGCCGCCCTTCATACAATTGAGGGCGTGGTTCATATCCATGGGACTCCAGCATCCGTCGCACCATACTGGTAACCCTCTTGGTTCCCAACCGAACCAAATGGCTAATGCGCCACAGAATTAGGAAGTCGAGAAGTTGAAGTTGTCTGCTGCAAGTGGGAGTGTGTAGTATTTTGTAGCATCCAAGAGATTCTCATTCCGGAAAACGTTACTTTACGGTACAATCGTTAGGAAAGGGTTCTATCTCTTCTCTGTGCATGGATACTTTTTTTAAACATAGTTTTTTCAAGGCGAGCAACTTCACACAACTTGCTACGTCACTCCCTGCTGCCATCGTTCAAACTTTTATTAGCTTCCCTAATTTGTTCTAAATATTTACTCGACGAACAGACCCGATTACCGTTATTCCTGAGCCATACTCTTTTGAAATTTTTTTTTAATTGACTGAAATACCCCATTGTAGCAAATACAGCATTTCTGGGTGAATCATGAAATCTGCAACATGGTCGCTGAGGTTTGATCCACCTATAGTTCAAGCGTTCCCCTCATTATTTTGATCAGGAATCTCCAAAGCAATCTAAATTTATGCTGAGTTGCCCTTCCTCTCAAACTTTGATGTCAGAGTAACCCGAACTGGAGCCTTTCCTGGAACCATAGGTATTTGCACACCTCTGGTGTCACCCTTAGAAAACTAACTCTTCAACCTCCTTCTGTTCTTGTGACTGTTTTTTTACTAAACTTTTCTCTAATGGTTCTTTAGTGTGTGACTAACGTGTGTGTTCGTAACATGTTGATTTTCTAAAGTTGCACTTGGTCTGTATGATTCAGAATGTTTCACAGGATATGAGCGACTTCCGGATCTTCCGAACAGTTTTCTACTACTGCATCGTCATCATAGCGCTTCCTGTCATCACGTTCTTCGCCTCCAAAGTCTTTCTATTTGATGGTGAGTTCACGTAACTTTGAACATTTTTATTCATATTCCCGATGACACCCCTCTGGAGGTTTCCAATCTTTATAAATCGGACCACGTTGCTGTCGTTGTCAGTACATATTCAGAACTTCGGCTTTCGCCAGGTCCATCTACATCTTTGCAAGCAGTCACATGAGGCAAAATGGCTTTCTATCTTAGTGAAGTAGTCCCTTGGTAATCCGGCAGATGTGGGACCAGAGCATCGCCGGATTATCGACAATGCTGGATTACTGGAAAATATCGAGAAAACTCGGCTCTTCGCATCTCGCCAGGGGGGCAAGCTCCCTGCACCCCACATGCTATCTACTGAGGCCTATGGCATAAGTTATAAAAACATGGAACTTGTTTTAGCCAAATTTAGTGCAGAATCAAGAGTTAAATTATTCCTAGCAACATAATATGTTGCTAGGAATAATTTAACTCTTGATTCTGCACTAAATTTGGCTAAAACAAGTTCCATGTTTTTATAACTTATGCCATTTAGATATTATCTAAAATGCATTGAAGAGCTCTGTGCTTCGCGCCTGGAAAAGCCCACGTGACATTCCTGCATCCCCCCCCCCCCAGCGTGACATCCTCCCCCTCCATCACTCTCCCAGCGTAACGGTTTTTTGGTAGTTACTGTAGGGCTATAACATGTTCCATGTTAAAACGCAGTTTTCAATGAAAAATCAGTTAAAATTATGTAGTTAACTCACGTTATTCCTTGGAAGTAGAAGACTGAAAATGTTCATCAATGGGGAATTTGCCTCAATTTTAGATTCTTTATTTTCTAGTCAAACTTATGTTAGGAATAACGTTTAATACCTGGGATACCAAAGGGAAAACAATTACCGTAGAAGAATATGCTTAAACAAGTGAAGCCCTCTGTCAAAAAACACTGTGAAAATCGAGGGTGGCGACGTATTTCGTAGTTTCCTTCTGCAAAATGACGCAAAAACTGACCAAATTCACACTGCTGTGCACTGGCGAAGCGTAAAAGGTAATAGTATCTGAGAACTTCAACAGGTAGTGTAGTAGTGACCGAAATTTCAAATTATGTGGGCAACAGCGCGACTTGAAAAAAATTATCTCTTAACACGTTGACTGCGGGAAAAAACTGCGTTGGTCCACTGTTGCGGAGACATTTTTTTCATCTCCAGATTGAACCGTTCGTCTCATAAATAGTTCCTCTATCACGAAAAACAGCTAGAAAAGAGCCGAAACAGAGAACAAAAGAACAGGAGCAAATATTCTTGAACCTTTTGCAAAAGGTGAACCCGGGATTTGCGTAACATAGACACGATCCGCGTCCAATGTGTTTAGCAGTGACAAGAGAAGATGAAGACTAATAAGGGTTGATGAACTAATAGGTAGAATCTTATTGTAAAAAAAGAGTGAGTAAAATTGCTTCTTTTGATCATGTCTGAGTTCTTCCCTCCCCCAGTTCGTGCACTCCTTTGTACTACCAAGTAAGAAGTGTAGTTAATTTACGCTTCCAGATGTAGCACTACTGTAGTAAGTGGCGCAAATCCCCCTATGAAGTGACTGTTCCTAATACTCATTCCATGAATGGAATCAGATTGGTTAGGGTGGCAGATACGTCGCAACTTGGCTGCCCCATTCAGATTGCAGCTAAATTTAAAATATCCATCTTCCTTAAATTCTCTAAATGTTTGGATTTTTGAGCAGCACATTACGGTTTTTTTCTATATCAGTAAACCCTCTTTCGGAAAAAAAAAATTGAGGCAAATTCCTCATTGTCTTCTGCTTTTTAGTGTTGAGAGACGATTTGAGTACTTGTTCGTGTAAACTTCTTTAAACTAAGACTTCATTAGCATTTACACCATGATCTAGTGTTGAGCTCCTTCTCATAAACAAACTGCACCTGCTCGAGAAAAAAAACGCAGGATTTCTGGGAGTGCCGGAGAGCTGATATGCTGGATTACCAAGGGACTAATGTACTTTGTTAGATTTCCGAGTAGCTAAGTGTATTCACCTATGGGGGAATAGAGTGCTGTCAATCACTAGCCTCCTTGACACGTCCAGGTTAATGAGCCTTGTATGCCGTTAGTGCTCATTGAGGCTGTGCTTTCCTACGGTTGGTTGAAAAGTGGGTTCTTCTCCGACTTGAGTTTCCAACTATTTATACCTGAACGGGTGCACTCGTCGAGACATTAGAGAGTTTTTGGTGCCAGAATCTGACAGGCCGTGTTAGGAGGAGACTAGGGCGAGCTACCCAGTTGAAGGAGGAAACCTGTTAACTATTGACAGGGGGGGGGGGGGGGTGAAGAGAGGGGCTCATTATGGTGGGCCTCTAGAAACGGGTGACTGTCTGGGGGAACCCTTTCATTGTCGCCCGCTGTTGTTAGGAGGCAAATTCATCATCACCCGCGAACTCCCAGGCTTGTGAAGAGGTTCCACGGGCCTGTTAGTAGTTGCCAAAAACTCTATATTGCTCTTTAGTCCAGTAGAATGCATCGTTATCAGCCTCCTCTGATGGATTCTGCCCTATACACCTTTCAGTTAGCAATTGCAAGAGCTCGCTCTAGCAAAAATACTTTGGCGTCCAAAAATACAAAAATTAAAAAAATAATAACTAGTTCTTAGAAACTTCCTATTTATGTTCAACAAATCCTAATCAAGTTCATGTGTTCGTCCTTTGCAGCCGTCTTCGGTCTGTCGACGATACCCAGCAACGTCTACTCGGCTATATCTGCCATAGCCGTCCTTCACATTGCTCTCGGCTTCTACATCTACCGGGCGTACTCCGATCCCGCCAAAGAGAGCAAGCAAGACTAACCACCATTCGTCACCCATCACCTCCAGTTCCCTTACAAAATTGCCGTTAAGTACCATATTGAATGATTCATTTTTGACGCACTCAAAACTCCAATGTTTACTCTCTTTCCCTAGCGAATTTCCCTGACCATGGTAGATTCCCAAGCTTTCGGTGAGCTACGAAATATTTTCACTTCACGTGAAAGGCGCAAAATATCCGTATAATCCAACCACGATGATTACGCCCCAAAAAGCAGCTGCAAATTTTGAGTGTTTTTAACGGTTTCTTAGTTTATTATGTAAAAAATAAAAACCATTATATCAATTCAATGAAATAAACACGTTACCGAACTTTAGTTTTTGTAGTTTTAAATTACTTACTGCTATTTAGAAGTTGATGTACCAAAAAGGATCTAACTTTGGTCAGACCTCTCATTTCGTATTTTAAAAACTAGATGTCATTTTCATGATCTTTCGAATGAATAATATGGATTGAGTCACCTCCACCCAAACGGGTCGCTGTTGTACTGAAAAGAAGTTTCCATCTGAGGTTGTATTCACTATCTGACCCATGCGACACCTAGCGGAAGATATTCCAAAGTAAATGAAACGTCAAATTTGTTAACTGGTACGGAGTTAACGTGCTGGTGTTGGTAGTTACGAAACTATTGGCTTTTGTACATCGCCGAACAAATAATTATTTTCCCTCAGACGAGATTATTTATTTAGGTAATTTATTTTATCATTAGGGTTATATGCGATTATGTTCCACCAAATTTTCATTTTTCATTGTACCCGATTGATCCTTGACGAGTCGCACCGTCTGGAATTTATTGCGGTTATGTGTAAATAAAAGAAAATTTATATTCTTTTCAATGCGTTGTTTTATATTAGCAAAACTCACATCAATCTAGTGGTTATCAAAATTCGCATCAAGTGAATTGGTTCGTCTGGTTAAACCTCAAGTCGTTACAACTCGTTTGAGTTTGAGCCAGTTTGCAAGGTTTGTGGAAAATAACACTAATTCCACGGGTTTGCTGCGACAAGTCGATGCTTATGAACCAAACCGTGACTCAGTCATAATAGAGAGTTTTTGCACGCCAATAACTTGCCTGTGGAACCTTTTCACAGAGCGCGGTATCCACGGAACCCGTGATCTTGACGAAATGTTGACAGTTGGTGACAAGGGTTTGCGATGTGGCTACAGTCGTTGGGGCGTTGTTTGGTGGTGGACTTTGGACTGACCTCTGCGGGGATTGTGGTTCAAGGCTCATTGCCTTCCTCGTCCCAACCCTTTGGAAGACAGCTGATGACGTCCGCGACACCAGGAATGACAGTTACTTTTTACTTTACGATACAGCTGCCAATTTTGGTCTGTTTAGAATCCCTAAACGTGGCTGGCCTGTAACTAACCTTCCTATAGGAAGGTTATAGATAGATAGATCTATAACAGTTATAGATAGATCTATAACAGTTCATTTTTCGGTTGCCAAGTTTGGCACAGGGGTTGTTTCGAGGTGCTAAATCCGATTTTGGGGTCAAAAATAGGAAATTCCGATATGTTAAAATTCCTCATTATTCAGCCTTGTGAACGCTCTTTTCTGCATTACGCACTTTCTGCATTACGGAACACCCCTACTTCTCTTTTTGTGCATTACGCATTACAGACTTTACACACCTATGTGAACCCAGCTTAACTCGCTGGAGGTGGCGCGCTCTAGGTTGATGTTCCCAGGCTCATTGAGTTGACGTCGCCTGTTGGCAGCAAAAACTCTCTATTTTGTTAACACTTTCAACACGGAACCTTTCAGGTGAGGGTTTGATCTGACATCTGCTTTGGCGGAACCCCTCAACTGAATTTGCATTGATTTTGCATAAGATAAACGTGGTTGTAGTTAAATGGCATTTAGAAATTTTGGCAATTAATTGTTGAATCATCAAAAATTAACTTCCCTCGACCGGGTATCGATCTCCTATCGTTCCGGTACTGAATCGGAGCTCCTACCACTGAGCTAAGGAAGCGAATGGACAGGAATGCGAAGAGGTAGCTGATCACAACATAATCATAGCTTGGCTTGTTGAACGCTGAACTGAAAGAGCTCTAGGGAGCTGGGAGTTGTCTGTGCATGTTGCAAAGGTGAAACTTCGTTCATCACTAGCAAGGAGTAGATTCCATGAAACTGGGTTAATAAGGTTTGCTGCTCAGGACAGCATTGAATGATTCTCGGCTAAAAAGTATTACCAGCTGCTGTTCTTCAATGTGACGTGGAGGGAGAGTTTCGAGGTGTGACGTCACAAAAGATGGTTCGTTCGAAGCCATTAAGAACTTGGAGCCTAATTCAGTAGAACACTGGAACGAAATGAATTAGGAATTAACTTCCACAATTTTTACAGTTATACCTATCTAAAATTCCACAGCCAAGTGTCTCCTGGGCTTAATGGAATTGGAACCCTGGTGCCACTGAAATTTTTGTAACAGTGACAATAGATACCTGGAATGACTCATCTCAAGACATCACAGTGCAATTTACCAACTGAAAGTTTGCATATGAACGAACGTGTGACCTAATATTCGATTTTTATATCATTTTTCAACACAGAAAACGATTAAAGGCGAAAACAGGAATTTCCAGACCCGAAAATCAATCTCAATTCATTTTTTTGCTATAAATTTATTGTACAGAAATCATATATCAGCTTACTTTATGAATGCAAATTTTATCACAGGACGCTCATTTTATGGTTGAATAATCATCTTAGTTTAGATGAACCTGGCAGACAGATATTTAACGTCCACTCATCAATTCGCCAGGATGGGTGTCAGTTGAACACACAAAACCCAATTCTCGAAAATAAAACTGATTTTTCTTCAGATGTAAGAGGTGGATTCAGAGTTCACTTCCATACTTTTCGAAAAGTTCGACTACGCGATCCATCTGCTCTTTGCTTCTTGGCGGGTGACACGTGACGACCATTCGGAAGAAGTTCTTCAGTTCTCTATACTCGAGGGGTTGGTAGCCTAACAGCAGCACACCTTCTTCGGTGAACTTTTTCTTCATAGTTGGTCCCACCTGAAAAATGAACGAACTCATCAAGTCAAAATTGACTGGTGTATTCATTATATGAATTTTACATATTCATTTTAGGATTCATTATATGAATTTTACATATTCTTTGTATGCCTAATCACTTATTGAAAAAATTATTTTTTCTTTATTTTTGGTATTTTTTCAAAAATTGAATACTTAGTTCTTCCATCTTTTTTAGATAGATAGATAAGTATGTTTATTTGGCGTCATTTTATACACTTTTACAAGAAGATAAATTCATGATGCGATGAAATTTGCTCAGATTTCCTACCCGACTTTATGCTAGGCCCGTGTTGTAGGGTAGGCTCTTTGCAAAATCGCTCCTTCTCGGTAAATAAATTGATACCTACTATACATTACAGTAATAAGTAAATTACTAAACAATACATGATTGGACTGAAGAATAGACGCTATTTGATAATCTCTAATGCTATATATGTATATTTTTTTTAATTCACCCCTCAAAGACAAAAGGTCTATCTAACTGAGGGGGCACGCAATAAAAATAAATAAATAAATAACTCAAATACAATCGGGACTCACCCGACGCCGGCCCTAGGGATGAGGGATGATGAGGGAGGTGGAGGTAGGAGAGAGGGATGAAGGGAAGTGCCTCTATAAAATGACCACCAGTTCAAATATGAGCCAAGCAGTAAGCGTCTGGTGTCACCACAGAGTACACCTGCTGAGATGCCCAACTCGCGCAACTCCGTGGCACTTTTCCCGCACCACAACAAGGTCGCAGCCATCACCCTGATGTTGTTGGTTCCACTCCTTTTAGCTCTGACACTGCTTGCCACTGTGTTTAGCTGACACTGCTTGCCACTGTGTTTAGCTGACACTGAAGGTCCATGCTGCTATTGACAACTTAGACATCCAGGATAATGCAAGACCTGTCGGGCTTGACGGCAACAATGTCAGGCTTCTTACCCTGGTCACTAGGCATGTGATATAATCTCTCCCTCTCAACATCTCAGCCGCTAGATGACAAGGCATCTGCTTGGCGACCGCATCATGACGTAGGATGCGGCCATGAGTCCGTGGACACTGCTGCACCACATGATACAGGTGTTCAATTCCACTCCGACAGGCACGGCAAAGGGTAAAATTTACAGCATTTAATGCTGTTTATTATCCTCGCGCATTTAAAGCCCCCATCGGTAACTAGCCAACCTAACACTTGCTTTTTGTATTTTGGTCTAGTGAACTTTTCATGCTACAATTTCTCTATGCAACATACGGAGGATGAAGATCGGGCTGTGCGTTGTCAGCGTCAGTCTAGGTCTAGGGCCAATTACATTCCCTGCAGCGGGATATCCAGTATTGTATTTCGGATCCCTCCGAAAAATTTCAATTATGTTGGGTGTCCTAAAGAATTGCAATAGTAGGTGTTTCACGTAAAGTTGTCTAATAGTAAATACCTTAGCAATACCTTCTTCATTCTGGAATACAAAGTTTTTTGCTCTATTTGTACACCAAATTGGATGTTTTTTCTTTTCTCTATGGAGCATATGACATATCAAGAATTCTATATAAAGTTTGTCATTTTGCTTTCCATTTGGATTGAATGAGACGGAGAGAAATGATTATTAGAGATACTGGACTAGGATAGAAATAGTACAGTGAAATACATTTTTTTTTCTTTTAAATAAGCCTGAGGATGCTAGCAAGTTTTACTAGCGAAACTTGCTAATAATAAATATAAAACCAATGTGCAGCCAACAATAATTGAATAAATGTTTAATATACTCAGACCTTGGACGGGTCTTCAAGCAAATGTCGCATTCTCAAGGCAGCAACTCGGTTTTTGAATAGGGTTGTGTTTTGTGTTGAGTGGTCACTGCTAGAGAGCTCCTGCATCGAGAAACTTGATTGTAACCTAACGAAAAACTGCTCACCTTGTGAATTTGCTCCCACCATTCTTCCGTTTCTGGTTGATCCCTTAGGCGAGGTGGGACGTACCAAAAGCAGATGTTGGTGGTTTCGTATTCCGCCAAAACGGGTTTGAAACCTGGCCTTCCCTTTATTTTCTCTAGAAAGTAGCTGCAACAACGTAAACAACACCATAAATTCTTGGATTTTTATATGGCGGAATCAAAGGACTTTGCACACCAACCTTTCATCAGTCGATTTATGTTTTTTATTGTTGAAAAATGGCATGGGTTTGAGATCAGACAGTTTAGTTGAAGACATTCAAGTAATGGATAGTAATGACATCACATTTAACCGGAGATTCTCATTGAGTACTTGGTGATGATAAGCGTTCCATGCTTCTACTCCCTGGCCTAATTTCCTTAAATCTTCATCAGCTGGGATTATTTCAAGCAGGGATGTTATGATGTAGATAATACATCAAAGACGACCGTGGATGCTAAACTTCAAGCAGCATAAAAAATGTACGATCTTAGAAGCAAAAATACATTTGCGTGATTACACTCAACTAAAAAACAAGATCGTAAAAACTAAAAAAAAAAAAAAAAAATGGTTCCCTACTTGTTACTTACATTGACATGTCTATGGCGTGATCTACAAGTGCGCCCAGGCCAAGGTTACCTCGAGCCTTCCAAAGAGTCCACAACTTGAAAGAATCCACTTTCCTTCCACACTGAACACTCTTGTCTCCTGAATCGTAGGAAGGGTCGTACATTTTGTCCTTTTGAAAGAGGTATGTTGCTCCAGCCATGTTGCACAATTTCAACAATTCCTGAAAGTGAAAAAAACAGTTCTTTTTGGTTGTTGAAGTTTTGGTGCATTTTATGGCTCTTGAGTATTATGCTATACTGGAAGTGACAGGTTAGGAAAGGCTAGTGACCTTTGAGTGCTCATCCATATTGGAAATGGCAGGTTAGGTAAGGCAAGTGGCCTTTGAGCACTCAACTGCATTGGAAATGACAGGTTGGGAAAGGTGAGTAGCCTTTGAGTACTCAGCCATATTGGAAGTGACAGGTTAGGAAAGGCAAGTGACCTTTGAGCACTCAACTGCAATGGAAATGACAGGTTAGGAAAGGCAAGTGACCTTTGAGTACTCATCCATATTGGAAATGACAGGTTAAGAATGGCAAGTGGCCTTTGAGTACTGGCTCATCCATATTGGAAATGACAGGTTTGGAATGGCAAGTGGCCTTTGAGCACTCAACCGCATTGGAAATGACAGGTTAGGAAAGGCAAGTGACCTTTGAGTACTCATCCATATTGGAAATGACAGGTTTGGAATGGCAAGTGGCCTTTGAGCACTCAACTGCATTGGAAATGACAGGTTAGAAAGGCGAGTTATTGCAATCTAGAGCTACTGTTAATACTTGGGGCTGCAATATAAAAGGCTATTGGTACTTACACCGTGCTTCAGAAGGAAAAGGGAACACTGAAGTGGAGCACCGAGCATCTTGTGGGGGTTCCATGATACTGAATCTGCCCTGAAATATTAAGAAAGAGCGTAGGATTTGTTGATAAAACTTGCCATCACGTTCAAAACCCCTAAATACATTCTTCGGTTTGAACAGTACCAAAACAATTCGACAAATTATAATCGAGTTTACATGTACTTACTTTTCAATTCCTGCTAGACGGTTTCGGTGTTTTGCTGAGAGGAGTAAAGTACCGCCCCAACAGGCCTGTAAACGTGTAATTAGGTAAACATTGATTGATAACCATCCCTGATTCACATGTTAATATTTTCGAGTCTTATTATTTTTGTTCAATTCAGTAATTGCTCGTCAATTTTTATGAGTGAAAAATAGGAGATAACTTTTTCAAAATGCTCAAAAACTGTTGATATAAAGGTATTGTTTTTTCATCAAATGATACCAGTGGGGAATTTGCCTCACTTTTTTTTTAAATTTTTTTCGAAAGAGGGTTCGAAAAAGGGGCCTCGAAAGGGGGTTTCGAAAGAGGGGCCTTTAAGGCCATATCACACGAGCGATTTTTTGGCTTTTTTTCCGCTGGAAAATCGCTGGAACGTGAAGAGGAAGTTAGAATAAGTTAGGCGAAGTTGAAGAAGAATAACCGCAGAAAACTGCGAATAGAGCGCATTCTGGCGGCCAGCGATTTTCACTGACTACAAGTTTTGGATCAGGTTATAGTAGTGTGGAATTTTGAAGCAACGTTTTAGAAGCGAAGTTTCACTTGTTGTCCACCTATTCACTATATCCTTCGGCGGCATACTTGTTGGAGGTTTAAAAATGAACGAAGAACTGATTAATTTTTCTCTCGGAAAACTGCAGAAAACTGAACAGACGTCGACTAGTAGATCAAGGAATGCTACAACCACAAATTACTTATCGATGGAGAACCTTCGAATGGTTTCCTTCCAGCTTTTTTTCCCGCACAAAATGGCGGACTAGAAAAATTAGAACGCGTTCTAAATATTCCAAAGCTAGAAAAATCGCTCCACCAGGGTGCAGGCTGAGCTATGGGGGGGTGGGGAAGTGGAATTAAAAACCCGCTGCATGGATACTTGAAACACTGTACTTCTTCCCTTGCATGGATACTTGAATCACTGTACTTCTTCCTCTTCACGTTCCAGCGATTTTTCTGCGTGAAAAAGCTGAAAAATCGCTCGTGTGATATGGCCTTTACTGTCCCAACCTTTTGGTTTCGGATATCAGTGCATGTTATCACGCAAATATGCATGTTATCACGCAAATTGCATGTTATCACGCAAATATGCCGGCTTCTCATCAGTGCGACTGTTTTGCTGTGAAGTTCCAAAATTTCCCTAGGTCCTGGGGACAACCTGGGTTTTGAGCCCTGGTCTGAAGTTGTTAATAGGAGGAGCTGTGCCCCTCTGAGGTAGCGCTACCTCTGGAAATGCAAATGAAACTAGCTTACGTGATCGAACACAGAAGCGCGCGACTGGAGGAAGAGAAAAAAACCCAGACGTGCAAGTGACCAAAAGAAGCAATTTTACTCACTCTTTTTACAATCCGATTCTACTTATTAGTTTATCAAGCATTATTAGTTTTCATCCTCTCTTATTTAGTTTCTATATTAAGTTAGTTTTGTTATTGAATCACATTATTTGAGTGGTCATTTAACTGGATCGTTTTGTGTGGTCGCGCTTAGAACTTAGAAGGGCATTTAGAACTCTACCTGTTGTCGTTCTGCGGTACTATCTGGAGTTCTACGACAGCGCACTCAACATGTGAATCCGGTCACTTTTCGCGTCGTTTTTTTTTCGAGTGACGTGAACGATATTCCTCGATTTTCGCGGTGTTTTTTGACAGAGGCTTCGCTTGTTAGGCATTTTCTTCTAAGGTAATTTTTTTCCTTGGGTACTCCTGGTGTTAAACGTTATTCTAGGGCCCTATTATAGAATTTGACTTGAAATTCCAGAATCTAAAATTGAGGCAAATTCCCCAATGTTCGCTTCCTGTAAGGACTTGGGATGTTGGTTTCGTGACCAAGATACGACAGCTGATTTCAATATGAAAACTCCTATATTCAATTTCTCATGTCTCCTGAAATGGGACTGGGACACTTCCTGAAACGACGTAACTCTCATATTGACCAATGAAAAAGCTATGTTCATTACCCATACAGTTAGTTAATTTATATGTTAAACAGTTGTGTGAAAAATTTCAATGTTTTTTAAATTAAGGAATATTGGACACAAAATTGTGGACGAATTTGGGTCAAAGTTTCAATGTTGAGCAAATTGATTATTGGGCAGTAAATCTGGATTGAAGTTTAATCTAATCTGGATCAAAGTTTCAACATCAAGGATTAACTATTGATGTATGTACTAGAAAAACGAGTGAATTTGATTGGTTTGGCAAATATTCATGGTTCATTATTATAGATTACTCACGTCAACGTGCATCCAAATCCCCAGTCGTTGACATATTTCTGCCACTTCCTCCAAGGGGTCGAAAGCTCCTAGAACGGTGCTTCCAGCGGTACAGTTGACCATGAGTGGCACTTTGCCCTCGCTCGAAGCCCTGGCGATGGCGCTTTCTAGCTCTGAAGGGATCATCCTCCCTCTATCGTCGCATTTCACTTTCACCACGTTGTCTGTGCCAAGGCCCAACCAGTGCGCTCCTTTCGTTATGGAGTAATGAGACTGAAAATTGAAAAAAATCTTGTGAAATTGTGGCAGATTGCGGGCATTTGTCTCTGAAACCCATCTGATCTAAAAACAAAATATTCGTGTTTCGTGTGTGTTCATAAACACTTGAAATATCGGGGAAACTTTAAAGTGTTCAATATTGTTCAAAACTATTCTCATGTATATTCTGAATTACCTACTGAAATTGCAACAGTGTCCAGGCAAAGTAAACTATTTGCATTCAGACTGGAACATAATTTCAATATTATAATGATTTTAGGTGCCAATGAGATTTTGACCTAGAATGTACTAAAAGGGGCTCTTAACAGCCAATATAAGTTTATGAAAATTGAGAAGGGATGTCTGCAATTTGCATGTCAGCGTTGATTACCACCAGATTTCTGTTCTCAACTATCAAACTACCTGTATGTTCATACGTGTGTGGATGCTATGAATAGTGTTGAGTCATCAAAAATTAACTTCCCTCGACCGGGGATCGATCACCTATCATTCCGATTCTAAATCGGAGCTCCTACCACTTGAGCTAAGGAAGCGAATGGACAGAAATGAGAAGAGGTCGCTGATCACAACATCTTCCCCCCCCGTTAGGAAATCTTAGGTACTCCGTTACCTAGTCAGGGCCTGCGTTTTTACAACCCATTGAGAACGCGTATTTTTGACTGGCTTCGGAGTTTTTTGTTATTGTTTTCCTTATTGACGGGGTGGGGGATCTGCTGACCTCAACGTTTGTCCGAATAGGCGGTGGCTCGACTCGTGTCTTGGGAGGGAGTTGTTTTGATGACCTAATCTTAATGAATTATTGTTTCTCTGAGAAATTCTGAGGAGACCGTTCGGGCCCGATACGACTGCGCCATACTGTTGAGTCATCAAAAATTAACTTCCCTCGACCGGGGATCGATCACCTATCATTCCGATTCTAAATCGGAGCTCCTACCACTTGAGCTAAGGAAGCGAATGGACAGAAATGCGAAGAGGTCGCTGATCACAACAATAGCTTATTTTCAAATTGGGATTGTTTTTCCTTCCAACACTCCTTTCTTTCCGGCACTCTTTTATCATTATCCTCAACAATCTCTTTTATTCTAAAAATTGGACTGGAATACACTAGTATGGAACTTGAATTGCAATAGAGAGTTTTTGCTGCCAAAATCTGACAGGCCCCATTAGGAGGAGACTAGCACGAGCAACCGAGGATGCTACCCTGTTGAAGGAGGAAGCCCGTTAACTATGGACAGGGGGAGAGGGAGGCGCTCCTGCCAGGGGGCCTCTATAGGTCTGCAACAGAAACTTTGCTTCCCTTTGGCGCATTCTTCTGGAGAACATAGAACTAATTATCTCTTATCAAGCAGATTCCCACGCTTACGATAATTTTTCGGGAATTTCTCCCCACAAAAGTGACATGATTTCTTTCCTACTGCAAATTGAAGTTCGTGCATTTCCGAAATTGAAATTTCGTGGCACTACACAAACATCAAATTTCTCACGGCTCCAATTTCCGTGTCAAGGTTTCACCATGGAAGGTTGACTCGATCGTTATAGTTCGTGGATTCACCACCTAGGGGGCACCACATGGATGCAAAGTTTCTGTGGTAGACCTATCGAAACGGGTGACTGGAGGAACCCTTTCATCGTTGCTCGCTGTTGTCAGGAGGCAAATTCACCGTCACCCACGAACTCCGAGCTTTGTGAAGAGGTTCCACAGGCCCGTTAGTGTCCTCACTGGAGGCTTTTAACTCTCCAAGGGTTCCTCTATGCAATTTATTTTAAATCATTGTTTATCCAGGCCAAATAGGCAAAAAATGCACCTAGCACGAAAATTTCTCACTTTTTTGAAATTACCCTTTTTTAAGGTGCGTTAAGTATTAGGTAAAACCAAAATAAAAACCTGTACGCGCTACAGAAAAAAACTGTCTCAAAAACTCTGCTTTCCTACGGTAAAAGTAATAGATTTTTTACAATCGAATTTAATAGAAGTTGTGTTTGAAAGCGGAAAACGTGAACTAATTAAACGAAATCAGCATTCCAGCATGAAACTCCAGAGTTTGATGTGGGAGGGGGGGGGGGGTAGATAGCCCACCTTTTAAAATTTCATTGTAAATTAAGGGAGTTAGCCTTTTTAATGATGTAGGTAAGGTCGAAACACAAAACTCGAAAGTGAAAAAATAAATAAATAAAAAAAAAACAAGAGTTTAAAAGAAATTCCATAAAGGAATTTTTGTCGGAAATTTGTTGTACAATCGAATCGAGAGGGTTAAGAGTCATTAGTATGGACACCCTGCACCACGTTGTAAAGAAACTGTAACTCACTTCTTGAGATGTAAATAATACGAGAGGTGGAAGTGAGAAAAGACCCGTTTGCTTGACGTTGGGAAACTTTTTGTATCTCGAGACGACGATACCGTACATGTTGGAGATGCTGCCACCTGCCAGAAAAATGTAGGAATACGATTTAATAGATTTTTTTCCCTTCGTTAGTCACAAGCGATAATATACATTTATAATAAACCAACAAGTAATCAGTTCTCCATCCCACCTGGAGAGAATATGCCGTCACCATCCTTGAAGTTAACGAGCTTTAGTGAAGCTTTTATGACCTCTCGTTCCGAAAGACTGAAGACTGGAGCGACTTCGTGGGTGTAGCTGAAATCAGAAACCATTCAAACTCAAGCTTTGTTCTCTGTAAATGTAGGTTATCCTTCATTCAACAGATCTAGTAGAGTTTTTCATATGTTTCCACAATTAGGAGGCCCTGGAACGCGTACTAGAGCGTTCATTAGAATTATCTGTTAATACGCTTAGAATTATCTGCTTGTCAGCAGCTTGCAATCCAAACCTTAAGTACTTCTGAAAAAATATCAGGAAAATATCCTGCGCCATCTTTATCAGTTGAAAAATCCTGATCATTCCCCGTGACTTGCTTCCCCTAGACCCCACCTCAGTCCACCAAACACCCCACCATGTTCAAGGGATAAGTGGTCGTACATTTTTGTCTTGTTCGTGTTTCCAATTCGAATTCCTGTATTAGTAAAGAAGGGGTCTCAGTCGGTCGCCGTTTGTTCCTCGTTTCGGGTTAGTATTTCTTCCAAGAACCGGCGCTCAAAGTACTCAAACTAAAAGATTCTAGCGGCAATCTTTTAGTTTTTCAATTCCCTAGGCAGATGCACTAATGAATTTCGGAAATCCCTGAAAATTTCAAATTTAGGTGAAACTTTGAGCGCCGGTTCTTGAAAGAACCTGAGACCCCCTACGAAGGTAGCGGAAGCATTTTTTTTACATTTTGGACCTCCCTGAACAATTCGGGTTTGTGCCTGTCGTGAAATCCTTGTAACGGGCAAAACTATACGAAGTTATTGTTCGATATTGATGAATTTTCCAAGGATTGTGCTGTTGGGTTGGCGTGTAGATGGTCCCCTATGAAAATCATCACCCCGGATCTTTGCCTTTGCGCATGCAAAAACGTAAAAACCTTCCAACCACCATAACTTCTACATTTTCTACCAAAACTGATTAAATTTTCAGGGATTTTATTAAAAATTCAAAAAGTTTTTATTTGCAAATCCTAAAAATTGGCAGTACAAACGTCAAGTACAATTACGAATTTCAAGTTCAATAAGGGCAGTGCCGATCACAAGTGGGTGAAGGGAGGGCAGGCAAGAGCCCTCCCCACCCGACCAGGCCCAGGCCCCACCCACCATGACGACTCCCCGCATAAGGATACCCACGAGGGAAACGACAGTCACGCCAGTGACCAGCCGCCCCCAACACAGGACATCCCCACGGATCCCATTCCCAACAGGGAAAAGAGATCAATAGAGCCGCCCCCGCTGTGTGGGTTGGCGTGTAGATGGTCCCCTATAAAAATCATCACCCCCGGATCTTTGCATTTGCGCTTGCAAAAACGTAAATACCTTCCAACCACCATAACTCCTACATTTTCTACCAAAACTGATTAAATTTTCAGGGATTTTATTAAAAATTCAAAAAGTTTGTATTTGCAAATCCTAAAAATAGGCAGTACAAACGTCAAGTACAATTACGAATTTCAAGTTCAATAAGGGCAGTGCCGATCACAAGTGGGTGAAGGGAGGGCAGGCAAGAGCCCCCCCCACCCGACCAGGCCCAGGCCCCACCCACCATGACGACTCCCCGCATAAGGATACCCACGAGGGAAACGACAGTCACGCCAGTGACCAGCCGCCCCCAACACAGGACATCCCCACGGATCCCATTCCCAACAGGGAAAAGAGATCAATAGAGCCGCCCCCAGGACCGATAGGGCGACCACCGACCAACAGAAGAGGAGAACCCACCCATACACTCATTCATTCAATAAATACATTCAAAACCACTAATAAATAATTTTTAAATATAACAAAAAAAAAAAAAAAACGAAGACAAAAAAAATCACAGATCAGGCACTTACCACTATACTAGACAGAGTACCTACTTACAAAAAAATTCCTCTGCTAGACAATTAAAGTCAAGTAAATCTAAATAAACCCCATTATTATTGGTTGGCATTTAGATGGTCCCCTTTGAAGACAGTGCAAGGCACTTATTGATTGATGTTTTGAGATTAGATTATGGATACGAGGAAGCTATGTGCCACATCACTTGGCTGACGTTATTTTTCAAAGATTTTGAATTATTTCAGAGTTTGCGTGAGAGCTATTTTGAGGAAAGGCCTAGAACTCCCGATGTTTCGCTGCCATCCCTACTTGGAAAATGAGTTGGATGAAAATGCTTTAATACTACTCTGACACTACCTGTTTCACATATATTGATACCTCTTCTGCTTATACTAGTATCAGTGACTGGAAACCAGATCAATCCGTTACAAAATACATCAAATCATAATAACTTGGATCTCTGGCAAGCAGTTCTCACATCCTCTTCTCAAATTCAATGAGTGTCCTGATTCTTCGTTATATAAACTGATGGATGTAACTCACGCGCTGGTATTGAGAGCTTCAGACACAAGAGCTCCGACAAGTCCGTACTTGTCAACCCCTCCGTACAGTTGATTGAAAAACATGGGGTGTCCCGTTCGCACGCTCAGCTTGGCAGTCTGTTCAACCAGCTCCAACAAACGGCTCTCTGAACAGCTTTCATTCAAACTAAAATCCGATAGTATTTCCTGTGAATATAAAATATGACAATTATTGTTAATTCTACTCTCGTAATAATAATAATAATAATATTGATAATAATAATCTAGATGTACTCATTTACATTCATAATTTTCCTTCAGTATTATTTCAACCCATATAAATGTTTAATCATCTGTTATAATTTAAATAGGTGGTATAATGATCAAATCTCTGAATAAAAAGCAGATTCTTGTTTGAAACTTGGACTTATGATTTGCTTTGCATTTACATTCTCCATAGTTTCCTTGGTTTGATAGTTTTATATTGATTTCCCCAAGGAAAAATTCGTACCAAATGTGACAGAAAATCTCACTGTGCTGAGTTTCTAGAAGGTAATTTTACAGGACCTGAAAATTAACATTCTTCAGACAAGAAATTGTTACCAGGAAAGATTCAGGAAATATACAGGGTGTAACGGTTAAGGTCGTACCACCGGCCAGGGTTCGATTCTACAACTAATTTGTGACTTTTTTGTCTCTTGACTTTTTTTTCTTAACCCCCTTAAAATCGGACTTTTTTCACTTTTAAGATTTTTTTCGTATTTTCAACCTTACGCCATTAAAACAGCCATAACTCCCTTGTTTCTCAGTCAAAATTCAAATTTAATTATACCGTTGGAAAAAGCGTTAAATTCTCTATCTCAATACTGTTAAATAAAACTTTATAAAGAAGAAAAGATGTTAAAAAATGAGCCCGAGTTGTAAAATCTCGAGAATCTCGGAAATTTTTCGTTTTTTTCAAACCTTTGTAACACTAACTGAAACTGCCGGTTAAGTTTTCACTGTAACCCCAAAAGTTGACCGAAAATCTCAGCTTCCAACGGTATAGTCATAAAATTGTTTACAGTGGACTAATGGTGTGAAATCTTCGTTCCCATGCAAAAAACCGTGGATCTTCCAGTGTAAATCGACGTTTTTCGCGAAAATCGAGATTTTTACCCTAAAATGAGTTAGGCAGCCATCTTTTCGTACTTTGTCTCACTGAGTCAAATGATGACACAAGACATCGAAAAAGCAGTCACTGATATCTTGTCCAATTCACTTGTCGAATAAAGTTTTATTTGACACTAGGGAGATAGAGAATTTACAGGGTGTTACACGAGTGGTTCACGATCTTCCTCCCACGTGTTCTTCAACTCATTTCCGACAGAAAGTGCCTCATGACATTGTTTGGTATCCCCACTCAAAATGCCTTTCTTTTCACTTTGAAAATTATTTTCGTGGTTTTGATCTTTGCTCAATAAATCTACCATAACTCCCTCAATTCAAGATTTAGCTCAAATATAAAAAATCCGTTCGAAAGACCGTTAAATTTTCAATCTTTTAGATGCCCATTATCATTTTTTTAAGGGGAGTTGAGACGTGCAAACGACGTATGAAAAGAGAAACTCGTCAAAATCTTGAAATCGCTCGTTTTTTCAGTCGCCTGGTAACCTTATCAATTCTTGACGCAGAATTGTGAAACTTCCCTAAAAAGTGCGCAAAAATCTCAGCTTTCCAACGGTGTAATCAAAAATATTTTACAATCGAATTTAAGTGAGAAATTTGAGTTTGAACGAGGGAAAACGTGCATTTTTTCGACGAAAAAAAAACGACAGGGGACTCCTGGGTCTTCTCCGCCATTGAGTCCTCCCGTCTAACCGTCAATTTCGTTGAAATAAGCCATGTTTCCGCGTTCCAACATCATGTTCTCCCTTAAATTCGATTGTAAATTTTTGACCGTTTGAAAGCTGAGATTTTGGCTCACTTTTTAGGGAAGTTTCACTATTCTGCGTCAAGAATTGATAAGGTTACCAGGCGACTGCAAAAACAAGCGATTTCAAGATTTTGACGAGTTTTGCTTTTCATACGTCGTTTGCACATCTCAACTCCACTTTTAAAAGGTTATTCGGTATCAAAACGATTGCGAATTTAACGCTCTTTTCAACGGATGTTTTAGATTTGAGCTAAATCTTGAATTGAGGGAGTTTTGGTAGATTTATTGAGCAAAGATCAAAACCACGAAAATAATTTTCAAAGTGAAAAAAAGGGCATTTTGAGTAGAGATACCAAAAATTGTCAAGAGGCAATTTTTGTCGGAAATTAGTTGTAGAACACGTGAGAGAAAGGTCGTGAACCACTCGTATTACACAAGTCTAGTTCACAAACTTGCTTTCCTCATTTCAACTCTCAACCTACCTTCTCTGAGACTATTGATCATTGAATGGTTTCGGGCTAGGTGATCGTTCTAACTACCACATCACCATCAATTGACCTGGGCTGGTTTTGATCTAATTAAAATCCTTCTTTTCTCTCCTGAGTAGTTTCTTAAAGGCAAGGTGTTATTAGTTATCAATTTGAGTCCAATTTCACTACATGTATTCTACTTTTGAACACAAGTCAGAAAACTATCAATTTAAATTAAATACCTACCTACCAATATTTTTAAAAATTAAAAAGAATTTTTCAAGTTTTTTCCAGTGGTTTAGAACAGTAAGTATACTCCATTTTGACAAATTTCGATAAGTGGGTATCTTCTGAAAGTCGAGACTGTAAAAAAGGACAAAAATTGTCAGAAAAGTTGGGTGGGCAGTGTAGCTTCTTCACATATTATTGAGGAGTGTCACTGATGGAACTCAATTACAAAATATGCTCACGATCATGTTGCTAGTTTTCGATGTAAATAATGAGCAACACGATAGTGAGTTGTTTCGCGCTTATGTTGAATTTTCACGTGGATCTATCGTGGCTGCCACACAACTTCCTTCCAAATTTCAGAAAAATCGAGTTGGTTGGAAATTTTAATTTTTGGAGGACCCAAATTCTTTTTCGTGTAGTGAAAAGTCTCACTCTAAATGCGAATCTCAACTGACATTTCTCGAACGGCCTTAGCTGTAACCCGTATTTCTAGTTTTGTTGTGATACAACCGTTAACTGGTAGTCCGTTAAACCGTTATGGCTTCGCTGATTCTCTCAAGGACTCGACTCAAGTCTCTCTTGGACAAAGGCTTCGCCAATCGCTGTGTACACAGTCTAGGAATGCGGTTCTACACAAGTTAGCTAATCTAGTTCTTTATCTTGAAGATAAACTTCATCTTTCAAGTACAATGCTTTCCGTGATGTTGTAATCTACCTAATGCAAGCTGTGTTGAACAAGTTGATTGTAGCCAGTTATAATTATAATGGATAATACTTACCTGGTCAGGTACCTAAAATACAATAGTATCAGCAACTACTTGACAAAAATCCCAATTTTTTAATTTTTCATATTTTTAAAACTTACATGCAAGAAAACCCAGAAATTTAGAATAACACTGCCGTCCAAAGGAAGAACGTCCTAAGTCCATTTTTTGCATTTCGAGAAAAACGAGGTTTTGTGAAGTTGCCTGCGCCATTCGTCTCGTTGCAGATAAAAATTTTTTTTTTTCACGAAGCACTCACAAATTTGTTCCTTTATTTTGTACTCCATTGACAAGCACAGAAATAATATGATTAGGGTAATCATTGGGTCATTTATGCCCAATGGAAGGACATAGGACTCTTTAGCCTAGCAACCTAGGACTTAGGACAGCTTGACTCTGTTTGATGCAAGGCTAAAATGTCCTAAGTCCGTGGTATTTTGAGTGATAATTTTTTTATAATGATAATGGGTTTCTGAAATAAACATTTTTGAGTTTTGGGTTTCTGAGATAAACATTTTGAGTGATAATTTTTAATATAATGATAATGGGTTATTGAAATAAACATAAAACAAGTGTGTGTGGCACATAGCTTCCTCGTATCCATAACCCGATTGTATAGATGATCCGATGCAAAGGTAGTAGTTAATCTCAAAACACCAATCTCTAAGTACCTTCCACTACCCTCATAGGGGACCATCTACACGCTAATCTGGACATTCCTAGAGAATTTCATCAACTTCGGATGAAAAATTAAGTGAGTAGGTGTATGTGATTAGATCAAAAAAAATGCGCAGTCGCTTTTATCAGTTCGGGGATGATGATTTTCATAGGGGACCATCTAAATACTAATCTGTAACATCACTGAAAATTTCATTGAAATCGGATGGAAAATGTAGAAGTTATGGCCGCTACAAGGAATTCACGTTTGCGCATGCGCAATGGCTACTATCCGTCCGGAGGTGGTGATTTTCATAGAGGACCATCTAGATACTAATCTGTAACATCCCTGAAAATTTCATTGAAATCGGGTTGAAAATGTGGACGTTATGGCCGCTACAAGGAATTCACGTTTGCGCATGCGCAATGGCTACTATCAGTCCGGAGGTGGTGATTTTTATAGGGGACCATTTAAATACTAATCTGTAACATCCCTGAAAATTTCATTGAAATCGGATGGAAAATGTAGAAGTTGTGGCCGCTACAAGGAATTCACGTTTGCGCATGCGCAGTCGCTTCTATCAGTCCGGGGATGATGATTTTCATAGGGGACCGTCTACACACCAACCCGCACAATCCCTGAAAATTTCATTGAAATCGGATGGAAAATGTAGAAGTTGTGGCCGCTACAAGGAATTCACGTTTGCGCATGCGCAGTCGCTTCTATCAGTCCGGGGATAATGATTTTCATAGGGAACCGTCTACACACCAACCCGCACAATCCCTGAAAATTTCATCGAAATCGGACAATAACTTCGTATAGTTATGCGCGTTACAAGGAATTCATGACAGACAGACAGACAGACACACAGACACGGAACCAAAATTGTTCAGAAAGTTCTAAAACGCAAAACGCGAGTAAAAATTTTGATTTTGGAGAATTTATTTTTTTTTCATCCTTGAAAAGTGAAAACAAATCTTCCGCTACCTTGGTAGACTCGGAAGCAAAATCAGTATTAGCTCCAAAACCAAATTTTTATTTTCAAAAAGTTTCATTAATTACACATTTGAAATGCAGTATAATATATTCATTGGATATTAGGAATAAACTCTTGTTTTGACTGTAGACAACTAGAAAATCACATGTCTTCGTTTTATTTAAAGTCTATCTGTTCAGTCTCAATCGAATGCTACACAGAGATCAGAAAACCTTGCTGTTTTGTTACTGCTGAGAGTGACTGAAGCAGTGCTACTAACTGTCGCTAAACTGACATCATCGAGTGAACAACGTAGGTAGGTACTGTTTTTCTTCAAAACTAGGACTGTTTAAGCAAGTCCAGGTCACAGAACTAAATGATTCGTACAAAGCTTTAGCGTCCTATGGTCCACTTCTACTAAACTAGCCTGTCCTATGTCCATGAATTTTTTTCCTCTAAGGACATTTTAGCCTAGTACGCCTTACTTAGGACATTTTAGCCTGGGATGACTAGCAAAACTCGGGAAATGGACTTAGGACAAAGTGATTTTTCTCTACTTTCCCATCGACTTACGACGTTCTAACCTAGCTCAAAAGATGCGTCTGATCGAGCTCTACAAGATCATGTCCCTACCTCAAAAAGTGAAAAAATGGACTTAGGACGTTCTTCCTTTGGACGGCAGAACAGCTACCTACTAGTTTTTCCCTGATTAAGTTGGTGAATACCTCCAAATCCTGGGGCTGATGGAACTCGATGACTTTGGAGTCTTCAACGGGCGACAAGGCTCCAGATTTGTGCAGAACCTCCAAAACCCTCAGTAGCAGCCCTTGCACATCGGTTTGTTCCATCGTAAGAACTGCTCTCCTCAACGGATTTGAAGTGAAATTTCTGGTTCAATCCGAACCTGCAACGAAAAAATGTGTTGTTAACTAATAAATTCCTCTTCGAAGATTTGATTTGAGCAAATTACCTTCAGAAAGAAAAATTCAGAAATATTTACGAGCGAAAAAGTAGGTATAATTTTAGCGAATTTTGGGAGAAAATGCAGCTCTATTGCGACTGGGTGTCCGAGGAATGTTTTTAAAAGGCTGGTTACGCGCGTAAATTGTATTAGAACGCCGGTTTACTAGAAAAGTAAGTAGTAGGTAATTGTGTTGTTGAAGGCAGAGGTTCGAATGCATACAGGGTGTTTCACGAAAAGGTTACACCCCCTTAATTTCCCCAAAATACAGCGTAAAAAATTGGGACCAACGCTATTATTCGCGATTTTTTGTAAGGAATTCAGGAAAAATACTTTCGCGCAATTGACACTAACTTCATTTTTTCAAATGGAACTCCCCCTTTTTTTTATTACAGATTCGGATTCTACGTCAAATTTTATGGAAAATTCATAACCGAACCAATTTGTTTTTATTGCGATTAGGTTTTGGAGAACCATAAGTGTGGCACATGTTTTTTCATCATTTTTGGACGCTGAATCACGGGGTGTCAAGGTGGGTTCACAAGCGTCCGGCTGATTGGCCAAGAACAGACGGAAAGAGGCCAATCAACGGGCAGAACGCAGAGTTGGACGCTTGTGAATCCAGCGTCATCCGTTATGAGGAAGACCAAGATTTCAAGAGGAAAAATGAATATTTCTTTCGTAAAATCAACAGTTTTGTGGTCAAAATCGTGTTTATTATTTTTATTTTCTCTCCTTTTAAACAACTGGCTTGGGACCGTCTACGGTGGAGTTCAATCTAAAAACTGACAGCACGATCATGCTTGAACTAAATAAAATTGCCTTATAACTCATAAAAATTTAAAAAAGAGCGATTTTTCACTAAAAACAACCAAATTTTCGGCCTCCATTTCGAAAAATTCCAGTCAAATTGAAAAACAGACGACACCTTCTGATTCAGCGTCAAAAAATCAAGAAAGGAGCAACTTGTATAACAAGTTCATAAAAAATCACAATTCCTAGAGTGAAAAATTTTGAATTTTTTTTCACTGAAATCCGTATTATCTGTTTCCTTGAGCTATTACTTAGCGAAACTTTCAATTTTGACCCGAAACATTCATCAATGACAAACAAAAGGACAAGTTCGTTAACCGGGAATTTTGGTCAATAAATTGGCTGGCGGGGGAGATATCTACACTATAGGCGTTATTTTGTGTCAGCTTTCGTTTGCGAGTATCAGCGTAAGTCTACCATGCTTCCTATTGGCTGGGGCGTTAGTGATTATTCGGTTAACTCTCATCCCCAAAATTTCTGTTTCGAGAACAGAGCGGTAACTGAGTTTACCTGCTAGCGCCACCCTTCATTCACAAAGTATCTGGCTGTGAGTGAAAGAAAATTTCGAGTTAACTTGTTGGACATGACAGTCAAGTTACATCATATGTGGAGGTAAGTCTGAAAATTTGGTTGCTCGTAACCAAGTAAGTATGGAAATTAGACTGCACGTAACCAGGTAACTCGACAATTTAAAAAAAAAACCATTGAATTTGCCATTAACCCATTTCTGGCCATTGAAGCTTTTTTGCATCGTCATAATAATGATTTTTTTAAATATTGAAATAGTGGAAAATTTTTGTAGATTTTTTTCTCGTTCATGCTGTTCCTAAACTTTTCAAAGAAAAATGTCTTCGACATTCGGGAGCTCAATGCGATTTGGGAATTTTTTTTGAAAAGGAGGCCTTTTGGCCGAAAGCATGATTATGGTTGCTCAAATTTGGTCCTGGGAGAGTGAGCGTTCTGGGCATTGAGTCGAAACAGATTCCGGTTTATAAAAATAGATTTTTAGATTTTATACGGATTTTATTTTTCATTTTTGACAATGAAACGGATAAATTATATCGATTTGAAAAACTGAGACCTCTGAAATCCTATTAAAATGTAAAATTCATAAAATTTGATGATATTGATCATAAAATGATGCCTTATTTTCGCCGGCATTCTGTAAAATAGTTCATCCTCCTCCCCCCCCATTACTCTGTTATTTCTACCCTCGGCTTGAAATGGGTTAAGATGTGATTTGAGGGGCAGTTCGAGCTATCATTTCGGTTTTAGGATACTTTCGTGAAAAAAATTGCAGGGTTAAGTATCAATTACTGTGGATTCCTGAATTTGGAATAAAATTTGAAACTTTAAAATGCTTTCCTGTAAAATTCCATTTTTGGTAAATACCTGGTCCCCCAATACCCCCCCCCCCCCCACCATTAGAAAGCTGGTATTTTGGGAACCAGCGACGCATATTCGTCATAACCAAAAACTCAATGATAGTCATTACTCATGAGTTCGTAGATCATGAATATAAGGGCTATTAGCATGTTCAAAACATAGCATATGCGTACAGTATGATTTACTGAAAGTCGATAAAATCAACTAGGTACTTATTACATGAGAATGTAGCTTATCGAGGGCTGCATGGCAGAAGTGACCAAGTTCATTTTATCCAATATTGAGGTTTCGATGCGTCAGATAACACATAAGCCTCCACTACAAACTAGTATTATTAATTTCTCGATTATCAGAAATTAAGGGCTCAAAGAACCCTTACAGTATCCCCACCCACCCCTTTTCAACCCTATTTGCATTCTCCTGGCAGAACTGTCATTTCTGCCAGTAAAAGGCGAGCGTCACCAGTAAAAAACTATCAAATCAAGTGTCAAAATAGTCTCTTCTGCCGGCCAAAATATTGTAAATCAGTTGGTTGAATTGAAAGCCAAAGTGACAAATTTGTATGATGATAATTAACCCCACTATTTTGTTGGTTGGTTCGGCTGGCTTAATTGTTTTCAATTTTATTTCCTTCTAATCAATCAATTTTATTTTCTCTAATAAAGAATATTCGTGATACATAAAACAAGTGTTTGGTTTTCCGTGCTAATCTGCTATATGAGAGTAAGGTAAAGGTACCTAAGGTACTTCACGAACCTTTATGATCATCATTTTGTCCATTCATGAGGTAAATCAAGAGGAAAACGCATAAATCACACAAAAACTGTGAATTTAGGGGGAGCAAGCGCACTTGGTCACTTTTGCCTTTCAACCCTCGATATGAATTCAGAGAGAAAAAATATGTGATTTTTTCTTCAATAAGGCTGGCGGTATTTGAAGGTGTGCCCCTTGTAAGTTCATTTTACATGGTTTCCTACCTGGTTTTGTGAGATCATAAATTATTAATCAGTTACGTGGCTTTGTCCTAAAGTTGTTTGTCTAACTATAGTAAAAGTTCAATAATATTCTTTCGAATAGAAGATAGTACATAGGTGAAATAAGAAGGTATCTACCTACCGGTTAGAACTGCGATTATTGCACACTTTCGCGATTCGTCGAAATGTTCCGGGTTGGAGTTTATCGGTTGACCTGCAGCGGGAGACGTCTGGGAGTCGACTGAAGCGGTTTTCGTTGTCTGGAGGTTTACCCTCTCGCTTCTACTAGGTCATCCTCTTTGTCGCACTTCACGCCTCAGATTCTCTGTCGGATCGAAGGACGCTTCACGGGACTGTCTTCGTAGGCATTCATGCTACAGGAATGGGCTCTAACGGAGATCATAAACAGATAATTTTTTCTACGTCTTGGAGATTTCAACCGTGGTTTGTGACTATAACAGTGGGATAGACTCGTGGACATAGATCAAACACCTGCTTATTCTACTTTTGGCCCAAAAAGAGTTTTTTGCGTCAGCATTATATTTGATACCTACCTAAAGGTATAATCCACGTTCAGATGTCATATTTAAGTTGAATATTACTGGGTGTTCTAATCTAAGGTAGATTAAATAAGAAGCACGTACTGATTTTGAAGGAGAGGAAACTATATTGAATAGAAAACATCGGAAAGTGGTCGAATAAAATTGTTGAATCAGAACTATCAGTGTCATGATGGATCGTGACACTGGGGTACTAACGAAATAAAATAATATTATGTTTAATTAGAACGTTACCCGGTGTTTCATTTTCCAAACCCCTTTAAAGGACCTTACGTTCCATATTGACATGGATATGTCTTAGTTCTGGGGGTCATTCCAAAATTTTCGACACACAAAACAATGCAACAAAAAATTGCAACGTTTTTTGACATTTAATGTCTTTACTATGGCACATAAATGAAAAATCGTCACGCGGGGAGCGTTATGAGGGGAGCGTTAAGCGGGAATTTCTGATGATTTTCACGTACAACCAATCGTTCCTAGGGAAAACTAACTTCCTCATTTTCCACCCCACAAAAATCGTTCACCACTCATTGGAAAGCTCTCAATTTAATAAACATAAGACATAAAATGTCTCTCGTGGTTGCGTACTTGTACGAAAGCTGTATCCACCGTTTGTGTTTTCTGATGCTTTTCACGTACAACCAATCGTTCCTAGGGAAACCAAACTTCCTCATTTTCCACCCCACAAAAATCGTTCACCCCTCATTGGAAAGCTCTCAATTTATTAAACATGGTACATGGTCCCTAATATGAATGTACCTGTACGGAAAGCTGAATTATGCGCATGTTTACTAACATATGATCATGAGAGGAAAATAGGTATCGTCATCCAACAGATCCCTTTGAAGCGTTACGGAGGCAGGGTCAATAGAGAATGCTGAAGGCGCCTGAGTGGTCACTGATTAGCTGAGTGAGCTCCAAGCCCATTTTCTCTCCTGTTGAAAGCAGGAAGCTACATTCGATTCATTTAAATTGCCATATAAGACATATCCATGTACAGATGTATCTGCATGCAGTGTAGATACTCGTCTTTTCGAGACAAATGGAATGAAATTTTTCTAACAAAAATGGGAAAATGTATATTCCATTCATTATTTACCTATATTATCGAATTCCCAAAAAGTGAAAATCCGCACACAAAAAAAAGTCATGGGAGCATTGGAATTTAGACAGATAATGGCTGCCACCTTCTAAGAGTGCACAAAGAAGGAATGGCTTCCTTAGATTGGATGTGAGCTTGCCTTTGTGCACCTCAATCAATTAAAAATAAAATAATATTAACGCGACCTAAAAACGCACTTGTTCATGGTAATGTTTTTCCAACTTCCAAATTGATTGATTTCCCTGCAACAAGACAACTTCGAAGGTTTGTTTTCACCTTCAATTTACTGAAAAAGTCGAGTTTGAAGGTATAAATAATCGAAACTTGTTAGTTCACCCGCGAGACAAGACAACTTCGAAGGCTTGCTTTCACCATCAGATGACTCAAAAAATAAGAATGAGGGTCAAAATCTTCGAAACTAGTTGGTTTACTCGCGAAACAAGACAACTTCACGATCCCTTTTATCATATATGATAAGGATTATAATACTCATTATAATAATGATTAACAGGTTTTTATTATTTTTCCGACCGTCACCGTTACGGCAAAAATTCATTGTTTATTACTAGAAAAACATGGTAGCGCTTTCCTGGTATATCACCCGTCAGAGTCGTAAAAATCAATCATTAGAGAGTTCCTAGTAGGTTTGGTTCGGTTTAGAAACAGCGTGACGTATTTATAGCATTCGCACTTTGAGTTAAACATTTCGCGAATTGAATTAGACTTTTCGCAAAATGAATTAAACTTTTCGTAAAATGAATTAAACATTTCGCAAAATGAATTAAACTTTTCGCAAAATGAATTAGGTAAACTTTTCGAAAAAAGAATTCGACCTTAGCCAAATCTGTAGTAAAAAAAAAAAAAAAATTCAACTTCAACCTGTACTCAATTTCACACCAGCTCTTGATGCTGCATCCTTCAAGGAAAACCCTTCTTCGAAAAGGTTTACGAAAATCTTGCGCTTTTCGACAGAGATTGACTCATATTTCCCAACGGCGTCTTCTTACCCTGTTCCAAGTACCTGAAGTAATACTTGAATCACTGTCGCTAATTATATGTCGTCTACCGTGTCTACAATTATTTCTTCTGTTACGGAAATTGTCCGAAGAACTTGACTCATTGTCACTCATTTTAATTTTTAAAAAAACGTTCTACCAATGAACAAAAATCGGACACTTTACCAACAACGGAGACGGAGGCACTTAGATAATGAACTAGGCATGAGAGAAGGAATACGCTTTCCTCCGTTCCTACTAGGTCCGGGAAAAACAACATAGAGAAGGAATGCTGAACTATGCAACGATAAGGATTGTGGACCAATCAACAGGAAGGTATCAGGCTCTGGGTCGGCAGAGTTTGGACTATCAATCGGGACCGTGGTGGTTAGGTACTTTTCGGGTATCTAAGTCTAATTCAATTTGCGGAAAGTCTAATTCAATTTGCGGAAAGTTTAATTCATTTTGCGGTAAGTTTAAATCAATTCGCGAATGGTTTAATTCAAAGTGCGAATGCTACATTACACACACACACTCTCAATCCGGTGCCGTATCGACCCTACTAGGAACTCTCTATTATTAATTAATCTTTACTGATAGTTTATTAATCATTAATGATCTGACTGTAGAATCGAAGATGTCCTTTTTGGCCTTCATGACCATAACATGATATTTAGGTCATACAAAGTTTCCATCGCGCTACGAAAATTGTGTATAAGCAGAGACGCGTATGCACCACAAATAACCCACGATTTCGAATAAATCGTGTTTTCCATGTCTATAAAATAGTGAGAACTCTCGTAACTAAGTAGACTTTCTTAACTAATATCTATTTTCATAAAAATATTAGGTTAGTGGATTGTAGCTATTAAGTAATTGTTCTAAGAAACCACAATATACAGGGTGTCTACAAAACAGCTGTAAGGAATTCAAGGGATCGATTCTACAACTAATTTCCAACAAAAAGTGTCTCATAGAATTTTTTTTTTAAACGCCTCTTTAACCGACTTTTTTCACTTTTAAGTTTTCTTTCGTGTTTTCGACCTTACACCATTAAAACCGTCATAACTCTCTTAACTTACACTCAAAAATTAATAATAAGGATACCGTTGGAAAGAGCGTCAAATTTCCTATCTCCCTTATACCAAATAACAAATTTTCAGTTGAATTACACGAGGAATGAAGCAACCTAAAAAGTGAACTTAGTAAATTTTCGAAAAATTCCCGTTTTTCAACGCCTATAAATCTAAGTATTACCAGGTAAAGTTCTGTTGCCGGAAAGCCTAAAAACTGCGCCAGAATCTCAGCTTTCCAATGGTATAATCAAAACATATTCTACAACCGTATTTAGGGGAGAAATTCGTGTTTGAACGCGGAAAAACGTGCATTTTTTCAACGAAGTCGGCGCTCTGGCCTCCTGTTTCCGGAGGCCTCGCGGTCTACTGCGGCGCCCGCCCACCCACTGCTGTCGTCCGACCCCTCAAATCGACTAGGCGGAGCGCCGATTTCGTTGAAAAAATTCACGTTTTCCCGGGTTCAAACACGAATTTCTACCCTAAATACGGTCGTAGAGTATGTTTTGATTATACCATTGGAAAGCTGAGGTTCTGGCGCAGTTTTTAGGCGTTCCGGCAACAGAACTTTACCTGGTAATATTTAGATTTATAGGCGTTGAAAAACGGGAATTTTTCGAAAATTTACTAAGTTCACTTTTTAGGTTGCTTCATTCCTCATGTAAGTCAACTGAAAATTTGTTATTTGGTATCAGGGAGATAGGAAATTTGACGCTCTTTCCAACGGTATCCTTATTTTTAATTTTTGAGTGTAATTTAAGAGAGTTATGACGGTTTTAATGGTGTAAGGTCGAAAACACGAAAGAAAACTTAAAAGTGAAAAAAGTCGGTTAAAGAGGCGTTTTAAAAAAATTCTAAGAGACACTTTTTGTTGGAAATTAGTTGTAGAATCGACCCCTTGAATTCCTTACAGCTGTTTTGTAGACACCCTGTAGAGAAAATTACAGTGAAACCACAATGAACGCTATCCACAAGTTCAGTTGATAATTTTAAATGAAAGTAGTTTTATTTCTAAAGATTCCGATACCGACTGCACTGACGTCACCGGCGCAAGAACCTAATAAAGTATTATTGTCGTAAAGCGCAAAAAAAAGTTGGTTTCCAAACTCACAGGAAGAAGGAACAATCACACGAGGGAAGTTACAATCCAAATGAAATCACAATAAACGGAACAGAAGGATACAATTTATTACAAAGTGGAATATTGGTTTCAACGCAGATTTATCTTCGCTTTCGGCCGGATGGTTTGTTTTTGCCGGCGAAAATTCGTTTCCCTCCACCACCTTTGGGCTTTTTGCCGTCTTTAGCGTTACGCGGTCCTCCTCTGCCTGCCTTCTTCTTCTTCCCACCTCTCCCTTTCCTCTTGTTGTTCTTCCGGTCTGAAGCTCTGTAACATTGTAGGTAGGTTTGAGTATATAGCATTTTCACGTCAAATTGGAGGTTTTCCATTTCAAATTGGAGGTTTACACATCAATTTGGAGGTTTCACATTTCAAATTGGAGGTTTTACATTTCAAATCGAAGTTGACGGAAATGGTTTGTTTCACATTAGTTTTAAGCGCCGCAACGCTAGCCCGCGCAGAAGGTGGAAACACCCGGTTATTCTGAAAATACCTACTCCGTGCAACACAACATGACGAAGACATTCCATCCGTCCCTTCCAAATGCCATTCTTTTGAAGGTGCCTGTTGATTCGCCTCATTCTAAAGTCTCTCATTGCCGCCGTTAGTTACGACTTGCTTTATTTTCGTCATATGAGTTCGGACAACGAAGAAATGAGACCGCGTTTCGATCGCCGATCGAACCATACGGTAAGAAGTAGTGAGAGTGACGAAGATGCTGAAAATGAGGGGATTCCTTCCACTACCCGACGACGTCGAGGACAATACGGTAGGTACACTATAAAACAAAGAAAAATGTTTCTTAGAATGTACGAAGAAGGACATACTACTAAACATGCGGCTTCTATAATCGGCATCAAAGAGAGTACGGCTTACATGTTGTTGAAAAAGTACAAGGAAAACGAAAATGAGCTTGTTTGCCGAAGCAGAGGAGGAAAACGGCTTGAAAAGCTTACCACCGAGGTCTTGGAAGCGATTGAGGCTGCAGTGGAAGAAAATCCGATTTGAAATGTAAAACCTCCAATTTGAAATGTAAAACCTCCAATTTGAAATGGAAAACCTCCAATTTGACTTGAAAATGCTATATACAAATTCTGAATTCCGATGAATGACGAGCGCATGAGCGTTTGAAATTAGATAACAAACGCTGTCATGGGTAACCTGCTATTTATATAAAAACTAATCTTAATTTGTCCTTCTGGTTTAATCTAAGGGTGGCCAAACCGCTGAACCAAGTTTTAAGGTGATTGTATCACTGTGATGAACAAGTTCCAATAACACGAATCACAGGATGTTTGAATTTGTACCAGTTTCGATGCAGCGTCGATCGTCTGGAGACTATAGGTTGTTCTTCAATTCCATTAGAATTAATCTGTTGTCTCCATTCAAGAACAAGATGATTGGAGGTTAAATTGCTGAATGTCATCGAAATCCTTACAAATGAACTTATAAATAGTTGACCATCTCTCAACAATAGTCAGATGAATATTCTATTTCAGAACTTTAACGAAAATACCTTCAAGACTGATTATCCTCGTTGTATTGATTACTCAAGAATCTACCACCATTTTTAGATTATTCCACATCAATGTGTTTATTCTTAAAATAATCAGGATTCGCAGAAAATCAGTAAGATATCTAGTGTAAATCTGACGGAACATCAAGAGCATTAGAAATAACATGCACAACGATAGCTAGGTCTACCACAGAAACTGCATTTGGCACAGTCTTCCAGAGATGATAGAACAACTTATCTTATCATAGCTGTGCTATGGACGATGTAACGACCGTCATGCTGTGCGACTCTATGGCCACTATCATTGCCATGACCACTAACAGTGAAACAGAGTCCCATGACGTGTTGGAGGCTAGGAAAATCTCCGAGCAACTCATTGGAGAGATGGGAGAACTGTAGTTTAGAGGTGGCCATTCACTACCGCTCCAAATGGCGTGGCGAGTCGTTCGCCGCGCCAAATGGAGCAGTGAGAAATTGTCGGAGATTTGCTTAGCAATTCACCATCACGCCACGCCACGCCACGCCAACAGCGCTGATCTGACCCCAAAGTGTTGTGTAGTTACCTGTCGCGCATACGTAAAATCTTGTCATGAAAAACGATACTCTCCTGTACTACTCAGCTGTTTTCCCCTTCATCAAGAAGAGAAAACCCAAAAGTAAATGGGTGAAACAATGGCTTTTCAAAAGAAACCAGTTCACTAATGTGAACTTATTGAATGACCTAGTTCTCGAACCTGGAAAAATTATTTGAGGATGGATGAGGAGTCGTAACATCTCCAACTTCATTTGATATCTCCACTGGTTCAAAAGAAAGATACACCCATGAGGAAATTTATTATCTCAAGATAGGCTCGTGGCTACCCTGAGATTTTTAGCCACAGGGATGAACTATGATGAGCCTTAACCTAGCGGTGGATTTTGGATGGCCCGGATATCCCAGCCGACCGCTCCATCGAAATCGCGATGGTTTTCCCCATTCACACAACCACTTTGGCGCGCCAGCACGCAATGAGGAATTTCACCGAATTCTGTTTGCATTTTTCCTGAATAGTTAATGGTATGGGATAGATGAAAATCGGGCTGATTTCGGAAAATAAGTCTCCTGTTATTTTTGGGAGACAATCAAAATTTTTGAATTCAAAACTAACCGGGAAAACGGACGTGAAGCGGGAACGCTTGCTGATTGGGCTGTTCGGATCGCCGTCTCCTCCCAGTGTTGCCCATAGGGACGACGAAATCGTGTTTTCTAGGAGAAAAGTTATCAAACAAAAACAGGGGAAACCTAATTTTCCCCATCTTGCTTTTTATATTTTTTTCTTCAGTTTTTCGATTTCAATCTTTACTGTTTCGTGAAATTTTGCATCTGGGGACTATAGATTTCTCGATCTCAGCGCTTCAAGCGGCCATAAATGAACTATTCCAGGATGACGTCATTTTCCCGGTTTTTTTAAACATTCGTATTTTCTACACTGTTTTGTTTATTCGTAAATTAGGAAGTTCGGGCTGAAAGTTTGCCTTAGGAGGTTTTTCGAGATGCTGAATCCGATTTTGGGGTCAAAAATAGGAAATTCCGACATGGTGAAATTCCTCATTTGGCTGGATGGAGCACTAGTGAATGGCCACCTTAACAGTGGATTCCGTCACACGTTGGCATATGGGGAAACGAACGAGCTAATGCCCTTGCCAAAGGAGGTTCCCAAATGCCAATGTTAGACGCCCCAACGAGCTATTGAGCCACAAAAAGTACCATAAGCATAAGAGCAGCATATCATAAGTTCTCGGCGGAGGGAAAACAGTGGGCTTCACTGCTAGAGAGCCGGATCCCTCAATATCTACCTCGCCATGAATCAGTTTCTGCATTTAGAGCCATTACCAGTCACGACTACTTGATTGCGCACTTGCATAGAATAGGTTTAAGTCAAACATCTGATTGATGTCTGAGCAGCTTATCCACCCAAATGACGACTAACCACCTAAATGGCTGCCCTCAACTCGAGGACATAAGATTAACTCTACACCCTGACGAGACCACCTGGTCGAAAACCGCAAAACTATATTGGGCTGCTAGAGGTCAAATGGCACAACCACCTAGACCGTCGACGTAGGGTGAAAAAAAACTCATTTCATCATCGTACATACGATATCGCAAATCTACTCAAGTTACAACGTTGGGGTATCATATGCCGTACCGTTCCAATTGTGTTCTGAGAGTTCATACTTAATCTACCATATTTATATTATTGTTTTATGAACTTACTCGGTTTCTTCTGAATGGATGTGCTTGTTGACAGCCTTGTCGAGGTCAACTCTGGGACCCTTGTTAAGAATTGTGTTGACTATTTTCATGTTCCTCTCCTGCTCCTCGTGAGATTTCTGAAAGATACATCATTATTTGGACTTTCCTTCAGTACATGTTGTTTCGAGTCGACTGATAAATGTTAACAATTTAATTCAGGGAAAATTGTTCAGATAATAAAATTTCAGTATTTATGGTAGGAATAAACATTACACATCGGTTGAAATTTCACTGTTTATTCCTGATAACTAATAGTGAACAATAAGTACCGAGGTAATTCACCAGTAATGTCACACCTTGAACCTCCGTGAGGTAGATGATCACCACAGAGTACCGGAGACAAGTTAAAAGAGGAGAAAGTTAACGTTAAAATGGTGTGCAAGCATTTTTGAGGCTGCCTCAGTTCTGCCCTCCTTAGTAAGAACGTCCTATGTCCATTTTTGCACTTTTTGAGATGAGGACACCGTGTTGTAGCTCTCGATCAGGCGCAACTTTTGTGCTAAGCTAGAACCCCCTATGTCAACAGAAAAGGCTTCAATAATCGATTTGTCCTATGTCCATTTATCAAGTTTCACATACCCATCCTAGGCTAAAACGTCCTAATCAAGTCCTACTAGGCTTAAACGTCCTATGGAGAGGAAAATCAGGGACATAAGACGTTCTAGCTTAGTACACGGCATTAGAAAAGTTGATCGTACTAGGCTAAAATGTCCGTTGTGAGAATATCACGGACATAGGACGTTCTAGCCTGTTCAAGACCAATGAAATGTATACAACAACAACAATACTTATCAGATAGGAATACAAAAGAGCGGCAAGTCATCTTCTCACTAAGGTAAACCTCTGTAGTAAACTAAGTAAACCTCTGTAGTAACTAAGTAAACCTCCTCTGTCTTGTGCAAAACGTTATCTAGCGAGTTTTTGTGATTTATTAATCCACGGAATGGATCCTAGTCAGAATGCCAAGTGGGTGTGGCACATAGCTTCCTCGTATCCATAACCCGATTGTATAGATGATCCGATGCATAGTAGTTAATCTCAAAACACCAATCTCTAAGTACCTTCCACTACCCTCATAGAGGACCATCTACACGCTAATCTGGACAATCCTAGAAAATTTCATCAAATTTGGACGAAAAATGTAAGTGCGTAGTGATTGGATCAAAAAATTGTTTAGCTTGAGTGGGAGTCCAAAGCATTGCTCACTGATCTATAAAGGGGTTGGTTGAATGGGATTTGAGATTCTCACGTCACACGCGAGAGCGACAAATGTACGGCTGTTACAAGGATTTTACGTTTGCGCATTCGCAGAGGCTACTGTAAATTTTAAGGTCTTGATTTTCATTTGGGACCATCTACAACCTAATCCGCGTAATCCCTGGAAATGTCATCGAAATCGGGTAGAAAATGTGGAAGTTATGGCTGTTACAAGCAATTCACGTTCGCGCATGCGCAGTCGCTTCTATCAGTACGAAGGTGATGATTTTCATAGGGGACCATTTAATCACTAATCTGTAACATCCCTGAAAATTTCATTGAAATCGGATGGAAAATGTAGAAGTTATGGCCATTACAAGAAATTCACGTTTGCGCATGCGCAGTCGCTTCTATCAGTCCGAGGATGATGATTTTCATAGGGGACCGTCTACACACCAACCCGCACAATTCCTGAAAATTACATAGAAATCGGACAATAACTTCGTATAGTTATGCGCGTTACAAGGAATTCATGACAGACAGACAGATAGACACGGAACCAAAATTGTTCAGGAATGTCTAAAACGCAAAACGCGAGTGAAAATTTTGATTTTGGAGAACTTTTTTTTTCGTCCTTGAAAAGTGAAAACAAAGCTTCCGCTACTTCGGTAGACTCGGAAGCAAAAATGTACTTGATACAAGCGACAAAATCATTTAATCTTCAGGTTAACTTCATCTCATATTCATCTATCCAGTTATAATAATTATAACCTAACCTGCTGCAGCTCTAGATCTATTAATTATTAATAGATCTAGAGCTGCAGCAGGTTACTAGTACGTACATATTTTTAATGGATAACCTCAAAATCCTTCCTACGGTAAGTAACTCGCATATCACCTTCACGTGATATCCTTGATATGGTAGATTCCTCTACCTCTCCTTGGTAGATCCTTCAAAGAATTTGATTGTCGCCAAAAACCTTGAGTTTGAACTAAATTTTTGAAATAATACTCAAAAATCAATGGACATAAGACATTTTAAGCTAGAGTCACACTGTTACAAGCTGTCCTATGTCCATGGGTACTAGGCTAAAACGTCCTATGTCCAAATGTTTTCCATAAATGACCTAATATAGGCCAGGCAACGAGTTTTCAAGATTTGTTCATACACTGGCAAAACAGGGGAATAGATTTGAGAGATGATGGTCAAAAAACGATATCTCAAGCTTCAATGGTTTGGGTGGCGCAGAAGCCGAAACTAAAACGCGATTTTCTCGAAACTTGAAAAATGGACATAGGACGTTTTAGCTAAGGAGGGCAGAGTTGCGCTATCTACTTTCATCTAAGGAACTACTATGGAAGTGGTGGGGGGGGGGGGGAGGCCACACTGTTTCTTTTCAAATCACCCACTTCCTTTCGAAAGACCAGAAATTGTTAATTTTTTATAACTTCATTATTTTGACTTGCAAGAATTACATGGCAAGCCATGGCAAACGATTTTTCCAAATTGCACTTTCAATGGGGTATTTCGGTGGGTCGGAAATTCAGGTTTTTGACCTCAAATTTGGATTCAGCACCCTTGAAAACCTATATACTACAAATTTAAGCCCAATGACACTATAACATGTGGTAGAAAAATTAATTAAAGAGATCACACGTTTGAAAAAGGCGGGCCGCTACAAATGCACACACACTAGGCAAGGACTACGCCACGGACTGCCCCGCGCGCGTATGTGAGTAGAATGTTGTAGTATCCAAGAGGGGTTTCTGTGCATGGATACTTTTTCAAAGACAGTTGGCTAGCTACGTCACGATTGGCTAGCTACGTCACACCATTCAAATCTTCAACTTTCCTTAGCTTCTCTGATTTTTTAAAAACATTTTCTCGACGAACAGACCCGATTACCGTTATTCCTGAGCCATACTCTTTTGAAAAAAAAAAAAAAAAAAAAAAAAAAAAAATTGACTGAAATACCCCATTATTGTTGCCCTTACTGCCAGTAGTTCAAATGTTCAATCGACAAATGCCTTAGAAACGTTTGATTCTAGTATGTTGTTAATAATCAGCTCGAATTTAGTCATAAATATCGAGAAAATAACTCCTATATGTTATCAAATTAATTACTTTGATGCGGTTGGTAGCGCCCCAAGGAGAAAAATATGTGTTAACAAGGTGACTTGGGATGATGTTGAGAGAACACGATCTGTTGCCTTCATCTATAACTACATCATGGAACTCCACCAATCAAAACGGCTCCCACCTTTAGCTTTCATTCTAGAGATGATCACTGATACAATTTTCAGCTGGGAACCATATGGTGCTGCCACCAGTGGGGAACTTTGTCACCTCAGTCAATAACTCCATAACCTTACTACAGAAAGCTACTGTACTGCGCACCATGCGGTTGCGAGTTCAATGAGCCCAGCTGATAAGCTAGGTATTCGTGGTGTATGAAAATTCAACTTCAATGATTCACGACTTTTGGAGTGACCGTCCAAAATGAACTGTCAACGCGGCGCGAAATAAGAGCTGGGGTCCCACAGGGAACCGTGCCTATTATATTTTATTGTCATGCAAACATTAGTAACATGCAATGCTGAGCATTCTAACCATCTTGTAACTGAAGGTTTCATTCAGATTTAATGTCTTGGGTTTTATTTAGACCCAAGGTTGCAACGGCTTCGCCATATCTTGTACACTATTGAAATGCGAACTGGTATAAACATCTACAGGCAGAGATCGTTTTTCCTAATGACCAAATTGTTATTCAAGTTTATGCCAAAAATTACTGTTTTCAACCACGAGCGAACCCGTTTTTTAATAAGGTTTATATTTATTTTCTTAATGGTACTAATAATATTATTTAAAAAATATATAGGTTTATGAGTAGGTAACGCTCAATGCCTATTTCCGATACTTCAATAGAATAGACCACCAAAATGATCCAATATTCTGGCGGAACTCAACTGTGGGCCTTATAATCCAGGGTATTATTAGGGTAGGAACATAAGGGTTTCAGGGATCTACAACACTTCATATTAGACGTAACTAACACACATTATTACTAATACAAACCGGTTGAGGCAGTCCTTTTTTCTTTTTCTGTAGAATGCTGGCCTTGTTGAGTAGTTTCTCTTTGCTGGAATGAGGTTGAAACTTTCCGAGGGAAGCAGTTGAAACGTGAGCTATGTTGGCAGCACTGTTCAGCTGGAAATTGCGAATTGTCGAAATTAGTAATGGGCTGGAACGTTTAATCTTTGGGCGAGATCATATTTATACGCCTAGCTCTTCACACCAGGTTCAGCAACATATTCTGCCGCGAGCCTGGCGCTAGTGCAACATAAGTGACGAATCATTTCATAGAGAAGAAACTATAGCAAGTACTAGTAAGCAACATCTTCCAAGTAAGCAGATCCATTATTATGTAAGCAATATCCGAGCCAAGAGGATTGGCAGTCAATAACATTAAGGTCATGGCTCCGACCTTGTCACCGTATGAAGATGAGGAATAGAATTGAAGGAGACCAGAAGTAGGAGCAGCCATTTGGCACAAAAAAAGGGCTCACCCTGAAGTAATACTGTACAAGTAGTACCGGGGTGAGTCCTAAGCAGAGGGAGTGGGGTTTTAGTTGGTAGCCCCAATTCATGGGGAGTCCAACACTGTTGGGGTGAACTTCCCCTTCGCTCTTGAAGAGTTTCCCCACTTCCGTAACAAAAAAAAAAAAAAAAAAAAAGGGTGGAAAGAGTCCTGCCAAGTTATTAGAGCTGGGAATCTTGGAAGAAGTGCTCCCCTGGGGTTCATACATGAAATGGCGGTCATTTTATAGAGTCACTTCCATCCAGAGAGAGAAGCATCCATCTCTCCCACCCCTACCTTCCTCAACTTCCTAGAGCCAGCATTGGAAAGTCTTGGGCGGCCCCCATTAAATTAATTAATTAATTGAGTTCATCTTGCTTTTGGCGTGATTAAAAAAAACCATAATAATTTGTTTATTTACCTGAAGTGAATTCAATTTGCCAGTAGGAGGAAGTCCCATTGACGGCACCTTGATTTTCTTACCCTTGGCAATGTTCCTCAGCCTTTGGTATTCATTTTTGTTGATCTGAAAATAAGAGAATCGAAACAGCGATTACTAGAATTACAACTAGTAACAATCACAACTGTTGTAAATCCAAGAAGCAGGAGGTTTTATTCTGCAATAAACATTTATGGTCAGTCCTTCCTCAACACTGGAAAACTGATGTAACGGCCAAACCGTCGGTAGGTGTCTTAACTCAGTAGGTTTCACCTCTTAGTATTTGAGTCTATGAATATAAATATTTGTCAAGGTAGGACCCATTTCGCATCTGAAAACTCGAGCTACTCATTTTTTACAAAAACCTCTTCAAACTCCAAAAGAACTAAGGGAAAAGACTAGGATCCTCATCGACCTCTCTGGCGTCACAGGTTTTGAAAGACTGGTGACCAAATTTCTACCATCAAAATAACGGATCAATAGGAAATTGTTCTTCAGTACCTGATGGGGTACCTATTTCATGAGTAGGTACTTTCTTCACACTCAAATCAGCCCGTCAAATTAGGAAGTTTACAACATTTACTAGAAGGAGACAATATTCCGCTTGGTGCCTGTCACTATGCTTATAACAGCCCGTCAAGTTGAATATTGGATCAGGTAAGGAAATTTCGAAGGCTTAAAACTGACCAAGTTTTGATTATAGGTTTTGACAATGTTTTAAAGAAGGAAGGCAAGATTTTTGTCAAAGATACTGACTCTAGATCGTCGAACCACCGAATCCCTGGCCCTTGAGGCCAGGGACCCTATATACAAGTTCCCCCACTAAGGCCCACTTTCACCAAACATTCAAATCGAGTTTAAACCAAACGAGGCGAGAGATAAACGACGTTCAGTAAAAATCGTCTTTCACCAGAGAGATTTACGAGTTTAAACACCATCTTGGGGGGTTCGAGTTTAAACGGTCGAAAATCGGCCGAATAAACTAGGAAACCTCGTTTAACTACCAATTCAATATGGCCGCGCATTGATTTGTGATTGTTTTCGAAATGAAATTGCGAATTATTTATGCATTTCGAATTATTTTTGTCTCGACTGACGATGACGACGACGTCCGAGTCGAATCCTGGATCGGATTCCACTTTCCGAGATTATGTACATTACTGAATTTCCGCCTTTCCAAGCCCCGAGTCGTCCAAGTGCTCGACTAGATTGACACTCGCCTCGAGTTCCCGTAATACAAATAAGTTCAACACGTTAATTTAAAATTAATAATGGTTTTTTCAATAACATAATAGTGCAACCTACATTCCTTGGTTGTTTCTATTCGGACCAATTATACAAATTGACCATCATAAAAGACCAGTTCGACCAAAATAAATTTCTATTGAGGTGAAATCGGGGGCCCTCATCTCCGAGTTTACATCCATCGGTAATCATTCAAATTATCGAAGTAAATTCCTACCGTTCAGAACAAGGCTGTGGTCGCTGTGTTTCACTAGGATTCATCAAGGAAGGTACTTGAGTCTGGAGAAATACTGGAGTTATTGCGCTCGTTGTGGCTCAAAGTGATGATGTGTAATAACTCATTAGGTAGGTGATGAAAATATTCAGCAAAATAAAACGAAGGGAACCGGAAAACTCGAAACAAACCGCAAGAATCAGCAAATAATAAAAACAAGGAATTCGAAAAACTGACACTGATAAAGATTCACAAGGCGGCAATCTGCTGATAGCAAGCGTGGGAGTGGTTGTTATTCAACGTTTCTATTGCCCAAATACGTCATAATGTCCAACTTTCATTCGTTTCGTCCAACATTTCAAGTTTACACAAACTCGATTGTCTTAAACAACGTTTAACGATGATTTGGGTTGGTGAAAGACGCTCGCCATCTTGCCGGGTTTATTCCTTCAGATTAACTACTAACGCGTTTAGCTAAGCAAGTTTAGAACAACTTTTGGTGAAAGTGGGCCTAAGGGTCTGGGGAATTCCCCAGGGAATCTGGAAAAACCAGGAGAATGACCCCTGGTTTGTTATGGCTGTGCTTGAATGACCTAGGGCTTTGCTTTATTTATATGAATTATGATATAAACGAATAGTGGTACCCCAAAATAACAGTGGGGACTCAGTGGAACGTGCAAACTACAAATAATTCAGGATAACAGCGACATTTAATCGATTCAAGATAATTACCTTTTCTGCTTTGATTTCTGCTTTCTTCTCAAACATGTCAGTCATGGGATCGACGCTTTGAGGGACTTCTATAATCCAATCCTTCTCCTTTTCCGCTGCAGCTTTTTTGTAGCCGTAACGTGGTACCCATTTCTGAAACACCACATTCTTAGAGGCTGCGGAAGATTGTAGGAATGTTAAATAATATAAAATAAAGTTAACTGGAGACGTTTTCTGAGAAGAAAGTAGTACTATCATACTTTTAGTATGGAACATGCTTTAGCCTTAACCTTAACTGGAAAAAAGTGTTACGTTTTTCGGGAACGGTATCGAGTCACGAAATTTTGCTTAGTCGTTGATACAGAACTAAGAATCATGTAACGTGGTGTGACCTATGCGATACCTCCATTAAAATACCTTCCTATCTGAAGAATGATTTTTTAAAAGGCTATCAAAATAGCAGAATAGAAGAAAAAGTTTTTGATCGCATTCTTCCAAATAAAATAATAAAATTAAACAGAGTAAGGAAGCGCGGCTAAAGCATGTTCCGTGTTTCTTGAATTTAAGCCGTAGGCTCTAAGCGAAAAGCATCCAGGGGGCAGAGTTTCCCTAAGATTAACTTGCATATTACCTTGAGGACTTCATCCCAGGTGACGTTGGACTTCTTCTTCGAGTTGATTCCCTTCTTCTTGGCGAACTCTTCCCACTTGGTGAGCGGTTTTGGCTTGGGAAGCGGTTTCTCCCGAGGTAAGACGTACGTCGGTTGAGGAAGTTTGGCCACGATACAGTCTTCATATCTACATCAATCAAAAACGTTTTATTAAGTCAATGAAGCCAGCAACTGGAATAAGACTTCTTATTTATTAAAGACAGAACTGGATTGGCTTGGAGCACATGAACATTGATAGGACACGCTAGATCAGATGAGAAATGTTCGTAATTTTTCATTTTGACGTGATATTTTTAGCATTTAGTAGATTATTGAGAGAATTGTGAAAGGTTGGAAATTGCAGTTTCTAAGCTTAAAAAATAGCTTGCTCGACAGCATGATTGGGCCTTGTTCACATTCCGCTCACAAAGATAACCTGGCCGCTTCAAAATGAGGTACTATCGTACCTAAACTCTATGGCTTTCGGACAGGTTCAACAATAATATTTACAAGATATTGATATAATATTTACAAGATATTGATGATGGGGAGAACCCAATATCTTAGTAAAAACAACTGGGGAGAATGGGGTATTTCGGTGGGTCGGAAATTCAGGTTTTTGACCTCAAATTTGGATTCAGCACCCTTGAAAACCTATAAAGTCCAACTTTAAGGCCAATGATACTATAACATGTGGTAGAACTCGGCGCTTTGCGCCTCGGCGGGGGGCTCCGCCCCCCTGCACCCCCCGGTTTATTTCTTTTTCCATACTCTGTATGAAATCATAGGAACACAGAATGTGTTTTTGCGATGCTAGTCATCCGTTAAATAAAAAACAACAATAATAAATGTGGAGTCTTTGGCAATAATAAAATAAATAATTGTTAGACATTTAATTTGGTTTAAAACCCTATAAATGTTATATAAATAAATATGTAACAACAAGAAAAATACTATATAAATTGAGAGCTTTCCAACGAATGGTGAACAATTTCTGTGCAATGAACACTGCGGAAGTTCTATTTCCTTACCAACGACTTGGTTGCACGTGAAAATCATTATAAAAGGCGCGTAACGGTTTTTTCTGTCGCTTTTTTGTGACGATTTTTTTTCGGTAGGTCATCGCAAAAACACATTCTGTGTTAAAAATTAATTAAAGAGATCACACGTTTGAAAAAAAGGCGGGCCTCCCTTAACGCACACACACTAATGCCGCGCGCGCGTGTGAGTAGTATTTTGTAGTATCCAAGAGGTCCTCCAAGGGTTTCATCGCTTCTCTGTGCATGGATACTTTTTTCAAAGACAGTTGGCAAGCTACGTCACGATTGGCTAGCTACGTCACACCGTTCAAATCTTCAACTTTCCTTAGCTTCTCTGATTTTTTAAAAACATTTTCTCGACGAACAGACCCGATTACCGTTATTCCTGAACCATACTCTTTTGAAAAAAAAAAAAAAAAAAATTTAAAAAGATTGACTGAAATGAAATACCCCATTAGGAATTCTCGTATGTCTGTAAACATAACTTTTGGCAACAGTGATTAGTAACTTGAAATATCACAATTCATTGAAGAGGAGGAATACAATTATTGCTTGTTTATAACTAATTTTCATATTTATAGACCAGAAGAATGGAGATTCAACTTCATATTGACCAAAGACAGTCTCATTAGAAAGAACTTTCAAAAATAAACAGAATCCCACATTTCACAGGAAAACCAAAAAATCTATGATGGATATTCGAGTATACCTTTCCGATGGAATTTGCCAAATAGCGTTGAAGAGAAGCTGCGTATTATCTCTCGCCAAATTCTTCAGGTAGTCATCGGTGTTGGTCCTGGAAGCAAGAACATCATTATTAGAGCTCGGAAAATATGCACGAAAATTTCCCAAAAATATACACCGGAAACCGGAAAAATATGCAAAATATGCATTTTCCCTTAAAACTGCATACGACTTTGGAATTTCAGTATTTTAAGGAAGGATGTTCCATATTATTACATTTTTTTAGCCCTTTTTTCTCCTAGAAAAAAGTTATGAAGCATCAGGTAAAGTAAACAAGCAATTCAAGTGACGATCCCCGCGTGACGATTTTTCATTTATGTGTCATAGTAAAGACATAAAATGTCAAAAAATCAGTTATAAATTTTTTATTTACTTTTATACATTTATACGAACTAGGTACCTATAAAATGTAAAGATGAACTACATATTATATTGGACAACAATTACACGCACCAAATTATCAGGTGTAAAACAGTGTCTCCTGTCACTTAAAATTTCTTTCAATGCAGAAAACGATCTCTCTACATCGCAAGATACAATAGGCAAAAATTCAAAAGTGGAAATCTCTTTTGGAGAGTCCCATGAGCTGTCTTCTCCTTTGAGAATTTTCGCGATTTGAACCACTGAAGACCACCCTGGATTTTTCGATAGGAGTTCCAGTTCATCCTTGACGGCTTTTCCAGTTGTTCCGCGCTAGTGGGCGCTTTTTTCGAGCAGGTCGGAAACAGCACAACAGTCAACTTCCAGCACTGACTTTTAAAAAAAATCCAGAATACGCAAAAAACTGGTAAAATATGCTGCAAAATATGCACAAATCCCCAAAATGACCAAAAAATGCAAAAATCCCCAAAATGACCTAAATATGCAAAAATATGCAATTTTAATTTAAACCACTGCATACCCTTCAGAAACCTTCAAAATGTTCAAATACAAAGATATACCGCATAATAAAAGATATGCAAAATATGCTAATTCCGAGCTCTAATCATTATACTTCAATAGCCAGCACACCCCTAAATGTGTCTTGAGACATGGTAGAACACCTATTATGTGGCTGATGGATAAATTTAATGAATATCTCCTATTTTGACAGAAGTAGTTAAGAGAGAATGTCTTACAGACCAAAAAAGCTTATTTGGGTAGTTTCTGTAAGAAAATTTCTTACATGAACAGTACGAAAATTACTTACACCTAACATTTTCGTGTTCTGGATATTCTAAATTGCTCGTATAATTCAGTTTTTTTTTTTCATGAAACTGGAAATGTTGCTTACTATTCACAGTTTGAAACGTTGTTTCACGATTTCCAGAAAAATCGAGAAATTGCAAGGCACCCCTACCTCTACTACAACATTATTTACTAGTAGGTACATCGTGCTTGCCTGTTCTCAGCTTTTTCGATTAGGCATTATTTTCTAATTTTACTGTACAAGTTAGAAGAGAAAACTTTGAAGGGAAAGAAAAGAAGAAAACGCGAATGAAATCAACGTGAGGGTTTTATAAAGCATGAACTTTCATTGATGATGTCAACAGATGGTACCTTTTTCGCTGAAATGTTTTTAGGAACACACTGTTTCACAAATTATATCAACCTGATTCCTAAAGATCAACCTTACCTCAACTCTTTCAAGTCCAATTCGTTAGTATCACTGGCAAGCAACGTTCCCACGTCGATTTCCAACTCGATGAGTTTCGATACAGAAGTGGTTTTCGAAGGGTCCTGAGTTCCTTCGAATCTGATGATGTTGTCTTTCGGTTCGGAAGTGTCCATTTCGACGGTCATTTTTCAACTGAATAAGCAAAATCAAACACCAATTTATCACAAAAGTCAATATAGAGCACCACAAGGGCCGAATTTACGTTCTGCGAGAACCTAAGTCATGCATCGACCAAACAATTTCTCATCACCAGACTGACGATAACGTCAATGTGAACCGAGAACGTTCAAAACTTTGAAAATTGAGAAAACGTGGAAAATCCAACTTTTACGAAAAAAAAATCGAATTACCTATCTACTGAAATACGAGAAAGCGTGCAAACAGCAAACACATTTTTAGCGTTAACTCACATTCACGTGGACCGTAGAATAAAAAAAAAGATAACCCCGAGCTAGTCGAACCTTTTCATCTTCTTCTTCGTCTTTCGTCATCATGGAAGTAGCAGGCGGGAGGAACATGGAAGCGCCTTCACCTCACCGGGCTGCGATTCTCCGACTTTTAAATCGATTTATTTTAGTTAAAATTAATTCTAATCTTATTTCCACCAATAAAACGAATTAAAAAAATCTCATTTCCATTTTTGAGGGATGATTAAAGACATTCGTATAAATTTCGATGTAAATTGGTCGATTCGGAGACATCGATTGCACTTTATTAGTTCTAAAGCAATGTGATCCACTGTTTGTTCTTCTTTTTTTCAAATTCAAATTTGATGGCGTCCACGTGGTTTTTTCAAGACTAATAAGAACTCGACCTTCAAAAATACAAGATTTAAAAAAAGTAGGTACCTACCTACTTTTCTGCCTATAAACGTAGGACAGTCTATACGTAAACATTTTTTATGTAATTCATCATGTAGGTACATATGTTCAACATTCTCATAATTTTTAGCACTCTTGAAACCATCACAGCTTACTTAGCTGTTGTCTCTTGATTATTGTTTTGGAGTTTCGCACATTTTCGAAAGGATAAAATCGACTTTCTAACTTATAATTCTTTTACCGTCCCTTTGACTTTAGATGAGCAGTCATTTAAAGTTCATGAATACAAGGCTCTGAGATCGAACAAATAACAACATGCAGCTGACCAACCAGACTACGTAACATAAGTATGTAAAACTATAAGATTTTTTGTAAAAACAATTTACTTACGTAAATTTATTTTTGTTTTGCTAAATTTTAAAATGAAATTGTTTGTAAAAAAAAACCGCAGAGCCTACATAGCTAAAACCATTTATGCGTATTTATTTCTTTATGTGTCCTTTATCGATCAATCGATCTGGGTTACCCCCGATCACTCTTAATGGTTTCAAAGGGACTGCATACGAAATTTAATCGTCATTAATAGAAGAACTAATAATACGAAATTTAATAGAAGAACTATAATATTGTAACAAACACACAATAAACAACTATAATTAGAGGTAGGTACCAGGTACTTGGACATTTACAACGTTGAACTAATAATGTACAATCAATTAACGGTAATAATAATACACACATATTATAAAATTAAATAATAAGTTGTACCTATAGGTACATGTATATGTATATGTATATATACAATCAAATCGAAGCATATTAAAAAGTATTTATTTTATTTTATATTATTATTTTTTTATATTCAAGTATCATTGAGCTCAGCATTAAGATCCACCGGTAGGTAATCTGGGTTCAATTATGACTTCAAGAGGTATCGAAGGACGAATGAGGACTGAAGGTATGAGTTTGACGTCTTCTTCTTTGGTGATCGATTTGATCTTGCAGAATCTGATGACTGTCGACAGAATGATTTTGATTTCGTACATCGCGAATTTCTGGCCTGAAAAATTGGAAGAACTCTTGAGTATCGAGAAGGATATCTCGGTATCACATTAATTTCTTTGTTTGAATATGAGAAACAACATTAAACAATAATGTTAGTTTTAGAGAGCATCTTATAAGAATGGCCGTTACTATTCTGAACTTAGCCGACAAATAATGTCAAACAATTTTTGATCAAAATCGGTTCTTAAGTAAATTTACGTAAATTTAAGTAAATTTAATTCAGTGAAATTACGATTGTTGATGAATTCCTGTCTGGAGGCTGTCATCCACATATACTCAAAAATGTCGTCAAAATTTAACCCCAATTGCTAGTTTTGACTAGAACAAGGAAGTAGGTAAAAAGTCCATTCATGCAGCATGAATTAATGAGCGAATTTTCAAAGAAATCATTCAGTTGAAGGTGCGGTTAAGAAAAGGAACAATGGTTTTGCAATTTGTTTTAGAATGTTTTTATAACACAATTGTAGTGTTTTTTTTTTACTTTTTTACATAATATGTAAAAACGTAAAAAAAAACACTACAATTGTGTTATAAAACATTTTTAGAATCAACTTTTAGAATCGATCAAAATTTCAATCGATCAACTTTTAGAATCAATCAAAATTTTTAGAATCGACTTTTTCGAAAAAATTTTACACTGAAATCCGTTTTGGAACATTCTGAAACGATCCCTGAAGTTTTTTTATTATGATGTCTGGAAAAACTTCAGGGATCGTTTCAGAATGTTCCAAAACGGATTTCAGTGTAAAAATTTTTCGGAAAAGTCGATTCTAAAAATTTTGAGGCCATTGCAATTGCTTCATTTTCTTTGAAAATTCGCTAATAAAAGCTGCAAATTATTGCCCAAAGGTTTGCTGGGTATGCTTTGAAGATCTTAGGAGTCCATATTCATGTTCTTCTATGACTCCGACCCATAACACATATCGTTGTATAACCCTAATTGGATCATGGTGTCACTAGTGACACCAAAAAGATCTTGGGAATTCCAAAGCTCTCTCAAGGTGTCACCAGACGAACTTGATTCAGATTGCAATTTAAAAACTAATGGACTGAGCTGAATTTTTGAAAGTCTCTAGAAGTCAAAAAATGATGTTACGACACAAATTTTGAAGATTTTTTCATCGATTTCCTTGGAAATTCTCGTCATAACTCTATTTTGAGTCTCCCAATAACTCACAAAAAATTCAGCTGACCGTTAAATTTAAAATTGCAATTAAATTGTGTTTACTCCGATGATATTTTAGGATATCTGTGAAGTTACTGAGATGTTTTTAGTGTCACTAGTGATACCATGGTCCAAAAAATAACAGTTCAAGTACCTACCAATACAGCTCCTCGGTCCTGCGCCGAACGGAATGTAACTGAAAGGGTGTCTTTTGGAACATTCTTCCGGAGTAAAACGTTCCGGGTCGAATACGTGAGGTTCTGGGAACACGTTTTTGTCCATATGAAGAAGAAACGGGCTGATGATAAGATTAACTTCTGCTGGTATCAGCGGTTCTCCTTCTGAGAATTAAAAAATGAACACAAAATTACATTAAAAGCGTTCTAATTGAGTAAATAGGTTGAGGAAATCAGTCAATTTTGACCTGGGTGTTCTAAAATCGAAATCTTTTTAGGTAGGTACTCATTGAGTACGTACCGAATTGAACGTCTTGCTGGAGGGTCCTCATGAGCATAGGCACCGTTGGAAACCTCCTGAGAGTTTCTTTAATCACCATCTCCAAGTATGTCATTTTGTTCAAATCTTCAGTGCTCACTTCCCTGATTTCATCGCCAAATATGTCGTACTGTTCTTGGTACACTTTTTCCTGCCAAAACGGACGAAATTATGAAGCTAGACTGTACGGCTTAATATTTGTATATTCATAGTTCTTTCAGGTTGGTTTCATCAGTGAAGAAGAGATAAGAAGAGTACCTGGATTTCATCCTTCAATCCAATCATCCAGATGGCAAAAGCGGTAGTCGCAGAAGAAGTATCGTGACCCTGAAAAATAAATTCTGTTTAATGAGATGATGCGAGATGAGCCTGAGTGATACAACTCACTGGAAAACTCACAGCAAACATCATGGTGTCCACTTCCTCCTGGATATCCTTGGTTTTCCAAGAGCCCGGGTGTAGAAGCTTCAGCTCGATAAGGGTGTCCAGGAATGGCTTTTTCTCCTTACCTATCCACAGCAGAAATTAATGATAAAATTGAGATTATGCTGACTAAAATGAGGCTCAACCTCAGAGTCATGTCTTTGGATGCTCGAGCCTTCAAGATATATAGGTAGTATACAGGGTGTCACCCTTTCGGGCGCACCACCGGGCAGGGTTCGATTCTACTACTAATTTGCAACGAAAAATGTCTCTTAGCAATTTTTTTTAGTTTTTAGTTTTTGAGTTATTTCACTTTCAAGATTTTTTTCATGCTTTCGACCTTACATCACTAAAATGGCGATAACTCCCTTAATTGATGAAATAAATTCAAATTTGATTATATCATTGGAAAGAGCGTCAAATTTGTTATCTTCCTGACGGGGTTTTAGAAAATTTCAAATGAAACGAACGGGTGTAAAATAAGCCAAAAGTAAAAAATTGGTAGTTTCGAAAATTTTCATTTTTTTTCAAAGTTTGATTCTCGAAACGTCGTGAACGGAAATTTCCATGCTGTAAGCCTAAAAGTTGCATGTTAATCCCAGCTTTCTGACGGCGTAGTCATTTTTTTAAAACCACTTATTCAGTTAGAAAATGACGTTTTTGGGGCAGAAAACGCTCATTTTCGGGTGTAAATTGGCTTTTTTCACCAGGAGTGCTTTTCAACTTGTTAAATCATTTGATACGAAATTTTACGTAGTTTTTGACGCTGAATCGAATCTTAACACTTTCCGGTCTCCTCGACTAACAAATAGTACTTTTCAAGCCATTTCCTTTGGGCGAAGGGCTCAATCTCGTTGTTCGTTTTATCCAAAATTGTCATTAAGGGAGGCCTGGGTTATTAATGACTCGCTCTCCTTCCACTTTGTTGACTTACCTAATTTTTGCCCTCTGTCTTGAAAATATCGTCCCGATCATTTGAGGAAAGCTTTATCTTTTCGATATATAACAGGTTGGGAGTCGAGGACTCAGTTGTTGTACCCTGTTTGCTTGAAGGGCTTGAAAAGTACTATTTGTTTGTCGAGGAGATCGGAAAGTGTTAGGATTCGATTCAGCATCAAAAACTACGTAAAATTTCATGTCAAATGATTTAATAAGTTGAAAAGCACTCCTGGTGAAAAACGCCGATTTACACCCGAAAGTGAGCGTTTTCTGCCCTAAAAACGTCATTTTCTAACTGAATGAGTGGTTTTAAAAAGAAATGAATATACCGTTAGAAAGCTGGGATTAGTAGAAGATTAGAAGTAGAATCGAACCCTGCCCGGTGGTGCACCCGAAAGGGTGACACCCGGTATAGAAGACTTTTACTGAAGCCGGCCATGATGGTACCCATGGATGAAGCAACCCTTGGCTGCTGACTTTGAAAGTTCTTTATGTAATTTTTCATTCAACATTCTATAGGAGATTTTCAAGTATGTACCTAAACAAGGAGGGATAACTTTGTAAGTTCCAAACTACAACTTTCTGCTGGTTCAACACACAGCGTGCCCCTAGTGAAGTTCAGTAAATTGTACAATTTTGAAGAATATTTTATAAATTCCATATGTTATTTGCGAGGAGTGTGAAAAATTGTATTAATTGTTAGCTTCATCATTCATCATACATGCAGGAATTCTGAACTCTGTGAAACAAAATGTCCAACAGTCGTGGCCTTCACGCAGGTTTTGCACATCTTCAATTATCGAGTCTTGATTGCGTCTTGCATCTTGATTTCGCGTTATCAATTGCCAAGTTCATGAAATTAGATTATTTTAAACAGTACTAATGAGTAAAATAAACTAGATCTTACCTCTTGTAAATTCATCAATTTCGTTGCCGTTCACCTCATTTTTTGGGTTGTATTTGCTTATCCTTTCTCTCACTACCTGAAAACGTCACACAAGCATATATTTAATTATTATTATTGTCTGATTATTGGTAGTGGTAAGCACAGAATAACTATAATTTTTTGACGTAAGTATGACTTTGTTATTTTGATGAAAGCATGTGCCATATAGCGAATCTTGGCTAATGTAGATGTTTCTCCATTACAAATAGTTCAAATAGGACCATCTGATACACAGTTTTTCATACCTTATCAGTGAATTTTTGAAGAATTTTTACGTCTTTGTTGAACTCGTAGCCACGACGAGTCAGTCCCCAGAGCCATTCCTTCTTCAAGTATGGGTGAAGACCGCGGTATAGTATGTTTTCCAGAGTCCTGGGAAAGCAGTTTTATATCAACATAATTTCAGCTTTCAGTAGCTCTTGCCTTTCCAATTTCAACTGCTCTGCACTTAGAACATGGCAATGGTTTGAAGACATTTTCTCGTTTTGTCACAACCTACCACGCTTTTCTTTCTTTTTTTTGGCAGAATAGGGGCTGTCGAGGGGAGATGGAATCTAAGCAGTTTCTTCTACTTTCTCAATATCTGCCACGGTGAGCGTGCAAAATAAAGTCTAACAAGGAGGGTGAGCAGTATAACGTCTACCTACGAGGGAGGGCAGTGTAAGGACCATTAGCCTGAAATGGCTTATTCCTCATTTGGTGGTACTGTAGGAATAATGGATATAGGCAATTCTCATTCACTTAATAAGTCGTTCCCATGTTTCTTTTTCCTTAATTTAGTGGAGGTTCGTAAAAGTTTCGTTACCTGTTTAAGGGGGAGTATTCCTCTCAATTAACGGCGCTCAACTTTAAAAGTTGCACCAAAATTTGAAATTTTCTAGGTCTTTGAAGTTTATTAGTGCAACTATCTAGGGAATTGAAAAACTAAAAGATTGCCGCTGAAATCATCAAAATCGAACAATAATTGTCGGCAAAAAATCGGAAAAACCTAACTGAATAAACGGGTTTTCTCATTTTTGTCGGAATAGTTGTTCGATTTTGATGATTCCAGCAACCATCTTCAAGTTTTCCAATTCCCTAGGGAGATGCACTAATACATTTCAAAGACCTTGAAAATTTCAAATTTTGGTTCAAATTTTAAAGTTTGAGCGCCGTTTTTTGAGAGAAATACTTACCCGAAACGAGGAACGAAATGGTTTTGGATGGACAAGTAATACATTAGACAGGGAACATTGAATTTGTAACAATTTTTCTGGAAACAAGATGTGTAAACCCTTGAAATCCGTCCTCCTGACTTACTTCCCATCATTTTGGTGTCAAAATTTGTCGTAATTACGAAGCTAGGTCGACGAGAAGGCATTATTTATGCTGATGTAATGCTGATGTAGGGTGCGTTTGTGTACACAGTGCTTGAGATTGGAAGGTGAAAGTCAGGCTGACGTGAGCGCTATCAGACCTATTGTAGGTAATGTAAATAGATCTATTTCTAATATTTATTCATCGACATCGGTTTATAGCTACTAAATGGGTAGTGGGTACCCACAAAAAGAAAATTCAATAAAATTGTGAGCATTATCTCATTCATAACTCCGTTCTCTATGTAGGTACCTCCAAAACCTACTGTTAAAGATTATTTTACTTTATAGTATATTCGGAATCATCTTAGAATTTTATATGAGACCTTATGCAAAAAGTTATAGTAGTTCAAAAATTGTTCGGTTGAAATATTTTGAATAATACCTTATTTTAACGACCGATACCTTGTCAATGAGTTTACCTGTTGATAGCGTGGGAATATTCCATATTTTGATGTTTCTGCGAGTTTAACGTGACTCCCATGGCTGTTTCTGAAACACGATGAAGCTTGTGGATTTCATGGATTTTCTAAACATAAAATATAATTGGAAACAATATTATCCAAGGTGGGCCATTATTATCCAAGATTTTTACTATCAATCCAAAGACAAGTTTGGAGAAATTATCAATGGGACGTCCACTTGCGCGTCTACAGATCTGTTCAACAAAAAAAGCGCCCTTACAGAAAAACGCTGCAAATTATTACACAAAGGTTTATTAGATTTCTGTATAGATCACTCGCCTGCAAAGTTCACAGCTTTGCCATTGCCACTACCTACCAACCATATTTTACCTTCACTAACACGTTTATTTTGAAGAAATAAACGCTTCACACTCAATTTTGATGATTCCAGCGGCAATCTTTCAGTTTTTCAATTCTCGAGGCCCGTGCACTAATGAATTTCTAAAATTTTTGAAAATTTCAAGTTTAGCTACATTTTATGGAAAAAACATAACATAACGTTTTTTCCCATTATTCTCTGGCAATTATTGTTCGATATTGATATCTTTCGAAATATTTCATTTTTCAATTCCCTAGGGCCGCGCACTAATGATTTTCTAAAATCGTTTAAAATTTCAAATTTAGGTATACGTTTTAAAGTTTTGCCCCTTCAATTTCGCAAAATACTGACCCGGAACGAGGAACGAATGGCCACCGACTGAGACTCCCCTAGTATAGACATATTTTTGAGCAAGGGCGTTTTGAAAATGTCAGCCCTCATTTTCAACCCTTAGAAGTAACCTACATCAGACAAAAGCTTCGGACCACAACTAGACCCCAAATTGAGCCATTGTACCGAATTTCATCAAAATTGGTCCATTGGAACTAAGGAAAGTGCCGCGTACGGCGGACAGCGGACGGGCGTCCAAATTTGTATTCGATTTTCGGATTGTACGTACCTTGAAAGGTGAACCAACAAATTTTTTTTTGGGGGGGGGGGGGGGTTTAAACATTGGTTTTTCTTGGTCAATTCCAAAGGCTCATTATTGAAAATAATAAACCAATATTTATTACGAACCAGAGCTCTAATTATTTTTTCTTCCTCTAAAGAGAGTCTAATATATGACTCCAATAATATTTAACGTTTTGGGGAAATCATCATCAACATGCTCATCTGAGTCGAGGTTTTTGACCATTTGAACGATTGGATGTGTAAGAAATAGCAATGCATTCTATTCCTACACATTTCGGTCTTTTAATTCTAATATTCTCCTTAATGTTTATTAGGCTATCCATTTTTTAAAAGGAAGAACCTACACACACAAAACCACTTATATACCTAATGTAACCAAAATTATGAGATATTACCAAGTCAACTGACCACTTATGATGTCCAAAGTACACCTGCTCAGGTATTCCTTCAGTTTGATAGGGGTGCTTTTCTTCTCCAACATGCACCGCACCATGTACGACGCGTTTTTCCAAAAATTTCCAACGTTATCTTCCAGGATTTTCACGTGAAAAGACGAGTTCAAGAGTTTTCTGCGTACACGCCATTTATCCGCTGGAAACCACAACCAATTCATTGTAATAAACACGTCAACGCTAAAGAGAATTCCGGGGGGTGAAAGCTTTTCAATGTGTGAAAAACGTTTTCAGTGGATTCGGTAGGTAATACAAAAGTTACATTATCCCTAGCAACATATCTAAAATGCATTTTAGATATTTTCGTAAAACAATTTTGTGATCTTTTTGGCCAGTTAACTCACGGCTAAAACATGTTCCATGTTAAAATGGCATTCTTAATCAAAGTCGGATCCCTACCCAATCAAATTGCCGAAAACCCCGTCTCAGAAAAACCTAAGAAATCATGGTTCGGTCTTGAATAAATTTGTGAAATTTCGTTCAGTTGTGGTAGTATGGCTGTACCGACAGACAAACAGAAGGAATTCAATTCGAATAAGAAATACTTACAGATCAATTGAGGTAATAATGGTTCATAAATTTACAATTTTCAACAATTTTCCTTAAACCAAATAAAATTCACTAGCACTGCATTTAATTTGCATTTGATCCGCCACATTTATTAGCACTGCACCATTTGAAAGCTAAAGCACCTACAAATCTTAGAATAATAATATAATAAAGTAGAGAAATAGAGGGAAAATAGCTAATTGTGAGAAAGAAAGAAGAGTGACAACCACCAGTTCAACTTTTCATTGAAAAAAAAAAATAAATAAATAAATAAATAAAATAAATAAAATTAACTTTTTATACAATAGTAATTTATTCAGAAAATTTGGTTAGAAAAATAAATTTACCTAGTTCTTTCTTATCCGGCTCGAAGGATCACAAATATAATAAAGTAGAGAAATAGAGAGAAAATAGCTAATTTTGAGAAAGAAAGAAGAGTGATAACCACCAGTTCAACTTTTCATACAATAGTAATTTATTCAGAACATTTGGTTAGAAAAAGTAATTTAGAAACATATGGTCGAAACGTAATAATTTCGTAGATCACTCATTTGACTCCATAAATAATTTGTAATAAATGATTTGTAATAAATGATTTGTGAAATTTACCGTGGCTTGTGATTAGTCCTTCGGATATCCACGACTTGAAGAAAGCGTACAATACACCTTTGTCGACGTGCTGTTTACTGCTGAGAATCGTCTGATAAAAAAATAAGGACATCAAATTCAAAATCCGTTTTTGGGTTGCAAATAGCATTTTAAATTGAGAGCATTGAATAGTGGAGAATGTCTTGTGTCAAACAATCATTATATTACCAATCGTGGCTCGATTGTATCTTTGCAGAAGGAAATTGTATCCGTCCATTCATTTGGTAGGTACCTACTCGATTTTAACACTTATTTTTAATAGGTCTTTACCACCGCCGCTCCTCCCGAGCACAGAGTTTCCCCGTTAAACCGTCGATTTCGTTGAGAAAAATGCACGTTTTTCAGCGTTCAACCAGAAATTTCTCTCTCAAATCCGATTGTAAAATGTTTTTTTATTACACTGTTAGAAAGCTCAGATTCTGGCGCTGTTTAGGCTTTCCGGCAACAGTTTATTATTTCGAATTATTTGGAAATTATGGGCGTTGAAAAACGAAAAGTTTTTGAAAAGTTACCAAGTTCACTTTTTAAGATGCTTCATTCCCCATAAAATTCGACTAAAAAAATGTATTTGGTATCAAGGAAATAGGAAATTTAATCCTCTTTCCAACGGTATTCTAAAATGGTAATTATTACAGAAAATTAATGGAGTTATTACCAATTTAATGACATAAGGGCAAACTCACGAAAAAAACTTTAAAATTAAAATAACTCGGAAAACAAAGGTTTAAACAAAAACTGCTAACAGAAATTTTTTTGTTGCAAATTATTAGTAGAATCGATCCTTTGAAGGGATAGACACCCTTTATAATGATTAATAAATTTCAGGTATTACCTTTATTAGATCTGGGTCGGTGAGGACGACGACTGGTATACCCAGAAGGTACGCTCCGAGAATCCCTGGGTACAGCTGTGCATACTTTTGTATAATCGACAGGGTTTCTAAAAATAAATTAATTCGATGGAGCAAAATAAAGAATTATGATAGTAATAGGGTAACGGGCAAGTAATCGGCCCACTTTTAGCATTTTTCATAAAAAAAATCCAAAAGCTCATTTTTCAAAATTTTTTGAAATTCTGCTCTCTTTAGAATACTAGCAACTTTAGAATAGATGTTTTCTGTTTTTCAAGTTTAATTAAAGTTGATAAATTGGCAATAAAGCATGAAAGTTACTTCGCCTTTGATTTCGTTCGTCTCAGTTTTCTTCAGGAGCCAATTGTCGGCACTCCCGTTTTAGGACGAAATTTTTGGTGTCAATGTTTAACGATTTATTGTTTTTTTTTATTAAGAAAATTGGTTAAAAGTGCAAATTCACACATTATTAAAACAGCTTTTTGAACCACTTTTGGCCGATTTGGGAAATTCTAAAAACTCTCCACATTCCTATGTGAATTTCCTTTTTCTATAAAATCCTGGGAGAATCATTCTAGGAACAACCTATCCTGAAAGTGCCGTCAAAATAGTTAATTAATTTTGTATAGTTTGCCCGGTGTTGAGGAATAGCCTCAGACAGACTGTCACCAAATCGCCCAAGATAAATTGTTCAGAAAGCTCCGCTACGACTTCCTAGATAGGAATTCACCACGTAGGCTGAGCTTCGTATAGTTAGTTCATATTAGTTCCCATCATTAATCTTCCATTCAAAAATATGGAACGGTTTGAATTAACTCAACGTTAGTTCTTCAACGTGGAAGTTCCGTTTGATGAGACCGCTTCGGATCACTTTCGAAACTGGAAAGGTCATACCCTATCATACTGACATACTAATCTGGATGTCATACTAATTGTCATATTGAAGAGGTCCTACGTGAGTTTTCTCCTCAATGCGTCATCGTCTTGATATGTCCGTTACGACATACGTTTCCGACGCAACTCGATCCGTTTTGTCATCCTGAATCGGGGAGATTCAAGATTCCAACAATAACACCTTGAGTGTATGTTCTAGGTAAAATACTTTTTTTCAGCTGAGTAGGTAAGATAGCTTCTTCACAAAGAATAACTTGGACGTATAGAATCTATTGGTTCGGAAAAGAGTGATACCGCAATTCTTTGATTTATGAAACACGTATATGTTTTTCTGACTTATGTCGATTTTTGGAATATCGCACTTCCCTCTCAGAATCCCCAGGCAGGTTGAAAGTGATTTGACATAGAAAACGATGATATGGGGAAAATCCTTACCTCTTATGCGACCAATTTGGTAGTTTTCTTGTGGACTATGAGAATACAACGCAAAATCGCAGAATAATCGCGGGAAACAACTGGTACATCAAGAGTTTGGTCCTTCTCTCTGGTCTCAGCATCCCCGTTGAGCAAGAGACAATTATAAAAGAGTACGAAAAGCTTCACGCAAAAATGATGGACCCGAACCCTCTCATGAACCAGATGGTGCAAACACCCCCAAAATGCCATACCTCTATAAAATATTTTCAAGTCTGCGAAGTCTACCAGTAATCACTTAAAGCGTCATCAAAATTGGACCATTGTTTTATTGTTTAGGATTTTTGCTTCCTCACTACCGAAGGTAGGGAAGCTTTGTATTCGTGAAAGAAGTGAAAAAAAAAAAAAAATGTCCTCCAAAATCAAAATTTCCACTTGCTTTTTGCGTTTTAGAGCTTCTCGAACAATTTTGGTTCCGTGTCTGTCTGTCTGTCTGTCTGTCGGTCTGTCTGTCTGTCGGTCTGTCTGTGGTCAATCCTTGTCCCGGGCAAAACTATACTAACCTGTGGTCCGATTTTGATGAAATTTTCAGGGATTGTGCGGGTTAGGTACTAGACGGTCCTCTATCAATTTCAGCACCTTCGGACCAATAGGAGCGAGTGCGCATGCGCAAAAGTGAATTTCCTGGAACCTCGGTTTCTAATGAACCGATTTTGCTCAAATTTGGAGGTTAATTAGGGACTAACTTCTAAGAGACACCCTATAAGTTTCAATCAAATTGGTCAAGCAATAGCCGCTGCGCATGCGCGAACTTTAAATTTATTGTTACAACCAAAACTCCGCAACTATTAAACCAATTTCGATGAAATTTTCAGGGATTGTGTGGTTTAGGTCCTAGACGGTGGACCGCTAAATAAAATTCTACGTTGAAAATACAAAATATTATAAACTATAATACCTTATAAAAATTATAAAAATATTATAAACATTAATACCTGCAACCCTATCCCGCATATTATCGCCAATATTTTGGTATTCAATAACTCTTTGAATCATAATTTTTTCGCCAACTGATTCTATACGTCCATGCTACAATGAGTGAGGAAGCTATACTGCCCACCCAACTTGGCAGACGTTTTTTTCTGGGATAAGGAATACGACCTAACCTGAGCGTTTCCCTGCATAAATAAATGAACGTAATTTATAGAAAATTGTATGAAATAGGCCTGAATCTAAAAACTATCTGAATGTGAGAATAATTAATTTACTAAAGTAAGAAATTGAAGTTTAAATGAATTCACAATACCGTTAGTCTATCAATAATGAAACTGAGTGGGGTATGTTTTGAGACTAACCCGCACTATTTTTGTAAATTCCATCAACAGACAGAGTGATTTACAGAGATGTACTGCCCACCCATCTTGGCAGAAGTTTTTTCTTCTCGTAAATTAGCTCACATTATTACAACTTACCTGAAGGATCTGCTTGTACGATCTCAGCTGCCACCCCCAACAAGGGTATAAATCGCGGACCCGGTATTTTCCGGAACAACCACATAGTCCTCAAAGACGGCAAATAGAAAGTTTGATGGAATACGAAAAGCACTATAGCTATTAAGAATAAAATACAAGATAACCACATGTTGAAAACTGAACGCGTAAAGAGGTCAAAAACTTGAATTTTGGTAGAAATTTCGAGGAAAAATTAAGGTTAGTACTTCCTAAGGGTGTTCAACACTCAGTGAGGGAAAGACTGGGCGCGGGGGCCTAACGCCGCCTACGGCTGGTGGGGCAGGAGGGGCGTATCCTGCGCTACTTGAAATTACCTAACTATCCACCCCTGTGTTTGATCACTGACATTTTTTTGTCCCACAGTTCCTGAAGTCGAATGAAAAAATATTAAAACGTATACCAAGATGGAGTGTAGCATCTTCACAAAGATTAATATTGACATTATGGAACCTACCAGTTCATCCCTTACAATCATGTTTGAACATAATTGAAGGGTTGCGGGGAAGGCCAATGTCAATCAATCAAGACAAGATCAATGTGATCAATGTGATCAATGTGTGTGTGTGTGTGTGTTTGTGATCAATGTCATTTTTTTGACAAAATGAGATGTTCATACCATCTAGTAGCTCATTTCAGTACCAATCGTCTGAATCCTGAAAAGGGATCAGAAAAAAATCCTGAAAAGGGATCAACGTCAACGTTTAAAGGCCTCACTTTCCACCGCGGTCATTTCAATGTTTTATTTTCACGTGTAGTGCCTTAAAAATTGGTAATTTACCTACGAAATGAATGATTTCAGTGACATTGAGAACAGCGACAGAAGTAAGGGCAGTGTTTTGAATAATATCAGCAGTAAACGAAAACATACCTCGATACATAATCCGGTTGTATTGATGATCTGACACATCATAGTAGAAAATCTCAAAACTTCAGCCTCCACTTACCTAACACGACTCTCTAAATTTGATGATCACATGGCGAAGACATTAATTTAATCCCTGAAAATGTTATAGAATCATGTTGAAGTTATGGCTGTTAGAAGGGTTTCTACGTAGGGGCTATTATTTTTATCCGGGCGGGATGATTTTCATAGGGGACCATCTACACTCAAAATCTTGCCCTGACGTCATTTATGAGCAATTAAACTTAGAATATCGAAATTCCCAAAAATTAAAAAAAATTGACACTGATCGTTCTTTTCCCCAACTCTTCAATAGTATCCTTGGGCTTGAAATAGACTCACGACTAAGTTGCTGATTAACCTACGTTTTGAAAAGATAACACAATTGCGAATTATTACTTTCGATGTAGATAGATTTTTCAAACTTTGTTTCGCACCAATGATTGGTTCACTGTGAAATTCAGCAGTTATTCAGGCACTATCTTTCAACTAATTGGTTCAAAATCGGGTTCTTTCATCGTGAGAAATCGGTGTTTTTTTCTCGAAAAACTAGCGTTTTTGCAGATGGTAGCCGCATAAATGGAAACATGCGGATAATATTGTTGACGACCATGAATTGACTAATAAAAACAGTATTGCAACTATTAGGGCATTTGGGATAGGATATCACTAGGATGTGACATGGTGAAGGAAACGAACTTTGAAAGTTGACAGCAATATCGGGCCTACCACGGAGAAGAGATTCAAGACAGCTGATTCGTGCTTCTTGCCAGTGTTGCCAAATTCGGGGTTTCCCCCCAAATTTGGGTTTTTTTTTCTTGACGGGGGGATTTTGGGGGGAGAAATCTTTTGGGGTTTTTTTTGGGGGGTTTTTACCGACGAGTCGGGGGGATTTGGGTAGAATAAAAATGAATCAGCAATTAAAATAGCAGCAGGTAATATATATATTCAATGGAGTGAAAAACTTCACCGAATTTACCAATGTCTATCGTGGGCTCAATGGGACTATAATTTTGGAGTTTTGGAGGACAAACTTTTTTCGATCTTTGATCTTTCGCAAGCACACACTTTGATAAATTCTTGAAGTTTATTCGTCCGTTCACGCTCGTTACTATTAGCAAACTTGAAGTTTTGAAGAAATTGAGAAGGTTTTGGAGATGGGGTCGAATGCAACCTCACTGTTTGACATTTTGATTTTTTGTACAAAAAAGTACCCTACCTGAAGAAACTAGTTTATTTTGCTTCCGAGTCTACCAAGGTAGCGGAAGCTTTGTTTTCACTTTTCAAGGACGAAAAAAAAAAGTTCTCCAAAATCAAAATTTCCACTCGCGTTTTGCGTTTTAGACCTTTCTGAACAATTTTGCTTCCGTGTCTGTCTGTCTGTGTGTCTGTGTGTCTGTGTGTCTGTCTGTCTGTGTGTCTGTGTGTCTGTCATGAATTCCTTGTAACGCGCATAACTATACGAAGTTATTGTCCGATTTCTTTGAAATTTTCAGGGATTGTGCGGGTTGGTGTGTAGACGGTCCCCTATGAAAATCATCATCCCCGGACTGATAGAAGCGACTGCGCATGCGCAAACGTGAATTCCTTGTAACGGCCATAAGTTCTACATTTTCCATCCGATTTCAATGAAATTTTCAGGGATGTTACAGATTAGTGATTAGATGGTCCCCTATGAAAATCATCACCTTCGGACTGATAGTAGCCACTGCGCATGCGCAAACGTGAATTTCCTTGTAACGGCCATAACTTCCACATTTTCCACCCGATTTCGATGAAATTTTTAGGGATTATGTGGATTAGGTTGTAGATAGTCCCCTATGAAAATCATCATCCCCGGACTGATAGAAGCGAATGCGCATGCGCAAACGTGAATTACTTGTAACAGCCGTAACTTCAACTGTCCCCCCAGGGGTCGCGGGTTCAAATCCCAGCCGAGGCTAAGTATTTTTTTGATCCAATCACATACATCTACTCACTTAATTTTTCATCCGAATCTGATAAAATTTTCTAGGATTACCCAGATTAGCGTGTAGATGGTCCCCTATGAGGGTAGTGGAAGGTACTTGGAGATTGGTATTTTGAGATTAACTACTATGCATCTGATGATCTATATAATCGGGTTATGGATACGAGGAAGCTATGTGCCACACCCACTTGGCAGACGTTTTTAAAATGTTTTTAATGTTTTTTTCAAAACCTGTATGACCTGAAACGTATATCGCTAATACAATAATTGCATCGTCTTCAAGATCTACTCCGCCCTCAAATCATTAATAAATTACCATCTACTACTAAAAAAACGCTGCAAATCATTGCTCAAAGGTTTATTATTTTCTGTATAGATCACCCTTCTGTATAGATCACTGGTTCTCCATCAATAGCACCTACCACCATCTGTATTCTCCCTTGACCTTCCCTCTCAAATTTCAGCTTCCTGCGTTCAACAGGAGAGGAAATGGCCTTGGAGCTCACTCAGCTGATCAGTGACCACTCAGGCACCTTCAACATTCTCCATTGACCCGCCCTCTAAAATTTCTGCTTCCTGCGTTCAACAGGAGAGAAAATGGCCTTGGAGCTCGCTCAGCTGATCAATGACCACTCATGCGCCTTCAGCATTCTCCATTGACCCGCCCTCTCAAATTTCAGGTTCCTGCGTTCAACAGGAGAGGAAATGGCCTTGGAGCTCACTCAGCTGATCAGTGACCACTCAGGCACCTTCAACATTCTCCATTGACCCGCCCTCTAAAATTTCTGCTTCCTGCGTTCAACAGGAGAGAAGATGGCCTTGGAGCTCGCTCAGCTGATCAGTGACCACTCATGCGCCTTCAGCATTCTCCATTGACCCGCCCTCTAAAATTTCTGCTTCCTGCGTTCAACAGGAGAGGAAATGGCCTTGGAGCTCACTCAGCTGATCAGTGACCACTCAGTCACCTTCAACATTCTCCATTGACCCGCCCTATAAAATTTCAGCTTCCTGCGTTCAACAGGAGAGAAAATGGCCTTGGAGCTCACTCAGCTGATCAGTGACCACTCATGCGCCTTCAGCATTCTCCATTGACCCGCCCTCTCAAATTTCAGGTTCCTGCGTTCAACAGGAGAGGAAATGGCCTTGGAGCTCACTCAGCTGATCAGTGACCACTCAGGCGCCTTCAGCATTCTCCTTTGACCCTGCCTCTCAAATTTCAGGTTCCTGCGTTCAACAGGAGAGGAAATGGCCTTGGAGCTCACTCAGCTGATCAGTGACCACTCAGGCGCCTTCAGTATTCTCCACTGACTTTTGATTATGGAAATTTGATTACTGGTTACGCAGAAGGCAAAACTGTATACAAATCGAAGAAATGAACAGCGATCGCATTTTAGTCCGATAAAATTTGAATGGAGATTAGACCTCTTTAGCGATTCACACTCATGATTCTGTTTTATCGAAGGAAAACCTTCAAGTACTCGTAGGGACCGAACGGTTTGCCCTACAGAGCTCCGGGTGGTCTCAAAAATTTTTAAAAATTCAGTACTATTTAAAATTAGTGAAAAAACGATACCTTTATTTCGAGAGTTTTCGAGCTAGGGCACTCTTGAAAATTTCAACCCTTAATTTTCACCCCTTAGAAGTGACCTACATCAACCAAAAGCTTCGCGGCACAACTAGACCCCAAATGGAGCCCGTATACCAAATTTCATCGAAATCGGTCCATGGTAACTAAGAAAAGTGCCGCGTACGGCGTACGGCGTACGGCGGACGGACGGAAATTTTTTTATTCGATTTTCGTATTCTACGTACCTTGAAACGTAAAACATCAAATTTTGAGGGGGGGTTAAATTTTTTTTTCTTGCTCGATTCCAAAGGCTTATTATTGAAAATAATAAACCAAAAAAAAAAATTGCATTGTATTCATTGATATTGTTATTTCATCCTTAAGTTTTAGGGTTTTTCTTTTTTGGGGGGTTTGGGGGTTTTTCGAGGTTGGCTCAGGGGGTTTTGGTAGCCGCTTGTTGGCAACACTGCTTCTTGCAACTTAACAAGAGAGCCCATGAATGAATGAAAAAGGCCCATGAAAAAGGCCCATGAATTATGTTTTAATTGTGATTTCATCGGGAACATCTTCACTTCCTTCGTGATCTCCGTCTTCATTTTAGAAATAAGACCTAACGGCAGTTTATTTGATTTTAAAGACAATTGAAGTGGACATAGTCAATTTTTCGGGTGTTTAGAAATAGGGATTATTTTAACTTGTCACATTCCAATTTTTTCGTGACTGAGTTTTTCTTATCTGGTCCAAGTATTTTCTCCAATTTAATCTATCTATAGAGTTTTTTCCAATCTATTTACCGAAAGATTATTCCAATGTTACCTACTGTTTCTAATGTTTACCTAAACTTCATTGATTTAAGATTATTCATTGTTTTCCTTTAGGTATAGGTGTAATTTTGAGCAGTTTACATAGTTTGTTCTTCTAAAACCACCAATTAACTTTTTAAATATACAGGGTGTCCCATGTTAAGCACCATAAAACTTCGGGAGTCGATTCTACAACTAATTTTAGTAAGAAAGTGTCTCTTAGCAATTTTGCGTTAGACGCTTATTTTCTGAGTTATTTTAATTTTAAGATTTTTTTCGTGTTTTCGACCTTAAGCCATTAAAATGACCATAACTCGCCTAATTTACAAGCAATTAAAAATCTAATTACACCGTTGGATAGGGCGTTAAATTTGCCATCTTTCAAGTGGTTATACAAAATTTTTTATAAGATCGTGATGGGTGAAAAATCAACTCGTAAAGTCATTTTTGTAAAATTGTCAAAATTTCCTACTTTTTCTTTTGATTATTAAGGTTTTACTCCCATATGATTTTTCACGTACCTCTACATCAAAAACTGCGCAAAGATCTCAGCTTTCTAATGGTATAATTTGTTTTAATTTTACTCCGCTAATTAGTGGTGAAAAATACGTTTGAATGCTAAAAAACGTGGTTGCGCTCATGGAAATCAAGGTTTCTGGTTCGTTGTGCCTCGGGCAGGTTCGACGAATTAGGGGTGGAATTCTTCGTCATTTTCAAACGCCATTAGACTGATTCCATCACCGTTGGTATGTGAAAGCTCAATATTGAATTTTGGTAGGTCCGAATCTTTTTTTTTTTTAATTTACTTGGTATTTATGCACGAATTAAATGTTCAATTCTCGCAACTTTCTCGATTGTATGAAAAAAGAGATATCTCATAAACAATAGCGTGTAGATGTGGAATAAAAAATAATGATATTTTAGAGAAAGTAAAAATGATATTTATGAACAAAAATAATCTTCATCATCATCGAAGTACGTTATTAACTAAACATAAATGAGATAATAAATCATCCTCTACTCCGTCTTTGACTTTGTTTGTCATTCGTCCGGATACCTGTAAACACAAAGCAAAGTTTTTTACAGCCAAGTAGAAAATAATTGAGGAATGAGCTGTCAGGAGACAGACATTGAGCACTTACTCTGAATCGGTAATATGATGACCACTGCTTCAAATTTTGACATTCCTCAATTATTTTCTACTTGGCTGTAAAAAACTTTGCTTTGTGTTTACAGGTATCCGGACGAATGACAAAGTCAAAGACGGAGTAGAGGATAATTTATTATCTCATTTATGTTTAGTTAATAACGTACTTCGATGATGATGAAGATTATTTTTGTTCATAAATATCATTTTTACTTTCTTTAAAATATCATTATTTACCTATCTTTATGTTTTATTCCACATCTACACGCTATTGTTTATGAGATATCTCTTTTTTCATACAATCGAGAAAGTTGCGAGAATTGAACATTTAATTCGTGCATAAATACCAAGTAAATTTAAAAAAAAAAAGATTCGGACCTACCAAAATTCAATACTGAGCTTTCACATACCAACGGTGATGGAATCAGTCTAACAGCGTTGAAAATGACGTGGAATTTCACCCCTATTTCGTCGAACCTGCCCGAGGCCCAACGCACCAGAAAACCTTGATTTCCATGAGCGCAACCACGTTTTTTAGCATTCAAACGTATTTTTCACCCCTAATTAGCGGAGTAAAATTAAAACAAATTATACCATTGAAAAGCTGAGATCTTTGCGCAGTTTTTGACGTAGAGGTACGTGAAAAATCATGTGAAAGTAAAACCCTAACAATCAAAAGAAAAAGTAGGAAATTTTGACAATTTTACAAAAATGACTTTACGAGTTGATTTTTCACCCATCACGATCTTATAAAAAATTTTGTATAACCACTTGAAAGATGGCAAATTTAACGCCCTATCCAACGGTGTAATTAGATTTTTAATTGCTTGTAAATTAAGCGAGTTATGGTCATTTTAATGGCTTAAGGTCGAAAACACGAAAAAAATCTTAAAATTAAAATAACTCGGAAAATAAGCGTCAAACGCAAAATTGCTAGGAGACACTTTCTTACTAAAATTAGTTGTAGAATCGACTCCCGAAGTTTTATGGTGCTTAACATGGGACACCCTGTATACAACCTGTTTCTATCAATTCTGAGAATGGTCTAAACGCAATAATCATTATACCTAAACCCAAAAACCTCCTAAATTTGAACGAACGAAAATAGGAACAAAAAATCGCGTGCAGAGTAATTCTCTTTTAAGCATGCTCAAACGCTACCGTTATTAACCCTGTACTTCGCAATACCATACGCGTTTTCTGTTCAAATTTTAACATTATAGATGCTTTTTCAGTTTCAACATGTTTTTGGTGGGCCAAGGGTACACTTTAGGGAAAAGTTGAAACAAATTCCCATCAGAAAACTAGGTACCAAAATTTGAGACAATTAGCTCGTTCCTTCTTTGATTAAGACTGCGTAATTGTATTGGTTTATATTCACGTTTACTACTATATCTAATTAGTGTAGCAAGTGAGAAGGTATAGTAATTGTAGTAATTATTACTAGCGATTCTTACATTATTTTATTTTAGGAATCCTTTTTTCTGGTTGAAATAGAAAGAAATACATTTTATTTAATAACAACTCTCATTTATCGATGACTTGGCAGTGTAGGATATGTAGGCACATACTATACCATACGTATCGAAAATCTGTTCAAATTTCAACATTTTAGAAGCTTTTTCAATTTAACATGTTTTTGGAGGGCCTAAAGTACACTTTAGGGGGGAAAATTTGAAAGAATCCCCTTGGGGATACTTTTGCCAAGTACAGGGTTAACACTCACATTTTCTGAAAATTTAAATACTATACTATATTTCACCATATTTTCTATGTGGTTTTATCCGAAAAACGAGAAATACCTTGACCGGTGTAGACGCCAAGTTTGTAGACAATCAGAAACCGAAGTTGTTGAGATAGCTTTGAAAAGCAAACGGAGAATGAAAATGTTGGTTTTGGAGGACCCAACACAAAGCTTTCCTTCTACTATCGAAAATTGGATTTTCGGTTTTTAAAATAATTTTGGTACTTTTGAATAAGGTAAGTACTAAGTACCTAGTCCAAGAAACCGCCACTACTAGCTACCTACAAACCTGCCTAATAAATGTGGATTTTTCGTCGCTTTCTGTTTCCAGCCAACACGTTCTTGTTAGCAACTACCAGTAGTTATTACCTACCTAGGTAGGTATCGTAAAAGAAAAAATCTCATTCACCGAAGTGACTTTCTAGCTTGTTCCATTCTTGGCGAAGACGTGGTTGAAAAGTCACGGGCCGCTCCTTCTTTCTCCGGTCTTTCGGTTGGGGGTTCACAATATCCCTATCGGTTGACACATCGGGCAGGTCTTTCATGACAAAGGAGACAATGGTGGCTCTTGACATGGTTGGGGAAGGGGGGCTCTTGATCCGTTTCCTGCATCATCGGACTGATCATGCGCAAACACGGATCCTTTGATGGAACGTTGACTGATCGGTGATGTAACTTGAACAAAACGTGTGCCAAGCGGGTGTGGCACATAGCTTCCTTGTATCCATGACCAGATGGTATAGAGGATCCGATGCAAAGTAGCAAATCGGAAAATAACTTCGTATAGCTTCGCGAGTTTGCAAAGATTTCTTGTGATCAGGAGTACAATGACACGAATGCAAGATACGATCCGATCACAACAATCAACTGCATTCGATGCACTACTCTCCTCGTGGGACAGAACCAGGCTACCCCGACGTCTCAAAAGAAAACGTACCGCCGATCTAGTCGAAACCTGGTGATCCATCAATTCGTGTCATTATTCGGTCTGTTTCTTGTATTGTTCGTCTCATTCATGTTTGTTATTGTTGTTATCAATAATTTTATCAGCTTTACTAAAAATAATCTTCGAGCTCCACTTGAAGTTACGAGGTCCTGTCCCTGGACAAATACCCTCTTTCAAGTTCCACTGTACTAAGTACAAAAATTAAATCTTTTTATCAGTACAACATAAAAGTATTTGTAATAAAAAAAATAAAAACCTTTTTAACAAAAATATGGACCGACCTCAAAAATGATGTCTGTAAACACCAAAAAGGGAAAAGTAATAATCTCAGCGAATACATACTTGATGTAGTAGGTTGCTGGACATAGATATCTAGTCAACAGATGGTATGTGGGAATACCAACAATTATTTTTAGTGTGATTCACACTTATCGTCACACTCATATCCTCCATCATACGATAGCAGTGACGTACTGCCCAATAGTTTTGGAACTCTTATATCTACTCGTATTCATGTTTTGTATTGCATGATCGAAGCATATTGTAATACTCACCAGATCATGTGAGTAGTACTTAATAACCACAGCGTATCCAGATAGGTAGGTAGGTGCGCATTGAAGTCGCCGCCGTGCCCATCTGTAGACACAAACATCTTCTAGATCTTCTACTTACCAACATATTATTCTTTTTCGCAAATATAAGAAACTCGGACATACCTACAAAAAAAAAAAAAAAAATTGTCCCACGACAACCCAAATTGAGTACCTCCTCTTTCGCGCGCCTTCGGGGCGTTGAAGTCGGTAAAAAAAAGAATAAAATGTTAAAAAAAACAAAAAAAACAAGGATTTCATGACAGACGACAGACAAACACGGAACAAAAATTATTCAGGAAGGTCTAAAACGTAAAATGCTACTGGAAATTTTGATTTTGGAGTACTTTTTTCTACCTTGAAAACTGAAAACAATGCTTCCGCTACCTTGGTAGACTCAGAAGCAAAAAAAGTAGGTACCTACTACTCTAACTTACATACTAATGGTAATCCCTGGTGACTAACTGGGTATATTATAGCAGTACAGTAGGAAAAATTCTGTCAAGTTAGGTGAGGAAAGCTTCTTCACAAAGAACAACAGGGTTTCATAGAATCTGTTAGTTGGGAAATTATTGTGCTGATACCTACCTGATTTCTTTGTTGCGAACCATAAACTTCGCGATAAAGTTAAAGGTTTCCTATTTGAAGAAACAACAACACGATTATTCCCAATTTACATTGATTTTTCATAGTATTTTACTATACTTTTGGAAATTCAGCAGTAACTACCTACTAGGGACCAACTTTCAACTACCTTCCCTCAAAATTGAAATAGAATCGGTCGGTTACATCATGAGGAATTGATATTTTATACGAAGATGAAGTTTATTGTTTGCGCTCGTGCCGACGGTACTTTTGGTACTACGGCCATTTACCGCTGCAAATTATTACACAATCGTTTGCTATTTTACTGTATAGATCACCTTCCTGTCCGTACAGTGAGAAACGTCCTTTACAAAAATAATAAACCAAAATAGGACCAGTCGCTTTTCAATAGTTTTGCCCAAACAAGGTGCGCAATTTTTTTAAATTTATTAATTTTATTGTACTACTTATTTACTCTACTAAACTCTCAGGGAAATAACTGTCTAGAGACTGACTTGAACATTTTCTAATAATTTCAGAATTAAAAAAAAAATTAAGAAAGAAGCGAAACAGGGTTATGAAAACGCAAAAAACAGGTAAGAATTTTTATTTTGATGGACTAAAATTTTGTTGACCCGCAGAACGCACTGCTTCTTATTTTCAACAGTGAGGAAGAAATTCGTTATTTTTAACAATTTTTTAACTCTTAAGAAAATTGACGAAATTCACGAGTTATATTGGTTTGTATAAACGAATCCCAATACCTATTGTTACCAGAAAAATATTCCAAAAACGACGAAACGGACGGATAAATATTTTTATTTAGATTACCAGGGGTTCATATGTTCTTCCGTGAAAGAGCAAATTTCATGTTATTCGTATTAAATAAATCAATGTAGATTGTATTTTTAGTCTTCATTTGATTTTTTTCAATAATCAAATTGCTCATTTTTTAGTTTTTTATGAGGGTCATTTAGATTTGGTTCAAATTCAAAATTGGATTTAAAAACATTAACGATAATAAGATATTGAATGATAAAATGTTTAACAAACTTCTCAGCTTCATGGCTATGTTTAGTAACGTCGATTCAACTCGTCTATTTCATTAGGAATAATCCAATATTGTATTCATTAGGAGTAATCCAATTGTATTCCTCAAATATAACTAATCGCCTGAAGCGAAGGTGTGTATACTCAACGCAACTCATTCAAGTATTGCATGTCGCATCAGCTGGCTGTCAGTGAACTTTGGAACAACCTTCGCCAACAGCCTAAGGTAGTATTTAGATCTAAATAGACCTGTTTAGTAGACACCCTGTATAGATACTCGTAGATCTATCTATAGATACTCGTAGATCTATCTATAGATCTACGAGTATCTATACAGGGTGTCTACTAAACAGGTCTCATTCCTTCAAAGGGTCGATTCTACAACAAATTTGCAACAAAAAATGTCTCATAGCAATTTTAGTTAGTGGCTTTTTTCCGAGTTATTTTAATTTTAAAGATTTTTCTCGTGATTTAGACCTTATGTCATTAAATAGGTACTCGAAATAACTCCTTTAATTTGCTGTTATAATTACAATAGGAGGGTACCGTTGGAAACAGCATTACACCAAATAAAAAAATTTCAGTTGAATTTTACGTGAAATAAAGCAACTTGAAAAGTGAACATAGTAAATTTTCGTTTTTCAACACCCGTAATGTCCAAATAATTCGAGATAATGAACTATTGCCGGTAAGCCTAAAATCTGCGCCAGGATCACAGCTTTCCAACGGTGTAATCAAAAATTATTTTACAATCGAATTTAAGGGAGAAATTTATGTTTAACGCGGAAAAACTTGCATTTTTTCCAACAAAATCGACGAGGAGACTCTATGCTTTGGAGAAGCCGTGGGGTGAAGACCTGAGTCCTCGTCAAACCGACAATTTCGTTTTAAAATACCTTGAAACGTAAAACATCAAATTTTGAGGGGGGGGGGGGGGTTACAATTTTTTTCTTGCTCAATTAAAATGGTTCATTATTGAAAATATTAAACCAAAATGAACGTTTTTTCGCATTCAAACAGAAATTTCTCCCTCAAATTCGATTGTAAAATATTTTTTGATTATACCGTTGGAAAGCTGAGATTCTGGCGCAGTTTTTAGGTTTACCGGCAATAGTTCATTATCTCGAATTATTTGGGCATTACGGGCGTTGAAAAACGAAAAGTTACTAAGTTCAATTTTCAAGTTGCTTTATTCCACGTAAAATTCAACAGAAAATTTTTTATTTGGTGTAAGAGAGATAGGAAATTTAAAGCTCTTTCCAACGGTATCCTCAAATTGTAATTATCACAGCAAATTAAAGGAGTTACCAATTTAATGACATGGTCAAAATCACGAAAAAAACTTTAAAATTTAAATAACCTCTAATAAAAATAGCCTCTAAAAAAAATTGCTGAGAAATTTTTTGTTACAAGTTAGTTGTAGTAACGACTCCTCGAAGGAATCAGACCTGGTTTGTAGACACCCTGTACAGATAGAACCAAACTTCGAATGAGAATAATAAGTACCACGAAGGAAAGTACACACAAACAACAGTTTCAAGAGCATTCCATGTATTTCAACCAAACTCTCCTCTACCAGAAACAATGCTGATCTAAAACCACAACGAACTGTACAAAAAATACATAAGAAATAACGCAAAATGAAATAATAACAATAATTTTAACTTTAATCAGTACATTTCAAAATGGAGTTACTCTCAAACTCGGTGAGATCACAGTTTATCCACTACGCATGGCAAAATAAACTAGGAATTTCACATTATCTGAAACACTATTTACGATTGACATTTTCTCGTAATAGTAAACTTCTTAGTCACGTAGGTAATTTGTTCCTAGCTTTCCATTGGGCTAAATATATACATTTCCTATGATTTGATATGTTTCACATATAAGCTTTGATTACTAGAGCGGGGCGACTTCATAAACGGGTTTTCTTCTCGTCAAAATTTATTGTTGTTTGTTATACAAATTAATTTTACACTAGGTACTTTATAAACATATCATACACACATTTGGTCGCTATTCTATTTAGTAAGCTGTAATTTTGAAGGTTAGGAGTGAGTTAGTTGTCACTTAAATTTTACAACATAAATTTATTATAATGAGGAAATTAGGAATGACATAAAACTAAATTATAACGACTATAAAACTATAAAAAATGTGACTATAAAACATAAATTAATGAACTGAGATCTAAAAAAGGATGCCAAAAATGCTCATCGCAGTTACAAAAATGCTGTGTGAACATTGTGCTTCGGATTGAGACTTTCCGAAATTTGGGAATCGGAATGAAAATTAAGCAAATAAAATAGGTAGCTATTACAATTTAGGTAGGGTTAGTACACAGCTGGTTATAGTAGAAGATTGGCAACGTCGCACACGGTTCAGTTCCTGCTAGCTTGGCGGTTCATAACCGTCCACCTCTGACCTATTTGAGACGTCGATTCCTGGGTTTTCTCCACTTTATCGGGTTTTTCTTAACAATTAATACCCCAAATGTGTCAGTGCACGAATGAAGATCAAGATATGCTGAAAAAGGATGTTGTTTTGTAGTAAGACTACAAAACAACAAACAACAAACTGACTTACTTGAAAACACTCAAAACAAGAAGAGGAAATGTCTCTCAGTTTCGGGTGCCTTGGAAGGATTTTGCTTCCGAGTCTATCAAGGTAGCGGAAGCTTTGTTTTTACTCTTCAAGATTGAAAAAAAAAGTTCTCCAAAATCGAAATTTTCACTCGCGTTTTACGTTTCAGACCTTTTTGCACAATTTTGGTTCGTCTGTCTGTGTGTCTGTCATGAAATCCTTGCCACAGCCATAACTTCTATATTTCTCATCCGATTTTGATTACATTTTCAGAGATTATGCGGGTAGGCGTGTAGATGGCCCCTCATGAAAATCATCACCACCGGACTGATAGTAACCACTGCGCATGCGCAAACGTGAAATCCTTGCCACAGCCATTTCTTACTGGATTTCGATGAAATTTTCAGGGATAGTGCGAGTTGGCGTGTAGATGGTCCCCTATGAAGATCATTTCCCCCTGACTGATAGTAGCCACTGCGCATGCGCAAACGTGTATTTCCTTGTTACTGTCATAACTTCTACAGTTTCCATCAATATTCTGAGATTTTGCGGGTTGACATGAAGAGTCCCCTTGAGGATAGTGCTAGATACTTAGAGATTGATGTTTTGAGATTAACTACTATGCATCGGATTATCTATACAGGGTGTCTACACTTAAAATGGGCATAACTTCAGGGTTCGAACCCGTAGAATCGATCCCATCGGACCATAAACCGCATAAAACACTGGATTTTCCTGTAAAACACACACATTTTTGACATTCAAACTTCATTTATTCTTCCAATTTGAAGGTTAAAAAGAAAAATTGAGAGACCGTTAAAAAGCTGATAATTTGAGCATGTTTTTTCCGAAGAGCTCCCATCGAAATGGGCAGGGATTTAGAGTGAAAACTTTCGTCGAAGAAAGTCAAGTTTCGACAAATTTTTAATGTTTGCTCTTTGACTTGATTTTTTGCAACTATTTTATAGCTGAGAGATTTTGATTTTGCACTAGGTAGCTTAGGAATATAACGCTCTTTCTAACGGTGTAGTCAGATTTGAATTTTCAGGAGAAATAAGGGAGTTATGACCATATCAGTACCGTAAGGTCGAAAATGCGAAAAAACTTTAAAGTGAAAAAAAGGAATTTTGAGTGGGCTAAAAGAAAATTGCTAAGAGACATTTTTTGTTGGAAATACCTTGTAGATTCGAACTCTGAAGTTATGCCCATCTTAAGTGTAGACACCCTGTACAATCGGGTTATGTATACGCGGAAGCTATGTGCCAAACCCAATTGGCAGACTTATTGTATTTTTGCTCAGCCGGGATTGTTTTAGTCTGTTGAAAATCTGCTTGTTACAAGAGTTTACTCGGCAAGAAATTGACTACAGACGTACCAATTGGCACACAGACACAGATGAATCAAAATGTGTAAGAAAAACCTCGGAAACTCAAAATACGAGAGAAAACTGTTGTTTAAGAAGATACATTTGATTTGATTTCCTCCTTGAACTGAGTTTTCCTCACCTCTCCACTATGGAATTTTGGAAACTTTTAAAAATGAGGAAGGTATCATGCCTACGTATCTATTTTAAATATAAGTCCTCACATCAGTTATAACGAATTACCAACTTGGTATAATTCATTCAGCAAGGAGATTTTTGCTGAAGTAATAGCAGCAGCGGTCAGCCTGAGCAACGTTGCCATGTAACTGTAGTCGTTTGACTCGCACATTGGTCACCGTATTCATTAGTCTTAACCTGAAGTTAAGTCTTATCTGGTTGAGCAAAACCATAACAATGAGTACAGATAAGTATAGAAATGTGACAAGAAGTTTGCTAATAACGAACTCGGAAGAGCCAGATTTTACGCAAAATTTGTATTTTTGCCTCCATTAACGACAACAAACCACAACTAGGAACTGAAATTTGCATTTCATCACATCATAAATTAGGTAGATATGAGTTGTGTTTGTAGGTACGAGCAAATGAATGTATTGGTAGGTACGCACTTACTCTAAAGATTGACAAATGTTCTTCCTACAAGGATCTCACTCCTAAATTTCAATATTTACCGTTCCGCTGTTCTAAGTAATGACTACGGCTGTTATGCAATACGTGTCTCATACACACGCGACCTCCTCTCACCATATAAATATATATAATATTTACATATAATATAATTATACACAAGCCGAGGGCTGCGGGTGCCCTGATAAGCTTTAGCGAAGTCTATATTTTTTTTTTACCCCTTCAAACCCTGATTTCCGCCTCTACGGAAACAAGTCGAGTTTGAGTGTGAATGCATCTTGCGATTCCACCGGCAGTACGAGCTCTGAGAAACTGCATTAGTGAAGCTTCCAACTGTTAGCTGAAACATTAAAACGTCAATTTCTAAATAAAATTAACACAGACGTACCGAATGTATGACAAGGCAATAAAAAATAGATATCATTACTGGTCTAAAAATAACAATTAACATTTATAACGTTCAGAACGGAATTTAAAAAATAAATAAATTCATTTAATTGTTTATTTTTAAATTTTTTTCCTAATTTTTTTTCTTAATATTTTTCTTTCTTTTCTTAATTTTTTGAATTTGTTTTCTTGCTTTCTTTTCTTAATTTTTTGATTTTTTTTCTTAATAATTATTTGGTCGTCTAACCTTTGTAGTAAACTTCTTTGTACATGCTAGGGCACTGCTTGGCTCCCGCCTGAAACAGAAGTAAAATCATATTATACCTTCCTTACTAGTAAAGATATGAGTTTAATAACAATGTAGTGATTTCCATCCATGTTCCTGGCTATTTGGATAGCCGATGTCCTAAATATTACAATAGTATAGTAGGTGCTCTCATTTCTCGCATTGCCCACGTTTACGTTTTGAGGGAAAAAAGAAAGGCAGTTGATCCATGAGATAGTGAGTGAGAGATAATCCGTTTCTATCTTGATTCACATCTTTCACTTCTTCCCACTCAAAATCAGTGAAAAGAAACCTTTATCTTAGAAGGAATGTGAATTGTGTAAATCTTTGGTAAATTTTTGGCCACATTTTGCTTCATCGAGTGATAGGAAAGCCATTCATTCTATATCCATTGTTACGCTGATTTCGTAATCACGTAATCTTCGTAATCTTCTTCATTTCGACCAATACTTCGGACTCGCCGCTCCGCGTTATCGGACGACCAATTAATTCCTGCTTGTCGCATCGTACAGGTAGGACGGGGGGAAAAGATTAAAATAAGACCCACGCCAGTACCGCTCCAACTTCGACGAATGTTGCGTCCATTTCTGCTCAGCAGGATTTCTTTCGAACATTGTTCTTTTTTTAAAGTACTTACTGTACTGCATACAAGCAGGAAGTTATTCCTTTTTGGGATTTTGATTACCGTGAAATTGAGCGCATAGCTCCACCTTTGTACTATTGAGGTATGTAGCTTTAGTACCTACTAAATTTTATAAATTGAAATTTGAAGTACCTATGAAGTACCTATACCTTATAACGAGTACCTAATACTTTATAACGAGCTCGTAGTACTATAATTTGCGAGGTCTTTTCATGTTTTGAACATGCAGTACCTACCTACATTTTTTTACTTAGGTATTAAATGAATTTGTATAGATACCACCTATTTAAATATTGGTAAAATTAACTTTTAGGTATCAATAGGAGGTTCTTAATTTAATTTACAAGTACCTACCTAGATATTCATACCTGGTTACATGTTTGTTATAATTAATTTTGGACCCGCCAGGTAGGGTAAAACCACCAATAGTCGGCACTGTTAAGCCCGATCTTCAACTTCAAAACGCAGTTATAAATCAGTTTTGAGTGCTAATCCATTATTTTTTTTTCTTTACGTAGATAAACATCTGTACTTCATTTAAAAAAATACTAGGAAACTTCATAACAACTTTTGAATCGAGTTGTTAGGCAATTCTACACAAACAACAGATTTCCTAGTAGCCGGCACCCATTTTGCCATCAATCGGCACGGCTTTTAACCAATAGTGGGCACCAGTCCACTATTGATGGGCACTGCTCACTACTAATAGTTGGCACCTGCCAACTACCAATTCAAAGCTGCCATACTAATAGTTGGAACAGGTTTAGATTCTGGTGAGGGATAGAAAAAAACGTAAAATGGTAACGAAAGGTAAAATAACGTTTTTATTTCAATCAGCCTTTAAGGTTAACTGTGAGTTACCGAGGTATCGACCTACTGTGCAGTGAAATACCAGGTTTTCCTCGACAAAATTTGGTGTTGAACAGTCTAATCTATCACATGATCTATCACATAAATTAAGTCCCAAACGATAGAGGTGAACGGATGAGACAAGAAAATATCGCAAAAGTTTGAATAGGTATAAAAGGAAATCAAACGTTGGTTTCAAACTAGGTATAAAGTTAAAATTTAATATTTTATATTAAATGCCAAGTGGGTGTGGCACATAGCTTTCTCGTATCCATAACCCGATTATATAGATGATCCGATGCATAGTAGTTAATCTCAAAACACCAATCTCTAAGTACCTTACACTACCATCATAGGGGACCATCTACACGCTAATCTGGACAATCCTAGAAAATTTCATAAAATTCGGATGAAAAATGTAAGTTTATGGCTGTTACAAGGAATTCACGTTCGCGCATGCGCATCGGCTACTATCAGTCCGGGGATGATGATTTTCATAGGGGACCATCTACAACGTAATCCGCATAGTCACTGAAAATTTCATCGAAATCGGGTAGAAAATGTGGACGTTATGGCTGTTACAAGGAATTCACGTTTGCTCATGCGCAGAGGCTACTATCAGTCCGAAGGTGGTGATTTTCATAAGGGACCATCTAAATACTAATCTGTAACGTTCCTGAAAATTTCATCGAAATCGGATGGAAAATGTAGAAGTTATGGCAGTTACAAGGAATTCACGTTTGTGCATGCGCAGTCGCTTCTATCAGTCTGGGGCTTCTGTAAATTTTAAGGCCTTGATTTTCATAGGGGACCGTCTACACACCAACCCAATCCCTGAAAATTTCATAGAAATCGGACAATAACTTCGTATAGTTATGCCCGTTACAAGGAATTCATGACAGACAGACACGGAACCCATATTGTTCAGAAAGGTCTAAAACGCAAAACGCGAGTGAAAATTTTGATTTTGGAGATCTTTTTTTTCATCCTTGAAAAGTGAAAACAAAACTTCCTCTACCTTGGTAGACTCGGAAGTAATTTAAGTCTCAACATAGGTACCCTCCCCCCTTCACACCATCAGGTAGTAGGTAGGTACCCCCCCCCCCCCCCCTACTCACCTCAGCAAAAAATACCTAGCGATCACCTCCAGTGTTAATAACGGGCACTGCCGACTATTGAATACTGGGCATGCTGATTATTGGGTTCTACCAATAGTCGGCATGCCAGTTATTGAATGATCGGCACTGCCCATTATTAGTTTTATGGTGTGCCGAAATCTGGATAGAGCTACGGAATAACAATTTAAACTTTAAAAATTATGTTTGGTTACGAAAATTGATCAATTCAGATCAAAAGACTTCATGATGACAAATGCAAGCCGAAATCCAATAGTGGGCACCCCAAGCCAATTATTGAAATTGAGGTTAATTTTTATCCAGAACTGGGCACATCTGACATCCCCAATATAATTCGATAAAACGTATCAAAAAATAATGCAAATGAAAGCTTGAAAGCTGGAGAATGCAACAGAATCGGAAAAAAGTACGAAAGAATCAATTACCAGCGAGCAGTACCCAAATCAGCACTGTCAGTCCTTAAGAAAAAAATAGCGGGAGGTCTGTTACGAGGACGCGCAATGGGTACTGTCAAAAAATGTTTTTCCATCTGATTTTACTCCTGCTCACGGCCCACAAACAAGCTGACGAGCTTGGTATTCAGTTGTAGCCCCTGAAAATATTTTTTTAAGCCTCCTAGGTCACTCCCAAGTCTTATTCTTGACCAGAATGTGTTGAGAGTGCCGACTATTAGGGGGGGTGCTGGTTATTGGTGGTTTTACCCTACTCTGTAATTTTTGGATCGGCGATCCTGTTCGATTAATTGGATTTCCTGAATTTGGAAGGATTCATTTCTTTGGAAATTTATGGAACCCCCGACTTGGTGAGGATATTACTATTAGTAGCAGATGTACCTACCTACTCTGGATTATAAGTGAGTCCGTTCCTTTATATTTACCTATAATTTGATTTATATTTTTTTAGGGGTCCTAGTACCTACTTACAAGATTTTGTACCTACGAGTACCAACCCAAGAGCATTATTTTTGGATCAGTCTATCCCTTCGTACGGCAAGGCCCTCCTACTCCGAACTACCACGTAGTTATAGGCTAGATATTAATAATCATTTAGGATTAAATTCATTTAGGTTAGGGTAATAGGAAGGAGTGGCACTGGCGTGAAGTAGTAGATAGGCCAGGTTAGAATTTCGTTAGTAAATTTCATTTATAAATTTCTTCTATTTTGAATATCGACTTTTTTTTTACTCTCCCAAATTCTCCTCCATTTGGTTGAGGTATTACACTCGGAGGAGTGGCGCCCATTTTTTTCTTTTATAATACCTACCTTTAGGTAACTACTTGATAATTTTTTTTTTTTTTTACGATGCGACAAGGTAAAGAACCCAGACTGAGCTAAACGGTGGTGCTACTAAATAGGAGTGCGTAGCACCATGCTGCATGTCAAAGCTATTCCAGTCCTCCAAAATCAAAATTTTATCTCGCATTTTGCACTTCTGACCTTCCTGAATTACTTTGGTTTCGTGTCCGTCCGAGGTCAATTCCTTGTTCCGGGCGTAACTCCACGAAATCAATGCCCAATTTTGATGACATTTACACGGTTGATGCAGGTTTACCTCAAAACGGTCCCGTATGAAATTCATTAAAACCCCTGAAATTCATAAATTACCTAAAGACCAATTTATCACGATCTAATAGCCCTATTTTTCACAATTTTTGTGGGTAGTTTGAGGCTGGGCCTAGAAGACATAATATTGTCGTGAACACTTTATTAATCATGTTGTTGTTTATCAAAATGATCGTGAAAATTCAGTTTCTATTGGAAAATGAGTCAGCACAAAAATACAATCAAGCAATTTCACAAAATGTTCCACATGTCCAGGTCATTATATGCGAGGGAGCTGTACTTGGTAGATGTTTTTCACGTGTATGAAGAGGAAATTTACAGTGTTGATCGAAACCATTAATCAAATCAAGACCATTCGTTGTAGGTACCAGTCCGAGGGAATTACGTCGGCATGTTGTATTCTGATACATTACCGCGTGACTGATAATGATCTGTCATTCGACTAGAAGACTAGATTGAAATTTCTCATTATGTTAAAACGTGAAATAGTTGGTCGGTGATTCATTGCTCGTACCGTACGTAAGTAATGTAATATGAGCCGTATTGGGCTCTCATCACCGGAGTGATCATTTCCCTGCCGTGGGAACTCACATATCCATTCGGACTGGAACTATCCGTCATGCCGTTGAAATCAATGCCTTGTACAGCGATGGAGAACATTATCCAACGATGTTACGTATATAGCTCTAAGTGCCAAGCTGGTCCATTGTCACGATACCTAGAGATTAGCGAAATTTCGCCTACAGCCGTCCAACGTCGAGGGGTCGACAAATAATGTATATAAATGGTGGAAGGAATAGTGAATACTGAATCTGAATTCATGGAGAGTTGCACTTTCAAAATAAGTTTGTATTGTTGATAGGGCAATATGACGTATAAAATCAGTAAAAATGATTGATTGCATTATTATGAATTTTACTCCATGAAATACGAGTTTCACGATCATGTTGTTATCTTTCTAAATTAAGAAACCGAACAGATGTTCGATAATTTTTCACTTTTACTGCTGCTTCTACTTGATGGATCGAGATGAAATCGTTCGGCTCCAAACTACCATGTAAATTTGATCTAAATTAAATAATGATACATTCTAGCTTATCCGCTTTCTATTGAAATGGCTATTGAAAATAGTGAGTGGAATTTCGAATAAAAATTCAACAAAATTTGTAAAACGCTTGCTTACTAGTCAGCAACACATTGGTACATTTTACGTCTTAAGTTCCCAAGTGACAACAATTCAAGTGGCATTGTTTAGTACATCCATTAACTCCAATTGGACCATGGTATCACTAGTGTCACCAAAAGCAATTCCATAGCTGTTCCAAAGTGTCACCGGAGTAACCAAAATTTTAAATTTAATGGACAGCAGAATTGTTTGTGGGCCATTGGAAGTCACAAAGTGGAGTTAAGACAAAAATTTCAAAGGAAATCAGTGAAAAAATCTCTAAATTTTTTCTTAACATAATTTTTTGACTTTTAAATCTCACAAAAAATGGGTCAAAAAATTCAGCTCTGATCATTAATTTTTAAATTCGAATTAAATTTTGGTTGACATTTTGGAACAGCTGTGGAGTTCCTAAGATGTTTTCGGTGACATTAGTGACACCATGGTCCGATTAGGGTTAATAATAACAGTAATAAATAAATAATGTCGACATAAATATCAAGAACAAGTACGAAAGAAATGCGTAATAAAGCGAGAGCTTTCCAAGGAATGTTGAACTATTTCTGTCCGTTTAAAACTAAAGAAGTTTCATTTCCCTAGCAACGACTCGGTTGTAAGCGGAAATCATAGGAAAACCAACTGTAGCACTTTTTTCGTTTATGTGCCAAAGTAAAGACATAAAATTAATGTCAAAAAACTAATGTTTAAAAAGTTTAAAAAATCTAGTGCAAGTGTTGCGATTTGTAGAGGACCATCCAAGGCCATGTTGCCTCAAAATTCCATTAGGTAACAATTTTTTCGTTTTTGATATGAAGGAAAAGAGGGCAAATGAAACGTGGATCTTCCTTCAACAATATCTTTCAGATAGTTTGGGATAATTCGGGAAATGACTAGACACAATTCAGGTTCGAATGAGACCAACTACAAGTGATGCTTTGAAGAACACTCAGTTTCCTGAAGGAATAGCGTACCAACCATTTAAAAGTATCAAAATTTGAATAGTTCAAAAATCACCTAATATCGGCCACGATTTTCTAATATTTTGTTTGCTCGTTAACTCTCATTCCTGTTGCAAGACGAAATTTTTTTACCTACCTACCTACCTCCAATAATTAGTTTGATTTTTCTTTAAGACCTATGAATACGTTGTTGTCAGTTGATTGCGATTTCTGTGGATTTTTGGAATACTGTTGTAAGTTCCGAGTTTCTTGGTGGGGGAACGGCAAGGCTCTTTAACTTGTAAAAGACTGAAGTGCCGCGGTTGGGGGTTTTGTTTTTGATAAGCTGGGAAAACAGATTTGCTCCCAAGAAAACGTTGTCTTTCAAAACAAAGTTCAAGTATTTGCAGATGACATTATGTTAGTTGATCGATTCTATTCACAAGCGCGAAGAAACAAACTTCGGCAGAAAGACAGCCAATCAGCGTTCACCACATTATACAGGGTGTAGCACCTATGTTCCTGCAATAGCCTAGTGATTAAATCTACAACTAATTTGTGACTTTTTTTGTCTCTTGACTTTTTTTAACCCCCTTGAAATCCGACTTTTTTACTTTTAAGACTTATTCCGTGTTTTTGACCTTGTATCATTAGAATGTTAATAACTCCTTCAATTTACTAGATAAACTCAAATTTGATGATACTATTGGAAAGAGCGTTCCTATCTCCCTCATGAGGTGAGAGGAGCGGCGGCTGTGGAAACCCCAGATTTGACCATTTTGGTTTATTATTTTCAATAATGAATCTTTGGAATCGAACAAGAAAAACAATTTTTAACACCCCCTCGAAATTTGATGGTTTACGTTTCAAGGTACGTAGAATCCAAAAATCGAATAAAAATTTGGCCGTCCGTCCGCCGTACGCGGCACTTTTGCCACTTAGCATTGACCGATTTTGATGAAATTTGGTATGTAGGCTCCATTTGGGGTCTAGTTGTGCCCCGAAAATTTTGGTTGATATAGTTCACTTCTAAGGGTTCCAAAATCAATTTTGAAATTTTGAAAACGCCCTAACTCAAAAAAGTTTGATATAAAGGTATTGTTTTTCCTTCAATTTAAGATTCTATAGAATTTTTAGAATTTTTTGAGACCACCCGGAGCTCTGTAGGACAAACCGTTCGCTCACTACGAGAATTTAAAGTTTGGACGTACGATAAATCAGAAACACGAGTGTGAATCGCAAAAGAGGCCTAATCTCCGTTGAAATTAAAGCTGACCGAAATGCGATCGACGTTTTTCTTCATGTTGGATGGTTGGTGGCTTTGCAGACGAGTGATCTATATAGAAAAATAAAAAATAATAAACCATTGTGTAATGATTTGCAGCGTTTTCTTCTTCAAGTTCATTTCTCAACCGTTTTGCCTATTTAAAAAACTTCGGTTTTCCATCAGGGAGATATGAAATTTAACGCTGTTTCCAATGGTATCGTCAAATTTGAGTTTATCTAGTAAATTGAAGGAGTTATTAACATTTTAATGATTAACTAAATAAGTACACAGCACTACAGTCCGATGTGGCCTCCGCAATCCCAAAAGCCAGCGACTCTGAGGACGACACATTTTAATGATGCAAGGTCGAAAACACGAAATAAATCTTAAAAGTGAAAAAAGTCGGATTTTAAGAGGGTTAAACAAAAAAAGTCAGAAATTAGTTGTAGAATCAATCCCTAGGCTATGGCAGGAACATGGGTGCTACACCTTGTATGAGTAAGCAGAATTTGAAGGTCTACAACTCAGCTCTACCTTCTTCATCAGCTATTCTGCCTTTTCAAAGAGTTTTAGGACACCTATTGTAGGAATAGTTGAGCTGTATCTTCAAGAACAGTTCTTGATACTAATTATCCATTATTATTAGCTTCCAAGTTCGGAGGGAACGTATGATTCATCAGTTACTGATGAATCATACGTTCCCTCCGAACTTGGAAGCTAATAATAATGGATAATTAGTTCACTTTATGCATAGATACTTGCTGACCCCTCCATCTCATGGAAGCAGATTAAGTCCACAGTTATGAACCGGAGCCGGTGGAAAACTTTCAAATCGCCACTATGCACCTCTAACTCGGTGAGATAGCAACCAAACTCACTACTAAATATGCATAGACGCTACTTTCGGCATGGATAAGTAAAATTTTGCCAATAACACATCAACAGATCACAAAACTGACCAAGTTCGTCGGAGAACGTAAAATATATCAGTTCTTGACGTAGCAGCTTAACCTCCAAACGTTGTTACACTGTAAAAATAGTTGATCAGGGACGTTCCTTTGTTCGTTTTCAACTCCGCTAGAAGCCCAGATTAACTTTGCTGAACTTCAGGAGTAGATCCAATCTGACAGAAAAGAACCTACGAATGACAATGTTTCTAATTTTGCAGAAAGAGATTGAAAATGCCTCCATCAGTTTATGGCCCGTTGAAATCCCATAATAATAATTTATTCTCCCTTGCATGCGAGAATACTGTCACTAGTACTTGTAGAGTGCCGATAAACTTTGTCAAACACTCTATATTTTTTATGAGAGAATATTATATCGCTGAGAGTTACAATAAAAGACCGAACTGGAGTCCAACGCCCAATAGATGCCAACAACACTATGACACACTTCAGACTATTTACAATGACAGGAATTCTTCAATACATGTTCCACCTGTGTTTCACGTTTCAAATTAGGTTCCATTTTTTATTGAGTCCATCAAAACCAGCTTCAACATAAGTCAACTGCTTCGTAAAGCAATACCCGATTGACGGTTATTTGAATGAACTTTCCAGTTTACTCGCGTATCACTGTCGAACATTTGCATTTCAGACTTCCGACTCAAACCGAATTAATGGCGTAATTGTCACCGATCCTCTCTCTCTTCGGATCGAGGTTTATGAATATTTAAACCCATTGATTTCGGACGAGAAAATATTTATCGAGAGGGGTTTTCAGCCGGGACACCGATCACGTCCGGAATAAATTCATACGTACGGATCCTTCAATTGAAACGATATCCTAATGTTTGTAATTAAGTTTCAAGTGTGTAAAAGCATTGAAACCCTACTAATTATACATGGGCATGATATTGTATTACAAGAAATTAATACTGCCTACTCGTCGACATTTTTCCCTTTCGATATCGATCGATAATTCGATTAGAGTTGATACATAGGGTTAATTAGTCTACGATTGTGCTATTTTGGCCATCCTATTAGGATTCACCATACTCAAAAACCTACTTGTACTAGTTTTTGCATAAAACACCCTAAGATGCGGGCAATATAATATATTGCCCGCATATTATGCCCTCACATATTATGCCCTCACATAATATTATTATGTGAGGCGGAAAGCGAAAAGGGACCTTTTGTCGGCAAAGCTGATTTCGAGGAGAAGGCTAAAAACTGGAAGAAGGTCGAAAGTATCGATTTTTCACTTTCTATCGATCATTGATCCTTGGACCCTCTAGAACCCAAGTGTATAGGCCTGAAAGATCGAATCGAATCAAAAATAACCTAAATAAGAAAATGTAGATTTAAGAATCTAAGAATTTAAGGTAGCATTTTGAAGCTTATGGTCGTTTTTCTCAAAATCCATTTTTTCTGTTATAAAACACTGAAATACTGCAGCTTTGTCATTTTTTGAGCTACAAGGATGCTTTTGGTCTTAAATTCTTCATAAATCTATACAGATTGAGAAAATAGCAATAACTCCATTTCGACGAACGCCGACAAGAGGTCCCTTTTCGCTTTCCGCCTCACATATGATTTGAAGAGAGCTTGTGGGAGACATAGGCGAAAGTCGAGGGCCGAGGATAAATCCCTGCTTCACTCCGAATGGAATCGCGGACGAATAGGATCCCTTCATTGCAATGAGGGGAATATTTATGATTTTTTTTATATATCATTAGGACCCCCCCCCCCCCCTTACGGTAGTTTTCCCCCAAATTTGCAACCCTGAAAACCCTGAGCTACTGACGTAGAGCGCTGAAACCCATGAAACTTTTCCACTTTTGCAATATAAATGGAATTTTTCCATATTTTCCCCAAATATATCAATGTTAATTTTTCCGATTTTACTGAATTTTTTCCCAAGACATGATTTTTTTACTAGTATGATTAAGATTTCAAATTGAAGCTGATTTTAATCCTTAAAATTCTCCTCTCTCTCTCTCTCTCTCTCTCTCTCTCTCTAATTCTTTCTAAAATGTGTAGTTTTGCCAGTAAAGGCTCATAACATGGCCTTAACACGAAAATTTAATTTTTTTGAAAAAATATCTCCGTTAATATTCAGCCAATTTGAATTTGTTTAGTGCAGATGAAACGGGAATGAAATTTATGTGGGATTGATCCATGAGATGCCTGAAAATTTAATAAATTCATACAATATTTGAGTTTGATTTTCTTAATTGACTGACGGACCAATAGACATGGAACCAAAATTGTTCAGAAAGCCCTAAAACGTAAAATACGAGAAAAAAATGTAATTTTGGGGAAGCCAAATTTTCTTTGTCTTGCAGCAGTACCTATACGAAGTTTGACAGTGAGGATGCGAAAAATTCCAGTCTTCTATGAGCGGAAGACAAACATGAATGGATAAGGCTTGGCGTAGGAAGGAACTAGTTCCCAAAATAAACAACGTCAGAATCTCGGAAGACGCTCCACGCGTCTCAAGTTGGGACAAGTTCTCGCCGCTTCTCTTTCAAAGCTGAGTGAAACAAGCGAAATCATGATGATTAAGTTTCCCAGAGATTGTGTTTTAAGTCTCGGAGGTATTAAACATAAGTGGAGGCCCTTTGATGGTACCTTCCCAACAGTTTGCGGTTGAGGACGGAGCCCTTGGATGGGTTATCTCGCCTGGTAAATAGAGGCAAAGTGAGTTAGGGACTCCTGCACGCTGCATTAACTGCATAATGCAATTGCTCACCCCAGGCCTGTGCACAACCCTTCCTGCCGCCAGGGCGCCTTGCTTGTCCCTAACGAATAACTAGGTCTTTGAAATTTCTCTGGAAGCGTGGAGGGAAGCATGGGCGAATCGCTAACTTGGTTCCGGGCACTTGATTACGGGTATAGTGCTGAATCCCGCGTTCATTCTGCTGCTTGTATTGCCACGAGTCTAATTAAGCTTTTAATTGATAGGTGGTTCAAAGTTGAAACAAACTTCAGGCTGAACTTTAGTTTGAAACAAACTGCGTGGAAAAACAAAAATTATCCAGGTTCGCGGCATAGCCTTACCGGTAGAAAATCAAATGTCGCTGTAACTGTTTTCGCTTTACGTGTTGAGCTGTCATAATGTTCAATTAGGCTCCTACTTTTCGTGTTGATATGGGATCGTTTGAGGTAGTACCTCATCCTGCCCATAATATACAGGGTACTATTCTCGTCATAAAAATGTCATTTTCATTCACGATATCCCCCACATTTTTTTAAAAGAGGAATTCAAATATCACATTGCTGGAAATGTCTTCAGTGTTTGACTCTTACTCTGTGACGTCCTTCGGTTCATGTAACCATGTACCGAGTATCCATAGGTACCACATGGAGTATCATTGCATTCTCAAATGTTTATTTTATTATTCGATTCTGAATACTTTCTATTTGGAAAATATTAATACCCCTATACCCCTTTACCCCTATATTAATGTACCTATGCGAAAAACATGTTCTTGCTTACAAGCTTTGAATTATACAGCTTTGAATTTATATAAATTCAATGTAGATCAGCTTAAGCCGAATCATGTAGTTGGTAAAATTGTAATACATTTGCATCATAATTCGAGTCATTCAATATTGAAAAATTGGCAGATCACCGAACCTGGCAACACTGGGTCAACCCACTCTCCGCATCTTCCTCGTTTATTATTACCATGACAACCGAACTTCAGATCTTCATCTTCTCTCTCGTATTCGTCGTAGTTTTTGTACCGTTTAATAACGTTTTATTTCGTTTGACTACAAGTGAAGTATCATCATAAAAGTATTATTAACAACCTATTCTAATATTGCTCTTTAGTTCTGAGAATAGGTATCTTCGATCTTCAAGAAAGGTAAGAGGAATATTCAATCATATTCCCTCATTTTGACATGAGCTCATACGAGGCTTTGGGATCAAGCCACTTGGTTTGGGTGAAAGTTTGGTTGCATTTAGAAACTATTACGTATGATTGAGTTGGTGTAAAAATCCGTAATCAGGGTACTACTTAATCCGTAACTCGTACCTATGCCGTAATAAATCCGTAATCAGAGTACTTAATCCGTAACTCGTACGTAAGCCGTAAGAAATCCGTAAAGTAACCAAGGTAATCCGTAATATGTAATTATCACCACATCAGTACGTAAGTGTATGTGGATGCCGTAACCCAGGCCACTATGAAACGAGAAAGTAACCCAAGAGTTGGGATGGTCTATGAAATTAAGGGCCTCGTTCGTAGTTTGTAACCGTAAGACTTAAGCAGGAATCCGTAAAAGTCCCTAAAATAAGACTGTGCATATGAAAACGATTATGTAAGTACTGTGAGGTAGGTACATGCGTCGGGCCTGGGTATTATACCTCTTAACCTTGTTACTGAGTACGTAGTGCGCACAGCAATGTAATTCACGTAAGACCATACAAAATTCCATTGATTTTGTAACTGGATCTACTGCCTATAAGACCGTATAGTTTTTTGATTCCGTAAATGAAATCCGTAATCAGTCTTATAACTGACAATAGAAGTGTAATAATGATAAAGTAAAACTATGGGCAGTTGGATCGTAAATGGTGTAAGTAAATGCTAGAATGTGTCAAGACACCTTCTTTAGCCGAATCCGTAAAGTATGAGAACGAGGAGCAGCAAGTGCAACTTGCCACTTCTGTATCTTCTCCAATTCAGAATACCAACTCAACTATAAGATGGAGAAATTCGAGATTAAGAGAAATGTACCAAACTTTGAAACCCATCCAAGCAATCGTAATGCCCCCGTCAAGGGCAATGTTTGTTTGAGTCGTTATGAAATTAGATCTTAACCTTAATCCGTAATCAGGTTTGAATATTATTCCGTAATCAGAACTATATTCCGTAAAACATTGAAAAGACCCCTACAGTCGCAGGTTCCACAGGACTTGCTTATGTGCGCTGCCTGGCATATGTGAACGGGCATCACAATTATTGAGTGACTGCACGGGTGGCCTTAGACGGAAAATTCAGCTTCCGAAACAGGAGCCCAACCTTTTAGGCGTCAGCTCCTGTGGTTGGTCGCCTGATGATCCCCCACCGTTTCAATGCTTCAAGACTGGGGCTGGCTCCAACAAACGTATCATGTTCATCCTAACTGAGAAATGAAGCTGTACATAATGTGAACCGTAATTCAACTGTAATCCTTAATTCAACAGTAATCCGTAATTCAACTATACCTAATCTGTAATTTAATAGTAATCCGTAATTCAACCATAATTCATAATTCAATAGAAATCCGTAATTTAATAGTAATCCGTGAAATCCATAACATGAAACCGTAAGGTAAATGGATACTGTAAATTTTGACGTTGTAAGCTACATCTATGGAATCAACCCGTAAAACTGCTGTTGCAAATTCCAATGGTGAAAAATAGTACCGACCTCGATTCTGACCATTTATGTTTTTTGGTTTGTAGGAAATGGATCACGTAGGTGAAAACCACCAGTCTATAGTTGATGAAGGAAAAGATCGTGAGCGGCGTGTGCGTCAAGATTTATTGGGTATAGTCCGTGAACACACAAGAACTTTTGCTGAAAATGGTTTGGCACTCATTGAGGAAGCTCGAAAAGAAGCAAATGAACAGCTGAACTTGGTAAAGAATTACTATGAACGTCGTCTTGATGAGTTGAATACCAACATGGAAGCAGCGTTATCAGATTTGGAAGAAAGGTATAACACTGGTATAGTTCAAAGAAATTCTGATCCTGATTCAGTTGTTACACACACCGCTGATAAAGACAAACAACAAACGTCACCACGTTCATCAAAACATGTATTTCGACCAAAATTCCAAAAAGGGGACAATAAGTTGACTTCTGATATAGAGTACACGCTTTGGAAACACAGAATTCGCCATGAACTACTGTCCCAAGACTGTCTGTTTCTTATTGACAAAGATGTTCAACCTACTGAGACATATGATGACAAAACTACTTATCTTATGAAGAGTTCTGTTATGTCGTACCTACTTTCTAATTTAGAGGAACGTCACCAGAGACAAGTGCGACATGCGAAAGATCCTGCAGAGATGATGTCCCATTTGGACAAAGTTTGTGATTTGACCAGTAATTTTTCTGAACATCAGTATAGAACATTGTTCAACAATATTAAGTACGATCCACGTCAACAATCTGTAATGGATTTTATAAACGAGTTTGATGATTTGATCGAGAAAATTAAAAGATGTCCTGACTCACAACTCAGTGACTCACAGATCAAACACAATCTACTGACTGCATTTGCAGAGGCTCTTCCGAACGTAGTAAGTTCATTAAAACAAGAACCAAGACCTGGAAAATCAATTCAGGAAATCAAAGATGCCTTGCAGAGTGAGGAACACATGTTGAATGAACTCCATCGTCGTTCTTCATCTGGCATAGCAATGTACATTAATTACTCATCTCTGCAAAGGAAACGTCCTTGTTCTGTGACTCAAAATGACAAGTTCGGCAAGTTCAAAAAGTCAACTCACAGTTCGTATAGACGTCCACCAACTTGTAAGAAATGTGGTATTCAGGGACACATGTATGAAAACTGTCGAAAATCTGGACGGGTGTGCTACAACTGTGGGAAAGATGACGGACACATTGCTGCTGACTGTTCACAAGCGCCAACTGAGTCTTCCAAACGATACCGTAATCCAGAAAAGCAGAAGACTCCTGCGCAAGCCCGAATTGAATTAACTAAAGAAAAAATACTGCAAAACAAAAGATCTAAGCCCAAGAGGCGTCGAATGCCATTCAAAGCAGCAGTTGCTGAATCCAAACGACGTATGAAAGAGGGCAAATCTTTCCTAGCAATCATAGCGGACCAAGAGAAAGACGATCTTTCTGATACTGAACGTATGTGCTGGGTTCAAGATATGGATTCAGATGACGACCATGACCACGCTATGTACGCTCACCAACGTAACGACCATGATGAAGCTCGTCCATCAGGGGCTGCTTTTTCAAACATAGAACGTAAGTTATTCCGTAATCCGTATCTACATTTTATCATTGATTCTGGTTGTACAGAACACATTGTTAATGATCCACATGTTTTTGTAAATATGCGAAACCTACCTAGACCAAAATTCATCTCTTGTGCTAATAAAAATAGGGATGCTGATCTAGTGATACATCAAGTGGGGGACATAATTTTCTACATAGAGAGCAATAACACGTATGGTTGTCTAAGAAATGTTCTCTATGCTCCTGAATTGTCAGAAAATTTGTTCTCTTTACGTAAACAAATGAAAAATAATCTCAATGCTATTTTTAGCGATAAAACTGTAGAAATTAGGGATAGGTCTTCTGGAGAATTGGTCAAGTCTGGACACTATGATGGGCAATTCTGGTGGGTCTCATTCTCTCTACCTTTTACGTCTGCTTCACAAGCTGAAAAGAGACGCATTTTGCAAGGAGTTTTAGGAATTTCTTATATGGCCGAGTCAGAGGTAGGAGGGAGTCCACAGCCTAGCACTAGTTCTAGTAATCAGGGGCATGACACCTCTGTTTTGCCTGTAGGAGGGAGGAAAAGAGTACAGGCAAGGAAGTTGTCTGATGCTGGCCCTGATTCAAAACGAATTATGTCAGAAAATGATTCCAGTACAAATGTTGACTCTGGGGTGAATGACAGCGACCTTGTAGCTATACACACCAGTACTGTTCCTAGTTTGAGAGATGATCTGGGGTTGCTCTGGCACTATCGGTTGAACCACGCCTCAAAACAATATTTAGAGATTGCTGCCAAGTTGATGCCTTCTCTGAAGAAGATCAGATTCAACTCAGGCATTCTTGATTGTAGTTCTTGCAAAATGGCAAAGGCCAAACGAAAGCCTTGCAAAGATGTTCGAATCAGATCAGATATTCCGTTTCATCGATTGTGGAGTGATCTTATGGGTCCAATAAAGCCCTATTCACTCAAAACCTTGAATAAATATGTGGTAACCTTCACAGATGATGCCACAAGGTTTGTATTTGCTTATGAGATTCCCGATAAAACGAAAGTACATGTAGCACTGACTGAATGCATAGAAGAGATTAGAAAACTGAAGGGACCTGATGCTGAAATGACGCAGATATTGACAGATGGTGGAACTGAATATCGAACATCAGAGATGAAAGCTCTACTAACTCGAAATAACATAACTCTGACAACATGCGAGCCCGCTACTCCACAACATAATGGTTGTTCCGAGCGTCTGAATCTTACGTTAGCCTCATGCATAAGAGTCAATCTGATCTCAGCTGGTATGCCAACCCATTTCTGGGGCTACGCTCTCAGGCATACAGTTCACGTACATAATAGAACCCCGAATGCATCAAACAACTTTCTAACACCCTATGAGCTGGTACATGAAAAAGCTCCTAATCTAAATTATATACGACGTTTTGGCTGTGAGGCGTATGTACTCGACAACCATGCCAAAACAAGACCGAAATTTGACCCAAGAGCCAACTTAGGGTTTCTTCTCGAATGCACTGATACAGGCTATGTGGTCCTTGATGCCAGAAAGAAAACCATCATTCGCTCCAAAAATGTTGACTTTGTGGAGTCAAAAGTTTATGGAGACCATATAGAGACATCATTCAACCAAGATGAAATCCTGGGACAAGAATTCAAAACACACCCAACCATTTCCACAAATTTTGATGAAGAACTACCCGTAATTGAAAATTCATCTAGACCTTCAGACTTAGAACAATCCGTAACGAATACTGCTACAAGATCTACAGACTCAGACCAAACCGTAAACACTGAGAACGAAAAATCCGTAACAACTGTAACTCAGCCTTCTACATCAGGAAAAACCGTAACCATTCCAGATTCCACGCCATATACCTCAAGTACCTACTCAAAAGGAAAAACGAATCGGAGGAACATCTGAATTTGACTTCTTCCAAAATATCGAATGTGATAGCGAAAATGAAACAGCATACCTATCTTATGCTGACAATCCTATCTCAGATGATACTCCACAGACCTACTATGATGCTATGAATTCCGATCAAGCTGAACACTGGATTCAAGCAATAAACACAGAATTTAACGCTCTAATGAAATGTGACACTTGGGAAATAGTTCCTAAAAGCTCTCTCCCTGCAAATACAAAAGTTGTTTAATCTCGCTGGGTACACAAGATCAAATCAGAGGCAAATGGAGGAATTCGCTATCGCAGTAGGCTGGTTGCAAAAGGTTTTTCTGACTCAAACTATTATGGTCGAACTGAAACCTATGCACCTGTTGCCCGCCTAGCAGATGTACGATTCATGCTGATTATTGCTAATAAGTTTGATCTTGAAATTAGTCAATATGATGTGAAAACTGCCTTTCTAAATGGAACTCTAGAGAAAACTGTTTACATGGAGATTCCCGATGGTTATTGTGAATACCTTGGCAAATCATCTAAATTGAGAAATACGAATGTGTGCAGATTAAAACGTGCTTTGTATGGACTTAAAGTCTCACCCAAGCGCTGGTTTTTAAGATTTCTGGAAACCATTGAAAATATGGGCTTCAAGGCATATGACTTTCAGCCATGCTTATTTCTTTGGAGACACCAACAACAATTTGCTATCTTGCTTTTGTATGTTGACGACATTTTGCTAGTTACCAATAACAAGTTTAAACAAAGGGAAATTGAACAAGTCCTCAAACAAGAATTTGAAATAAGCCTACTTGGCGAACCCACTCAATTTCTTGGATTGGAAATAAAAAGAGACCGTCCAAACCGCAAGATCTTCCTACATCAATCCAAATTTGTTAAATCACTTCTGGAACGCTTTGATGTGACCAAATATAAGTCTTTGCACATTCCAATGAGGCCTGGTGATGAACGTATAAACACAAAAACCAAGACTGAAAGAACGTCCAATCATCCATTCAGACAAGCCATAGGCTCACTACTCTATCTTCAGAATGGTACTCGACCTGACATCACTTATGCCACTAATGTTTTAAGCAGACGTCAGTCAGATTTTACAGATTATGATTGGGAACTTGTTCAAAGAATTTTAAGGTATCTTGCTGGTACCAAGGATTATGGATTGGTTTTATCAGGTGAAGAAAACAACAGCATCAAGTGTTATTCAGATGCATCATTGGGACTGAATGATGAGAAAGGGAACTCTACGACTGGCTATGTAATTACTCTTTTTGGAGACTTAATTACATGGCGTACAAAAAAACAAAATCATGTCGCCCTGTCATCAGCAGAATGCGAGTATGTTGCTATGTCTGTAGCATGTCGAGAATTGGCCAACATTAGAGCAATGTGTAAAACTATGTTACTACTTGACATTACTCCTCAAGTGTTAGAAGATAATCGATCTGCAATCCGACTGGCTGAAACTGAAGACTCCACAACTTTCAAACACTTGACAAAGTTATGTTATCATTATGTGCGTGATGAGGTAAAACATAAAAACATTGAAATTAGCTGGCTGGAATCGGAAAGACAGCTTGCTGATGTTTTTACCAAGCCTTTGCCAAGAAAAAAATTCATCTTATTCCGTAATATGCTGGTCAATCAGCTACCTGTTTGAACATATTTCTGTTCTTGTTCTTTGCAGGTAGATTGACCTAATCCGTAACAACCCGTAAAGTCTGTAACAACCCGTAAAGTCTGTAACAACTCGTAAAGTCTGTAACAACTCGTAAGTGATGGCTCCAATGTCAACCAGTCTTCCTCTGGGTCTGGATTCATGGTTCTGGATCTGGGAGGGAGTGAAAAATTGGCAGATCACCGAACCTGGCAACACTGGGTCAACCCACTCTCCGCATCTTCCTCGTTTATTATTACCATGACAACCGAACTTCAGATCTTCATCTTCTCTCTCGTATTCGTCGTAGTTTTTGTACCGTTTAATAACGTTTTATTTCGTTTGACTACAAGTGAAGTATCATCATAAAAGTATTATTAACAACCTATTCTAATATTGCTCTTTAGTTCTGAGAATAGGTATCTTCGATCTTCAAGAAAGGTAAGAGGAATATTCAATCATATTCCCTCATTTTGACAAATATTCATTGAATAAACTAGTTATCAATCATAAAGTCACTGTTTCGTCTAAATCATTTTCGGATCCCCAAATCCAGACCTTCGTTCAACGGTGAGTTCGTTTCATTATGTACATGCATGGTATTTGGTATCTTTCGTTTGTACTCAAGTTGTTTGGTGATTCATATTTAGACTCGCTCATTGAAGCTTTCAGCCGATAGACATTTTTGGGCCAACCACATCAAATTAGTTTTTTTTATTTTTTAATTCCAAATTTGAATTTTATGGACAAATTTCATGGAAATTTTATTTTAGACGAGTTGTTATGGAAATAGGGGAACTGTGAAAAAGCTCTCCTCGTTTTGAGGAACCCAAAGGTAACTGTTCCAACATGTCCGCACTGCCAGAAGAGAGAAGATGATGATGTGCTACACACCTTTTTCAAATGCACCAAATGGGCGGCTGAAAGAAGCCAGCTGCTGGCAGAGCTGGGATTAACTCCCCAAATTTCAACACCAGAAGCTGTCGTCAGCAAGATGCTGGAAGGTGAGAGGAGCTGGAGTCTTGTGGCAGCGTACGCAGAGAGTATCCTGACAAGGAAGACATTGTTAGAACGAGAGAGACAGAGAAGGGAACACCTGTTCCGTCCCGCCATCCAGAACTGATGAAGTGCCCCAGGACTCAGCCTGAAGTAATGTGTTAAACAGTTCCAGGCTGAGCATCCAACGTGGGAGAAAAGGAGGTGTTTTTTTATTGGGTTTGAATCCCACATAACCTTGAAGTCGCGGACCCTTCCAGGTATCTTACGAGATCCAACTCCACCTGTGGATCTTAAAGCTTTTCTCACCTGCTTGCCGAAAAAAAGTGTGGCCCTTGAAATTTTATTATTTTTTGATGCTGAATCATGAAGTGAATCAGTTTTTTTAATTTGACTAGATTAAGCCGTGACTAGAGCCTGAAACACGGTCGTTTTTAAGAAAAATTCGCTTATTCTGGCTCTTGATAATTTTAGTTCCAGTTAGATGAGTTTTTAGGCAGGTGGGTTGGTTCCTCAACCAGAAGGATACTCATAGAAAACATGCATAGAGCCACTAGATTGAATCACTAGAGCCAAGATATTACTAAGGTTTTACGCCAATGGCGATCCACGGCAGGACGTTCCATTACTCCATGAGCCTTTAACAAGGACTAGGATGATGAAAGGATGATACCTCCATCATTGATGTGCTCGTAGTATTGCGTAGTATGTGCGTAGTAGAGATTGCTTCTGCAGATAAATTTGACCAAAATCTGGAAGTGCCATGAAGATTGATGTGCTTCTGCCTGATACCAGAATATCTAATTCAGCTAGCTGAGGATACTTATGAACAATCTATTGTTTAATTTTGTTGGGTGCAGAAGGTTTGCCGCACAACTAACATTCACCTGCTTAACCACGTTCATACTGGCATCGATGACAATACACACCGTGACAGGGAAAGCCACTACAAGGTAAGCATTCAAAGAAACAAATAATAGAAAATGTGGGTCCTTGATTTCCCAGTTTAAACGAAACCTTTATAATTCGTATTGTAATCTGATCGAGATAAGGGAATTCCAGCTGTCCAGAAGTAAAAATCGAGCAATTAATAACCCTTTCGAGACATTCCAAGGCATAAATCAGGGACCAGATCAGATTTCATGTCTCAACCTTGTTTGTCAGGTCGCTGTCATCGGAGTTCCTAGGAGGAGGGGGTTTTAGAGACACGATCCGTTTCTTAGTCTGGTCTCACACAAAGGCTCCATGGATGTATTAATTGGTCGAGGCAAATTGCTTACTGACACGAAAGGACTGGTTAAGTATAAATAGTTAACAGAGATCCGCCCGAGCATGTCTTCCGGGACACTACGGTCACAACTCGATTACCCATGTTATCGCACGCTCATCCTCTATGTTATCAGGGTAGTCATTTTCAATAAAAGATGTTTGACATATCGAGACCCAAAGACTTATCTTAAAAACAAGGTAATTTCAACAGTTGTGTTGTAATTTCTAAAGGTAGGAAACCAACAAGTTGATAGTGAATTTCATGTTTCAAATAAAAAATACTTCTTAGTGCCAGTAACTTGGCAGACGTGTTTGTACAAGATGAACTTATATAAAATTCTCTGAAAGTTCAAATTGTGCGCATGGTATCTTCTCACCTGTTTAACGTTGAAGTCTATATTAGTTCTCAGAGGACGATGATGTAGTGGCTGAGGAGGTCTGTAATTGTTACCTAATGGAGCTTTCGGGTCCGCTCCATCCCCTTGCATCAGCCTTCTCAGCCCGTGGAGCTGGAAAATTAGGAGACAGATTGATATCAAACTGATCACATGTAATAAAATGCTCAAAGTATTATCCAATTGGGTGAAAATTTATTTAAGCTATTGGTATCCTTTTGCAAGGTAGGTATGTCTCATAATTTGGCTCATCAGTCTGAAAATTGGATCAAATTGATTCTGATACGCATCAAGTTATTACAATCTCGGTGCTGGTTAACAAGTACCCAAAATATTGCCCAAAAAGCGAGCAGCTGTAGCTGCAGACTCAAATGCAATAAAATTCATACGAAATCCTCTTGAAGTCCCAACATAATGAAACCTCGGAATTTCAGTGAAATTATTACTAGCAGAGAAATCCTCAAAGTGGAAATCAAGAATGCGAGTACAATTTCGATTTTGGAAGACCCAAATTTTGACTTGCTGGACAAATCCAAAGATCATCTTTGATCGTAATGAAGACAATTTATCATAATCGAGTCTATCGTTTATAGGAATAAAAATAATTGGATTGGACAGTCTAGGAAGACTATGGAGTACGTCAACTTTATACGAGTACTATCAACATCAACCAACGTTTCAGCTCTGATCGTTGGATCCGACATCATTCAATCGAGGGTTACCCCTCCCACGAAAACCACCAACGTTTTCAGGACGACCAGTAGCGGATGAGGCATTTGGCCGGAAAAACCATTGACTTCCGAGTCACGTGTGTCAAATACCACCGCCTGCAATTAGCTCTGATTGGTCCTACTGGCCAAAGAACAACACTCGTTTGTCCGAGCAAACTTTAAAGTCACCAACCGCCGCTCTTCCCAAAGTTTTCCCGGGAGGTTTTTCTTATTCCATGAACGCTCTTCTACTTCTTCCTTCATTCTTTCTTTCCCTTTTCCTCCTCCTTCTTCTTGTTCCGGTCTTTACCTTTTGCTGGAGCTAATTACAGATTGCATTACCGAACTCTTTCGCCCCCTTTTATTTTTTTCGTTCGTGCTTCCGTGGGAAGCACTCGCCTTACATTTAAATGATCTTTGCCCTCAGGGTTCGGCCACTCAAACTCCGAATAACAGTTTTCCTTGTAAGGATTTGTGACTTTCTTGAGACTTGGAGTAAAACTCTAAGATGTGAGGCCATTCATGGTAATTACTGGTGTTGAGGGGAAATACAAAAAGGCATTGTCACTAAGGTCAGATTCTGATCTTTTCACCAAAACACGTACTCGATTTGAAATTGGTGGATACTCTCTGGTGGATATCTTTGGACAAGAAACTGTGAAAATACAATCAATTTTTACACCCGATCTTTTACATTTCAAATCAAAAATGACAACCTTGTTGTACTTCAAAATAAACTATAATTAGAATAAACGATTTCTCTGGAACGGCTTGGCCCATTTTCATTGTATAAAGCTTCTTTTGAATGTTACTGTTAAACTTGAGTTTGTTGTATCCTGAAACACCGCCTTCCATATTCCCGAAATTTGATTATTTTTTTTTTTAAATAACAGAATTCAAATCAATTTTTAGATTGAAAATCGGTTCATTAGATCGAACGGGTTATTGAATCTGCAAATTACAATAGATGTACAGGCAAAATAGGCTTCATGCTTATGTTGCCACTTCTTTCCGCATTGTAGAGCATTGGGGGAATTGGAAATGCATTCCTTGCCACCGAAATTTAACTAAAATCGGGTTTTGAAGCGCCCTTATGGACTTTCCTAGCTATTTGTTAGCTTGAAGCGATGGCTTGCTTTCTTCAAACACCAGTGTTTCTAGCAGAACTAGTTAATCGGGGTACCAATGGGCTTTTGGCATCAACTGCCAAAATTGGAATTTGTATTTTTGGATGTTTTGGAACTTTCATTTTTACTCTGACGGGTTTCTTTGACCGATTTTACCGATACTTGTTTGTTGAGCTAAAGAGCCTTTTTGGGGGTTTCGATCAAATGGATGACAGAGCTCTCCTGTTCAACCTAAATGGCTGAAACTTTTTACATGGCCTCTTTGACATCACTGAAAGGGCAAAAATATTCACAAATCAGGGCTTTTAAATAAGACCCACGAAAATATGTATAGATCCAGAGTAGATCTAAACAGAAGAGGGTTCGGTTGGTCCAAAAATGGATTTTTTATGCTTGGCACCTTTCGTTGGGGTACGGGTATTACGTAGGGCAGTTGTTTCAGTATTTCTTGGTTGTGTCTCTCTGCAGTATGTTGGTCTGTTAGTGTTGTCCTCAAAATTCAGGACCTACAGTATCCACTCAACCCAGTGTTGATCAGTTAACATAATTCGTACGTTGATTCGGTCTCTAATAGTTTATCCTCTCGCTTCTGCCATCTCTCTCGTCGACTCTGTTAATTTTATTGTTTCTACCGTTTCAAACAGTTTCGGGTAGGTCTTTCGGGACTTGAACCGCGGAACAGGTCGCGCCACAACGTACTGTCGTCCCCCAGGGACGATTTAGAGATGGAGAGAGAGGTTGGGAGAGCAGGACTTTAATTGCCACGACCTTTTCCCCTCCACCAAACTACCCCAACTAGACCAGTTAATAGTCTAGCTTCCCTAATAACATTTGTTTTGCCTCCTACCCCCCTCGTCCTCTCTGCTGTCCCTTTTACAACACTTTCGCCCCACTATTTCAACTCTAACGGTGTTTTTCCACAGGGCCCACCCCTTAATGTTTTAACCGACAACAAAACACAACTTTGAGAGGTCCGGTACTTTACTGCAACACACGAACTTATACGCCGTGACCACTTTGTTCGCAATCGTAACATTCCCTTCTTTGTATTTTCTGTGTTAGACGATTGATCGTGAACCCGGGTCAGTGGATATCGATGGCCCCCAGGCGAAATGACTGCACCGGTAATGAGAATGACTAACGCGGTACTTAATGACAGACAAAATAACTATAAAGTTGATGAGAAATAAAATAAGCAATTAAAAAAAAAGGAAATTATCACACAATGATTTATTATTTTTCTGTAGGTACAGATTACGACTGCTAAGAGCACGGCTTTAAGTACCATTAATACTGAGATGCCAACGATAATATCACGCAAGGTCCACAATCAGTTTGATAAAAAGTACCTAGCATGAATTACATTCCCATCAGAGAGTTGAGGATGCCTTCATAATATGAAGGCATTCTCAATTCTTTGATGGGAATGAACGTTCATAAGTTATGAATCATAATGAATCATAACGGAATTTGTTTCTTGATTGCTAAAGAAGCACAACTGAGTGACATGAAAACGACCGACGATCGCATTTGATCAGCTGAAATTCGGACGGAGATTCATTCGGCCCATTTCTTAGGGATGGGCGACAGTCGATAGATCAGACTATCGATAGGTCGATAATATCGATTAAAATCGATAAAATCAATTAAAATCGATAAATTCGATTAAAATCAATAAAATCGATTAAAATAAATAAAATTGAATAAAATCGATAAAATTGATTAAAATCTATAAAATCGATACTATCGATAATTTTTTGATAGTGGCCTCTCTATTACTTACGTTCATGTTCGAGGGAGAATTTAATGTTATTGAATTGAATTATCTATTACTTGCAGGATTTGGTATATTTATAAGATTTAAAATGAAAAACGAATTTATTTAAAATGTATAAAAAGAATTTCCAGTTTAGCACTGCTCTTTGAGCCACATATTGCCTGAAAGCCTGAAGAGAAAAACGGAGAGAGATAGAAGCTAAGAAGTGAAGTCGATACCACGGATAGTTTCTTTGCATGAATGGTGAATATCTAATTTCTCGAAATGAGGTACTCACAACATACAACAGGTAATAAATACTGACACGAGCCTCAACTTCGAGAATACAAGTTCAAAGAACTCCTCAGTGAATTGAGGAGTTCTTCCAAATGGAATTCCCGGAGTTGAGGCTGCTCCGCACGTCTCAGTATTTAATTTCACAGAAAAAAAGTCCCCCCCCCCAAGAAAAAAAAGTTGCTGAAATTTTCAAATAAAAAACGCTAAAAATTATTACACAATGGTTTATTATTTTTCTATATATCACTCGTCTGCAAAGCCACCAACCATCTAACATGAAAAACATCGATGGCATTTCGGTCAGCTTTAATTTGAACGGAGATTAGGCCTCTCTTGCGATTCACACTCGTGTTTCTGATTTATCGTACGTAAAACCCTTAAATTCTCTTAGGGAGCGAACGGTTTGTCCTACAGGGCTCCACGTGGTCTCAAAAAATTCTGAAAATTCTATAGAATCTTAATTTGAAGGAAAAAAAAATACATATATCAAAATGTTTTGAGTGTGGGCGTTTTCAAAATTCATTTTTGGGCCCTTAGAAGTGACCTACATCAACCAAAATCTTCGGGGCACAACTAGACCCCAAATGGAGCCTACATACCAAATTTCATCAAAATCGGTCAATGCTAAGTGGGGAAAGTGCCGCGGACGGATGGCCAAATTTTATTCGATTTTTGGATTCTACGTACCTTGAAACTTAAACCAACACATTTCGAGGGGGTGTTAAAATTTTTTTTTCTTGGTCGATTTCAAAGGTTCATTATTGAAAATAATAAACCAAAAAGTAAAAATCTATCGATATCGACTATCGCCCATCTCTACCATTTCTGTCGGTGAATGAGTGAATATTCTTTTGGGATTCATACTTTCGTATCATTCGTTCCAACTATATGAGCTCATAGGGACGCTTGGTCCCACAGAGCTCTGGGTGGCCTCATTCAATTATAAAAATGTAATATTATTTTTAATTTATGAAAAAATAATACCTTCATGTCCAAAGTTTTAGAGCTAGAGCGTTTTGAAAATTTCAGTCTTTATTTTTCACCCCTCAGGAGTGATTGACATCAACCAAAAGCTTTGGGGCACAACTAGACCCCAAATGGAGCCCATATATACCAAATTCCATCAAAATCGGTACATGGTAACTAAGGAAAGTGCATTCATTCAATGTTTGCTTCTTTACCATCAGGAAAGCTTTGTATTCGTGTAGGAGGTAAAAGAATGTAGGTCCACGGAAACCACAAGTTCGCTCTCATTTTGCGTCTCACAGCTGCTCTACGGTTGATCTATACAGAATAATAATAAGCCATTGTGTAATAACTTGCAGAGTTTTTTAAGGTTTATGCAGGTTAGCCCTTAGATGAATTTAATCGCCAAGGGACCAACAGTAGCGTCTGTGCGTACAAACATGATTTCACTGTAATATCAGTGATGCAACAGGAGTGATTTCCCTATTTATCTCAAATGTGGAGGTTAGTTAGGGGCTGGCAGCAATATATCTACATTCGTTTATCATACAACATTCCTTTACTCCGATGTTGGAAAAAGCAATACCAAAAGGTATTACGATCCTGTTTATATTTGTGTTCTGGTGGAATTAAAGTGTCCGACTACTCGCAGACCGTGAATGTATTTGGTTGAACCATCGACGGAAACGAGCACGAGGACCTATTCTGATCGGGAAATCGCCGTGGAAATCCCGAACTGCGCCGATCATAACCGAATAAACTACTCAGATAGCGCGTAATGAGCGAAAATTACTTCGAAAAGCGTAAAACTCGTTTCCGCCTGTCGCTCGTCCCGTATTTGGTTTTCACGGCAAAACTGCCGGGTCGACGGAAGTAGGTCGGTCCTGACCTCCATCAAACGGACATAAGCCGATATTCAAATGGTGAACCCTGATTGATATTCAGCAACGCGTGACATTTCATGGGGCTTTCCCGCCGGGCGATAGTCAATTGATCTTTGATTTCAGCTGTAAGCTGGTGTTTGTATCGGGGAGAAGGGATACCGTTCCAAATGATTACGGTATCCCTTGATAACTAAGAAATTCTTTGTATATACATTTCAAAATGCCTATTCTGGTAAACATAATATTTCAGCCAAGCTGGGTGGGCGTTTATCTTCATCACACACGTTGCTGGGGTCGTCGATACATCCAAAATTACGACTCTCTCACAGTTGTGGGAGTCTTTATCTCCCCTAAGCGAAGGTGCATTCATTTACAGGAGAGAAACGGGGCTGAATTTGAGGTTTGCAGATATATTATACTTCTCCGAAGTATACAAGCTCACAAAAATAAACCCTCACGGTAATCGTTCAGCTTCTGCAGGTGAATCTTGGTTTCGGGAGGTGACGGTTGAAAAGGTCTACTCGTCAATTTGTGGGCTAAAGAACGCTGCTGCCTCTAATTTCTTTGGTTTAATGACACCTATGATTAAGGTAGTTGCTGACATCATCCTAGAACCATTCACTTTTCTGGTAAACTCGTATTTTGTTACAGGATGCATTCCTCATTGTTTGAGGGTAGCTTCAGTGACACCCATTCCTGAAAAAAGGTAAATACCAAAACTGTGATGACTTTCGGCCAATATCCAAGCTCCCTTTGCTGGTTAAGATTGTTGAAATAACTGTCCAAGAGCAGATATAAAATTACATTGATACCCAATCTAATGTCCATCCTCGACAGTTTGGCTTTCCGCGTGGAAAAAGCACATCGTCTTCAGCATGCTCCCTGGTGATGGATGTCCTTGAATCACTTGAGCAGGGCAATCTGACGGCCATAATATTGTATTATCTGACCAAGGCGTTAAATCTGGTATCTCATGATATTCTTGTTGGTAAGCTTCGTCATTATGGGTTCAGTGACATAGCGGTGGCGTTCTGTGAGAGTCTCCTCAGAGGCTGGTCCCAATGTGTTTTCTATAACGGGGAGAGATCCGAGGCAGCTCCTGTGCCTTGCGGAGTTATAAAGGGTAGCGTTTTCGGTCCCACTTTGTTTTTATTGTACGTCAATGACCTCTTGTATCAGTTCGACGACGGCTTCTTCCTTTATGCTTATGACATAACTTCCCGCGCTTCAGGTCCTGATGCTCCATCGCTGGCAAGTCACCTGGCCGCCACTGACAGCTTGATAAGTGATTGGTGTTCTGTTAGCTCCCTAATTGTAAATAAAGAAAAGACGCAAAACCTACAGTTCAACCTGAGTGGTTCTTTGATGGGTTCGGTGAACTTCCTGGGCATTCACGTGGATAACGGTTGTCCTGGCAGGTTCATATTGACTGCCTGGCTCCCCAACTGGCGAGGTGTAACCTTGTCTTGTTACGACTATCAAGAGCTGTACAGTTCGAAATCCTGAGAACTGTTTATTTTGCTTACTTTATGAGCAGAGCATGCTATGGTGTTCCCTTATGGGGAAACTCCGTCCATTGTGGAGCCGTCCTCCGTCTGCAGAAGGCTGCTATTCGGATCATATTCAACCTGAGTTATAGGCAGTCGTGCCGTGGATGTTTTCGGTGGCTGCAGAGTCTTACCATTGCTGGGCTGTATGTATTTCACGTGTTGGTTCTCACGAAGAATAATCTAGAACGCCTACGACGAGGATGCGATTTTCACGATCATGCAGCTAGACTGCGTAATGCCATACGACCTCCGCTGGCTCATCTCTCTACCTCCCTTCGTACTAGTTCTCTTCAACAAGGAGTTCCCTTGTACAATCGACTACCGGATCGGATTCGGGCATTACCGGCTGATCGATTTGGAAAGAACGTGAAAGAGGTATTGATTGAGGCTGAATATACTGTTTAGGATTTTTGGTTTATTATTTTCAATAATAAGCCTTTGGAATCGAGTAAGGAAAAAAAAAAAAATTTTAACCCCCCTCAAAATTTGATGTTTTACGTTTCGAGGTAGGTACGTAGAATCCGAAAATCGAATGAAATTTTTTTTGAATACTGATATGTCCTAAAAATAATGAATTAGGAAATACTGGTCTCTGGCGAACCTGTAGAGTAATAAATTAAAAATATGGGTGTCAATGACCCTCTCATTCACCAAACGACGGGCGAAGGATATAAAAGGGGGAACATCCTCCACAAAATCTGAAGTATTTTCTGGAAAAGTCAACGGGGATAACAATTAAACCCAGCGGAGGCGTATCTAAAGCAATAAAACTGATAAAATGAACGGAAAAGTGTCGGAGCGAAAAAGGATAAGAGGGGAGAATGAAAGATCAACAGGTGTCCTTCGGGGAATAACAACCAACCACCGGGAGACGAGGAATGAGTCCCGCAGAACCGGAGGCTTGAAAATGAAACTCGAGTGTCAGCGATGGAATTAGAGATGTATTCACTCTGGCCTGACCAAACACAACATGAATTATACCGAGTTTTCCGTGGTGGGTTTCAACGCGTTTTGTCTCTTTTTTTGCCCCAGAAGGCAAAACGCCTTCTTTTAGTGTTTGCTGAAACGCTTTGGGGAAGAAAGAAAAAAGGGAAGTTTTAAGAGATTTGCAGTTTTTCTTCTGTAGGAAAAAACCCGGAAGAATTGTTTCATTTGAGAGGGGTTTTTGGGCGTCGGGTACTTACTATTCTGTGGAATGTAGACCACAGGGACCTGGAGTGGAGGGACTCTGAGTCCTTATTTTTGTTCCACTGGAATCTAGTCCACAGAAGTGTGAAGGGACCAGATTTGAGTCCTAGTTCTCACCAGTCATCAGATCATGGTAGGAAGGTCGGAGGAAATGAACATGTTACAAACGTCTTCCTCACAAGGAATAACATGGAAATGAAAAGAATGTTATTTTAAAAGTTAGATGACTGTCTTCAAAGATATTTCTTCTTCCAATAATTTTGCTGCTCAAAGTAAATACCTACATTTTAATAATTTTCGGTCACAGGAATGAATATTTCGCAACCAACCCTGAGGATCAGTTAGAGTTAATACGACTCGTATTAAGATGTAATTCTATGATGAAAATTTAAACATATTTTTATTTTTATGATCGAAAATTCCAGAAAGACTTTTATAAGCAGCAGAAAAAAATGACAGTTATTTTGATGAGCTCAATGTAGCGACTTCATTAGAATTCTTCATTAGCGACTTCATTGTCTTCTTTTAGATTGTGCAAATATATTCCCAAGAACATAAGTGAATTTGAATACAAAAGATCTAAACCATATAGCAAGGAGTTACCTAAAATAAAAACTCTGCAAATTATTTCACAACGATACATTATTATCCTGTATAGATTACTCTTCTACAAAGATCACTGCTTTGCCATTGTCACTATTTATTTATTTTTGTTGTTTACCTTTTTTTTTAAACTCCCCTGAAAAACGCAGAGAGCACACCATAATAAAAAAATTAAAAAAAAAATTAAATATTAATGGGGAGGACGCACAGGACTCACCCGACGCCGGGCCCTAGGGAAGATGAGGAGGGTGGGGGTGGGAGAGAGGGATGAAGGGAAGTGCCTCTATAAAACGACCACCAGTCCAAATATGAGCCGAGAAGGACACGGGTGGTGACACCACGGAGTACTCCTACCGAGATGCCCAACTCGCGCAACTCCGTGGAACTTTTCCTGCACCACAACCCGCGCCGCGCTGTGACAAGGTTTGCAGCGCTTTTTTTTTTTTTAATTTTTACCTACTATCCATAGGTACCAACTACCTACCTTCACAATGAAGTTTATTAGAAAGAACTAAACGCTTCACACTCGAGTCGAAGATTAGTGAGCTTCATATGGAAATTTGATCACTGTTTGCTAAGGAAGCAAAACTGAATACAACTCGAAGAAACGAACAGCGATTGCGTTTTGGTTAGCTAAAAATTCAACGGAGATTAGACCTCTTTTATGATTCACACTCATGATTCTGTTTTATCGAAGGAAAACCCTTAAGTACTCGTAGGGAGCGAACGGTTTGTCCAACAGAGCTCTGGGTGGTATCATTCGATTCTAAAAATGCAATACTATTTTAAATTGAAGGAAAACCAATTCCTCAACATCGAAATTTTTTGAGCTAGTTCGTTTACATGCTTTAACTATCACCTAACTGGGCAAAAACGGGACTAAACCGTGGAACGAAAGTAGCGCGGGATTTTGTAATGATTATGATAACACCGAATTTCTAACTGATTGATGCTTTTGTTGAGTAGAAAGGAGTTAATTGATGCTCACTACTATATCTACGAATAATGCGTATTTTATGTACGAAAAACGAAGTTTTTCATCGAAAAATCCACTTTCTAGCAGTCGGAATCATTCGGAAGGATCACCATTGGATTCCAAATGAACCAGATGAACCAAAATTCGAAAGTCTGCTAAAAGACTGAAACATCGAATCTTCTCGAGAATCAAACTCCTCGTCGGTCGATCATCCGATAATCAGGCTGAATGACGACGTTACGTCGGAAATCCCCCTCGACGGCTGACGTTCGCTTCCCTCGTCGTCCTCATCACCTGCCGTCCCTCTCAAAGGACTGGCGGATGATGGAGCGATCAGGAGGCCGCTAATCCGTTTTGATAAACGCTTCCCTCTCCGACAGATTGAGTCCCTCTATCGAGTTACAGAGTGAACCCCTCTCCCCATCCGACTTCCCTCTTGAAACTCGAATACGTTTATACTCTGTAATAACTAAAGACCGGGAAATGTGCGATTTATTTTCACCAAAATTTTCTTTTTCAACAGGCAAAATATGCGAACAGTCAAAAATTCTTTCAAGCTGGGTGGGAAGCGAGAATAGATTCCTCACAAAGAATACAAAACATGGACAAGAATAGACTCTGTTGATTCAATTTCAAAAAAAGATTCAGTAGATCATCGGCTGTGAGGTGAAATTGACCAAGAGACAATTTGTCATTTAATCCCAATTGTTCAAACCTCATAGTTTGAACCCAGTTAAAAATCCCACGAGTACATTAACACCTAGGGTTTTCCCCAATTCGTATACGCTTTGTGAGGAACATATCTCTTTTGGTCAGAATTCCATTTTGCAATTCCCAGGCAGCTTATCATTCAATACAATAGGCATTCAGGTCAAATACGAAGCCCAGGTCTTCAACCTCTTGGGTTTTTTCAACAGTTTCATACCCCTAACTGTATGCAACAAGAATTTCTATTGGCTCCCCAGTTGAGCATTCTCATCCACCTCCACCTTCCCTAAACCGTAAGGGAGGTGGTACGAATGTTACGCGATTTACTAGGAAAAATTGTACTTCACTTCATCTCCGAATTCTCGTGTGAAACCTTACCACTGCCTTTCTTAAGACATGTCATTATCTCTAACTGTGTATAGTTGCCGAAGTACTAAATATATTAAGTTTTAGTTTCGTTCTCTAATCGAAGTGTTTATTTGAAACATACCTAATTTCCTGGGCATGAACATTTTGGTGCCGAAACCCGGGAAATTAGCGGAACAGTGAGAAGAAACCCGTGTTCCCGCGCTTCAACTAAATTCAGAACCAGTCTGCGTCGGTATCGGCCATCAACATGACACTACAAGAAGAATTTGAACGAGATCTAGAAGGTAAATCTTCACATGCGGACATTTTCAATCTATTTCGTGCCACTGTCCCAAAATTGAACATTGAAGTTTCTAAATCTGTCGACCCGACTGCCTTGATCAATCAAGCCGATATACTTTGCTCCGAGTTCAATACTCTTGCAGTCAGACTGTGTGGTGTTACCTCTCCCTCAACGTTCCAATTTAACAAGGCAGAATCAAAATTAAGTGACTTCAACACACAACTACAAGCTCTTCTCCCCAAGTTATTTTCTGGACTGAAACATTCATGGTTCGTTGATTCACTGCGCGTGAAACTTTTCGACGTTCGCGCCTTCGCTGAGGAGGCCCTCGAAACTATGCATGATAAACTTATTCCTTCTGCATCATCTTCCCAGCCCTCATCACGCTCCTCAGTATTGGACGACCCAAACACGGCAACGTTAAATGCTTTAAAAACCCTCGCATCCTTGTCTCCCTCTGTGCCAACTTTCAATGGAGATATATTAGATTTCCCCACTTTCAAGGAAATTTTCACTCAAAGTGTGCACGAGTTGCAGGTCCCAGATGTCAACAAATTGGAAAAGTTAAAAACCAAATTAGGGCCTAAAATGAAAGCTTGGATTACACCTCACCTTGCCAACCGTGCAAAATATCAAGATGTGTGGAAAGCATTGGTAAATGAGTACTCTAACCAATACCATTTCACCATGGCCATTCTGGATAAAAGAAACGAAATTCGCCAATTGGCTAATGATAAACCTGAATTTCTTCAACCATTCATTCAATCAGTTGAAGCATACTACGCAGCACTAACAAGCGTCCCTACAACCAATTTAGCTGATATACTAGTATATCATACAGCAGCACGTGCTCTTCCTTCCTACCTACATCGCACTTTTTATGACGAAAAAATTGCTGGGTCCGCCGAACTGCCCGATCTACGAAGTTTGCTGACTTTCCTACAGTCACGCCTCAATAGAAATCTTGCTGTTGGAGAGAAGACCACTGCTCCCCTACCGTTTCATCGCCCGCGGACCGCTCCAAATTATCATACGCATGTCAACTCTTCCCAAATCGAAAACAACCCACGAGCTTCCAGTTGTTCGTACTGCGATGAAAGGCACCAACTCTACAGGTGCCCTACATTCCTAAGGCTCCCATACCAAAAACGCAAAGATTTTGTGCAGATAACTGGAATCTGTAGCAACTGTTTGGGGGGTATTCACACAAAAGCTCAGTGCCGCTCTCCGCATACATGTTACACTTGCCAGGAACTCCATCATTCGACTCTTCATGATTTTGGATACACAGATCATAGGCTGCCTGAATTCCTAATCGCAAAGATGACCTCTGCTAAGTCTCCACTCAGCTCTAGGGAGAACTCTCTAACTCGGAAACCTGCAAGAACAATTGGACGAAGAACCAGCCACGCAGTACAACGAGACCCATACTCCAGCAAGGAAGGACTTCACCGGTATGTCACTAATAATTCTGAAGACGAGCTAGATAGACATATTGTATCACATAATGTATCACCCTCATTCGACTTAACTGCTGGTTCGCCAGCTGACTTGCAATCTAACCCTCCAAACGAAAATTACCGCTCTTCTTCATTCAATTACCGTAGTAAATTTGCACCGCACTACAATTCAAGATATTCTCCAGTCCCATGCCAATGTAAAAGCGCCTGTAATTGCAATTTGAGTATGACCAAATGACTAGGAGACTCCCCAAGGAATGACATGAGCCATTGCTCCCACAAGCCTAAGACTATTCACAATTCCAGTAAACCTGTCAGTCTTCAAAATTCGAAATTCAACCTTCAGCAACACTCGACCCTTAACTTTAATCATCAGCGTTCTTTCAAGTCGAACGTAACAGTCCCATTCAAGCGAATTAAATCCAATATTCGTTTTCCGACAGGTTTTTCTTTGATTCCAACTACCCTAGTCAATATTTCTGCCCCCAATACTCATAAGTCATTCCTTGGTAGGGCCATTTTGGATTCAGGATCCGATTCAAATATAATGTCACTTGCCTTCGCCAATAAAGTTAAACTGCCCCTAAAACCTACGAATTCCAGTCTGAAGGGTGTAGGAGGAGCCTCCCTTGATCAACACATATTCACAACTCACGCTATTCTTCATTATCCTAATATAGGGAATCAGATTTCTAGTCCCATTTGTCTAAAATTCCTAGTCTTACCGCAACCTACCGCCCCATTACCCGTTGTCAGCTTTTCTAAGGACAATTGGCCATTCATCAAAAGGTTGATACTGGCAGATACAAATTTTAACACGACTAACGAAGTTCAAATTATACTATCCTCTGACGTACTACAGAAGTCACTCAAACCAGAAATTATAAATCCTATTGCTGGTTCCCCATTTTTTCAAAATTCTCTTTTTGGTTGGTTAGCTTCTGGTCAGATCTCCATAGGTAGAAAGAAAAGCGTCAGGTTTTCGGATGAGTCGCTCGAAAACAAGCACAAGGCATTAATTAATAACTATCACGTCCATAAGGATCAAATCCCAAGTTCTTCAATTCCTTTAGATCAAAATATTTGTGATGAACAGATTAATTCTTTAGCTAGTGATGCAACACCACAAAAATTAACACCTTACGAAAATTATCTAAGTCAAGCACGTCTCACTCTCTCTCTTCCTCCAAAACCACAGCGAGAATCAAACTACCGTTCAAGATCTCTCAACGTTTACTCACTGACGCCACAACCCTCCTACCAGACCCAAAACTTTGAAATTAATTCAAGTAGGAAAATAAATTTGACAAATTTTCACACCCTATTTCCTCCCAAAATTGACGAATGTCAGGAGGCTTACTCAGATCGGCGGTGTAGAGAAATCCTTATAAACCATTATGCCCGTTTGCCCCCAGATAGATTGAGACTATACAAAGAACATCCTTTGATCTCTACAGTTAGCTCCAATTTTCCCTCAATATCCACAACTAAACCATCCAATCTTGAAATAGCAAAGTTACTTGAATTAATGTTCACCGTCGAGTCTGTAGAACCCTCGAATCCCCTAACACCAGATGAAATTCTAGCTGAGGAAATTTTTAAAAATACCACTCATGTACTTCCAAATGGACGATTTCAAGTAGACCTTCCTTTCAAACACAGTCCGAACATGCTAGGAGATAGTCGAAAGGTAGCACTTTCACGTTTTTTCGGGCTAGAGAAACGCCTCGCAAAGGATTCGAATCTGTACCAATCATATAGACAATTCATGGCTGATTATCTCAATCAAGGTCACATGGAACCAGTCACATCCCCAAACCCCGGCCAAATTACTTACTATATTCCACATCATGCTGTGAGGAAAAAGGATGACCCACCAGAAAAAATTAGGGTAGTTTTTAATGCTAGCCAAAAATCTAGTTCGGGATTCAGCTTGAATGATATCCTACTTCCCGGGCCCCGATTACAGCAGGACATTTCTGAAATTTTGACCTCATTTCGTTTTACAAAATTTGCCGTCACAGCTGACATTCGACAAATGTTCCGACAAATAATGCACAACCCCTTGCATCGAGACTTCCTCCGCATTTTTTGGAGAGATGATCCTTCACTACCCCTAATTGAATACCGGCTCACCACCGTAACATATGGGACGGCTTGTGCTCCCTTCCTAGCTTGTAAAGTAGTACAAAAAATTGCTCAAGATACCGTTTCAACTCTCCCTCTTGCGTCACAAGCCTTAACTGAGTCAACCTATGTTGATGATATCCATTTTGGAACAAATTCTTTACAAGAGACAATAAAAGCTAGGGACCAATTAATACAGGCACTAAAAACTAATGGGCTTGAACTCAGGAAGTGGGCCGCGAATGACCCGCAAATTCTAGAGGGAATACCTTCTGACCACATTCTCCCCTGCTCTCAGTACTTCCAGTTGGGAGTAAAATCCGATGCACCTTTAAAAGTCCTAGGAATTGTGTGGGATAATTTACACGATGTATTCTCCTATACAACCTCACCAGTACCCGCTATTCAAACGAAAAGGGAGCTAGCCTCGCAGATTGGGCAACTTTATGACCCACTTGGCTGGATCATTCCCATTTCCGTATATGCCAGGATAATTCAACGTCACGTAGTTTTGAAAAAATTGGATTGGGACGCACCACTACCATCGGACCTTAAGGCTCAATGGGCTCGATTTGCCAGTTACCTTCCAAACATCACTCATATATCAATCCCGAGATATGTTCCAATCAAACTACCTCATTTTTCAATTGCAGCTTTTGCTGATTCAAGTGAAAAGGCCTATGCTACTGTAGTTTACCTGATTTGCCACGACTCCAATCTAGTTTCTTCCCACCTACTAACTGCTAAGGCGCGCATGGCCCCCATTAAACAAGAAACTTTACCCAGACTGGAATTACTTGCCGCTGAACTATTAGCCAAAACAGTTAAAAAAGTTAAGCGCCGTCTACCCCATATTGATAACAATCAAATTTTCGCATTTTCCGACTCTACCATAGTCCTATCTTGGCTAACAGCTGACCCGGCACCTATATGGAAAGTTTTTGTTGGAAATAAGGTAGCTAAATCACTCGATGTAATTCCACCAGACAGATGGTTTCATGTAACGTCAAAGGAAAATCCCGCCGACTTAGCCTCCAGAGGAATCTCCCCTGAACACCTTCCGAATCACCCTCTTTGGTGGCAAGGCCCTGCTTGGTTTTCTCAACATCCAACTCAATGGACTCTCACTCGAGTTAGGCCCATTTTAGAAGACCCCACTGTTCAGTCAGAACAACGTCGATGTAGCTACTCTCATGTCTTACAAGTAGAGCCCCAATTTTCCGATTTATTAGAAAACAAATACTCATCGCTTCCTAAGTTGCAATCTCTCGTAGCCCATTGTCTAAGGTTCCGTAACAATTGTGACAAATCTAAGGAAAAGGAATTTGGCCCCCTCAAATCACCTGAACTCAAAGCAGCACTTATGGCACTAACTAAGCGTTCACAGCTCCTCTCCCTTGCCGACGAATACGCCGATGCTGGTCTAGATAAACCTAAGCTTCGCATCTCGAAGGTCCTGGGTCTCTTCATAGATTCAAATGGTGTTTTGAGGGTAGGGGGACGACTCAGATACGCTCAGCTCCCGTTTGAATCACGGCATCCAGCCCTTCTCTACCCTAAACATAAATTCACTCAATTGATAATTAGTCAAGCCCATGAAGATTGTCTACACGTAGGACCCCGAGCTACGTACGCAAAAATTCTGACTAATTTTTGGATAATTAATGGGGAACACACAGTTAGGCAGCAGTTGTCCGGCTGTCGGAGATGTTATTCCATCAATCCAAAACCCTTTAAGCCAGAGATGGGAGCTCTACCCCCTGATCGAACCGAATTACTACATCCCTTTAACCAAACAGGTATTGACTATGCTGGTCCTTTTCCACTTTCACTGACTGGGAAACGAGGTTCTAAGGTTATCGAAGCATATCTATGCGTATTTGTCTGTATGGCCACGAAGGCTATACACTTAGAATTGGTCCTAGATCTTAGCTCTGACGGTTTTTTACAAGCTTACGATAGATTTGTTAGTCGTAGAGGGTACCCAGCTATAGTTTGGACCGACAATGGGAAGAACTTTGTTGGGGCAAACAATCACCTCAGGCGCCTAAGGTCGGTACTTATAGACAACCACCATTCTGAAGCCGTTGTACGACACACGGCCCGACAAGGAACCATCTGGAAATTCATTCCACCGCGCGCCCCGCACTTTGGAGGGCTTTGGGAGGCCGCGGTAAAATCAACCAAAAGACTATTAAAATTAGTTTTAAAGGACCAAACCCCTAGCCTTACAACACTGCAAACAATATTAGCTAAAATAGAAGCCATTCTCAATTCGCGTCCACTTTTGGCCTTATCTAACTCTCCAGCTGATCTTGATGTTTTAACTCCTGCACATTTCTTGATTCATCGTCCCCTAATTGCTCCGCCTTCCGAACCTGATGACTCACCTGCCTCTCTCCTCCCTAAGTGGAAATTGGTTAAGAATATAGAGAAAAGTTTTTGGAAGCGCTGGCAGAAAGAGTATTTATTGACTTTGCAAAGTAAGGAAAAATGGAATACTCCATCCCGACCCCCCAAGGAAGGAGAAATAGTAATAATCAAGGAAGACAATACACCGCCCCTCTCCTGGAAATTAGGAAGAATTGTTCACCTCAACTATGGGGCTGACGGAACGTCCCGTGTTGCTGAACTTAGCACCTCATCCGGCCCTCTAACCAGACCATTGACAAAATTGTGTCCATTGCCAGACAACCCTTGATGTTTCAATCGCGGGGGGACGATGTTCAAACCTCATAGTTTGAACCCAGTTAAAAATCCCACGAGTACATTAACACCTAGGGTTTTCCCCAATTCGTATACGCTTTGTGAGGAACATATCTCTTTTGGTCAGAATTCCATTTTGCAATTCCCAGGCAGCTTATCATTCAATACAATAGGCATTCAGGTCAAATACGAAGCCCAGGTCTTCAACCTCTTGGGTTTTTTCAACAGTTTCATACCCCTAACTGTATGCAACAAGAATTTCTATTGGCTCCCCAGTTGAGCATTCTCATCCACCTCCACCTTCCCTAAACCGTAAGGGAGGTGGTACGAATGTTACGCGATTTACTAGGAAAAAATTGTACTTCACTTCATCTCCGAATTCTCGTGTGAAACCTTACCACTGCCTTTCTTAAGACATGTCATTATCTCTAACTGTGTATAGTTGCCGAAGTACTAAATATATTAAGTTTTAGTTTCGTTCTCTAATCGAAGTGTTTATTTGAAACATACCTAATTTCCTGGGCATGAACACCAATTGAACCATCGTATCACTGGTGTCACAGAAACAACTCAGGAACCCCACAGCTGCCCCAAGGTGTCACCTGAGTAACCAAAAGTAAATTGCAATTTTAAATCTAATGGACATCACAGTTTTTGGTGGGCTATCGATAGTCTCAAAATACAGTTATGACAAAAATTTCCAAAGACATTAGTGAACAATTTTATCAAAAAAAAAGTCAATTTTTTACTTTTAATAACTTACAAAAATGGTTGCATGAGATTGAAATATAGTTAATCTAGTGACTCTTCGGAACAGCTGTGGAATTCCTAAGATGTTTTCGGTGACACTAGTGACACCATGGTCCAATGGAAATTTGCCTCACATTTATATATTTTTTTTTTCGAAAGAGGATTTACTGATATGGACGAAAACCATACTGTGCTGCTCGAAAATGAATCCAAAAAAATCGAGAATTTAAGGGAGATGGAAATTTTAAATGTACCGGGAGTCTGTGACGTGACGAGTTTCCCCATACGATAGCAGCGCTACCTCTGATAGCGCACATGAAACAACTATCTTACGTGTCTTACAACTATGAGTCCGTGAAGACGAGTTGAGCAGGAATGACTACTAACATTTTTACAAGTCCTGTGCGTACAGTATATAAAAAAAAAATCAAGCATTTGTGGTGCTGACAAATAGAGTATTTTTTAAATGAGATTTTTGAACTAAAAAAATGGCTGATAACCGATGAGAATAATTTTTCGACATTTTTTGCTCAAGCAATCTTGTTCACAATTGGAACTTTTGGTTAATATTTCACTTCAATCAAAAATCGTTGGGATCGAGCAAGAAAAATACAAAAATTAATTCCGCCCATAATTTGACGTTTTACGTTTCAAGTTACGTGAAACCAAAAACGATGCAAATGATTACACAATGCTTCATTATTGAAAATAATAAACCAAAAAGGAATTGGGGGGAAAAAATCAGCCCGTCTGGCGAACGCTGCATTTGTCTTAGTTAGCACGGACCGAAATTGATGAAATTTGGTGGATTCATCGATTCTTTGTTCAAATTTCAGCTGATGAAATGCAAAGTTGGTCGTGTGTCATGTCGTACTTCATCTCGCTCACCTGTGCTTCCGTAGCAACCAAATTAATAACGGAGGCATCTTCGCCTCTCGGGTAGTTTCTGTCATAATAGACAGGTACAAGTAATGGAAAAGCCGTGTTCATTGGAGATTGGTGTTTGGAATATTATGTCAAGGATCCCGGTAATCGGAGTGGCATGAAATTCATTCGAAATTATTCTGAAACCAACTTTTAATCCCTCTTGAAACTTGAGCTAAATCGGGCATTCACGTCGGGAGAGATCGATGAATTAGGGAAATCAAGTTTGTTTATTTCGCCCGTGTGCAAACGGAACGTTTAGTGGAGAGACGATGCACTTTATAAAGAACCATCTCGGGATTAAAATACACAAAACCTGAAAACTTAATAAGAATTAGACAAATTTTTGGATTAGGAATTTGACGTGTTTTGCTTTATTCAAAGCGCTGAGGAGCGTACTGATCTAAATGCAATGAATAGTAAACAATCGTCTTGGAGCTTGAGACTATCGATCATTCAAATTAGGGCGATTTTGAACAATGGCTAGGGACAGAGCAATCGTGTTTGAAAGGAATTATTCTCGTTTACATATGCAATTGAAATTCTACTCTGTAAACCTCCAACTGGGAAAAATGAGATCCTGTGAGATGTTACAGTAAAGGCAACGACTCTTTTCACACCCTCTGCAAACTTCCTCTGGGATTTGCAAACTTCATAATGTGAAACAAAATGTACGGTGGTATAATATACCACCGTAATATTGATATATTACATCAATTGCGTAGAATGGTAGTAGATTTCCTCCAATATGTGCGACTGCAACTCGTGCAATCATTATTGTTCCCAGTACTAAATTTTGCCACATTGGCTTTCTGTGATCTTAATGCCGAGCAGATGGGTGCAATAGAGAAAGCAGAAGACGCTTCCATCAGGTTTATTTTCAGGCTTATATCACGCCATATTATTTAAAATTAGGATTACTGAAGTTCGGGGACAACAAGAAATTGGCATGATGGTCTTAAATTCGAAACCCCTTCGTACCTCTTTCAATAATTTAAAATGATGGGTTCGATTCATACCAAAACACAAGACTACATTATTTAATAAATCGTTTAAAGTTCAAGGAACACGCATTTACAATGAAAACCTAGAACTATTTGACAACAATAAATAAGTTTTAAAGATGAATTTAAGACAAATTTGCTAATTGCTAAAGAAGAAATATATTTGATTTTTTTTGGTTTATTATTTTCAATAACGTTCCTTTGGAATCGACCACGAAAAAAAAAAAAAATTAACCCCCCCCCCTCAAAATTTGTTGGTTTACGTTTCAAGGTACGAAGAATCCAAAAATCAAATAAAAATTTGGCCGTCCGTCTGCCGTACGCGGCACTTTCCTCACTTAGCATTGACCGATTTAGGCTCCATTTGGGGTCTAGTTGTGCCCCGAAGATTTTGGTTGATGTAGGTCACTTCTAAGGGTTCAAAAAATTTTTGAATGGATTAATGAATTAAATGAATGAAAAAATTCATTTAATGAATTTTGAAATTCTGAAAACGCCCTAACTCAAAAAATTGTGTATTGTTTTTCCTTCAATTTAAGATTCTATAGAATTTTTAGAACTTTTTGAGACCACGCGGAGCTCTGTAGGACAAACCGTTCGCTCACTACGAGAATTTAAGGTTTGAACGTACGATAAATCAGAAACACGAGTGTGAATCGCAAAAGAGGCCTGATCTCCGTTCAAATTATAGCTGACCGAAATACGATCGATGATTTTCTTCATGTTGGATGGTTGGTGGCTTTGCAGACGAGTGATATATAGAAAAATAATAAACCATTGTGTAATAATTTGCATTTTTTTTTACATTTTGATTAGGGATGTGTAAAGAGGGGTACGCAAATTGATGTAAAGTGACGATCATGTTATAGTGATAATTATAAGCTTTGAAGGACACAATAGCAATATTGTAAAAATAGATAATAATGTAACAATCTGTTGATTATAGCGGGGAATTGTCAACTATTTGTAGCCAGGGAAGATATAAAAGAGGACCTCAAGGCCCTATCCTGTCCCTGTTGGTTAAATAAAGAGCTAAATCAATCAATCTGCTATAAGTCAAATGATAAGATTAATGAATTTGAAAGTACCATCTAGTAGGCATATACCGATGAAAAATGTTTCAACCGGTGAATCAAATTTTCCCGATCCTTCTACTTCATCTCTTCGATGAACGTCAGAATAAGCTGAGACAGGGAAGATTGAGCCTTCCTTGTTGATTACCCTCATAAATGGGTTATCAAGCGATACCTCCCTCCTTCTCCCCGCTCTCCATCTATTTACGAACACCGTTAAGATTACCTTTCAAGGTTGGCTACATGAAAAGCTTTTCTCGCTGATTTCGCAAACAATTTAATCGAATTTCATTCGATGATTTCGCAGCAGAGCTGAAGATTGATAAGGATGAAAGTGGAAGTTCTGGCTCAAAGAGCAAAGGATTCTCAAGGACGTTAGAGGAGTACTCCGTCAAAATTGCGCATTGCGGGGATCTTTTTCAGCTTTTCCACACACCTAGAGAGACCAGGCTCGTATTGATCCGATTTTGATAAAATCATAATGCAATCATCTGGCCCAATTTACCACCCAAATTTGAATAAAATTAACATAAAATCACAAGGAAATGAGGTTAACATGGATATGTTATTGGACTGGGGTTCATTCTAAAATTTGCGTAACGACACCAAAATTTGTGACGACCCTGCACTTATTATTCAATAATAATGAAACTCGAATGAAAACTGAAGGCGACCAGTATTTTGAGGCAGGTACTATTTTAGTTATTATTATTATTAATATTATTATGATCCATTTCCTACTTTAGTTATCATTGTCCATTATTGTCCATTACTGATTTACCTAAACCAACTTCTGTACAATAAATTTTAAACACAAAAGTAGAAAACCTAGGTAAAACGCGTTTACAGTAAACATAATATCATGGGTATTATCTATGATTCAGTGTTTTTCCGTGAAGCGGAGAAATTCACCGCGAATTTGGTTGATGTAGGTCACTTCTAAGGGTTGAAAAATGTTTACAATTTTAGGACTATTTTGGGACCAATAATTCGAGTAATAACCAACATAGCCTAAGTCACTTTTTTCGGTTTTGAGATAATGACATAACCTTGTAGAAAAAAGTGCGCTGGATCCAATGGTGTGGTCGGATAAACTGTTTAGCCAACAGAAACGGGAGAAAAATCGTTTGAGGCAAAAGTGCTCAAGTCAAAGTGGAAGATCACAGTGTTTTCCCTGACATCAGGTAATGATTTATAGAAATTTTTGTGTTCTGAGCATGTGGAAATTATTATTAGTGGAGTCAGTAAACCCATCGAACAAATTAATATTGAAAAGGAATAGATTGTGATCATTTTACCAAGGTAAATGATGCCAGAAAATCTTGCTTGACTCGGGTCATTATTTTTCTACCCAGTTCTGTGACTTAGGCTATTATTGCTCGGTCTTGAGGACTTGAGCTAAAAATGGTTCTGTCTCGTTTGTTGACTTGGGCATTTTTGGAAGAGGTTGAGGGGGTAACACAACAGCTTAAGTAAAAAAAATGTGCCCCCAACATAGCCTATCTCAAGTAATTCCACTTAGCCAATAATTTCTTCAAAAATTAAATTTTGCATCTACAAATGTTATGAAAAATTTAAACGCTTGCATACGAGTCTGCAACACATTGGGACTTTATGTCTTTACTTTTTCCCTCCCCCCTTTTCCCATCATCCTTCACCCGTCTACCTACCTATACCTTCGCTACCTACCTATAGTAATAATATTGTTCTCAATAATTGTTTATTGACGTGCAACAAACTCTTACTGCAAATGTTGTTTACAGTTCTTTTAACTCAGGGGTATATCTCAGTTTCTTCAATAATTACAGCGGTTTTGGCAGTATATAATTTATGCATAAATTTAGGGCTTTCCAACGAATGGTGAACGATTTTTCTACGAACACGAATGACGAAGATAAAGTTCCGTAACAACGACTTGGTTGTAAGTGGATATCATTAAAAATGTTCGTGAGCAAATTTTCGTGACGATTTTCCGTTTATGTGCCAAAGTAAAGACATGAAATGTCAAAAAGTTATCAGTTACTTGTTGGAGTCATATGGGAACACAATGGTGTCAAAAACATTACCAAGACTCTTGGTAATGTCTCTTGGTAATCTCTTGGTCCAAGAGAGACGTGGTTAAGCCGTGAAGCAGTTTTTTGAGCCTCCTGAAAAGTTGACAAAAGTGAGTTCGGCTATGTTGGTTCTTCACCCTCGAATTGCTACCATTAGTAAGTTATTGTGTGTTATAAATATTGTGAAGAAGTTAAAACTGCCTAACCATTTGACAGAAGTCAATACTCACCAACATTGAAGAATCGTCAATACCGTTACAAATTGAAACTTTGAGCATTAAGCATGACCTTTGAGTTAATTGAAAACATTTGGATCGATGAATAATTCCACTCCTGGCTCTCTTGAAATCATGATGAAACGTCAAAGTTGTTTGGACCCCTGCAGCAGGATATATTGGTTTATTAATTGGGGATTCTTCGAAATTAACCTGTAGTATTCAACAAATCGTTGAAGTCTATGTAATTATTCCATAACTCACATTCAAAACAAGATACAGTTAACTACTCGTAGTTGGTTTTAATTCAACGATCACTCGATAATTAGGTAACGGCTCACCTTTGGTCCGATTCAATCATGGTCCGATTTTGATTACATTTTCAGGGTTGATGATTGTCATCCTCGAGACAGTCTCCTATGAATTTCATCAACATCAAACGAACAGCTAGATTTCGCAATTTATTAATTTGTTTAACGAGACACGCCCAATTTAACGGTGAATACTGCCAGTTAGAAACAAGTACAAAACCAAATCTAGGTGACTTCAGAAAATAATATATACCTTAAAGTCTTTTTAAGGGGGTCTTAGTCGGTCGCTGTTCGGTCCACGTTTCGGGTTAGTATTTCCGTAAATTACAGGCGCTCAAACTTAAAAAATTGTACATAATTTGAAATTTTCAAGGATTTTTCAAATTTATTAGTTTATTCAGTTAGGGTTTCCCGATTTTTCTCTGGCAATTATTGTTCGAGTATGACGATTTCAGCGGCAATATTTTAGTTTCTCAATTCCCTAGGCTGCTGCACTAATGAGTTTCGAAAATCCTTGAAAATTACAAATTTAGGTACAACTTTTTAAGTTTGTTCGATTCCAATGGTTTATTATTGAATATAATAAACCAAAAGTGGTGTGTAAAAGTGGAAGAGGTTCAAGTTTGGTGCGTTGTTGAGTAGGAGGATGGTTTGACTTGGAAATCTGGCAAGGAGATAGATAGAGGTGGATGATAATTGAGACGAAGCAGCAGTTGCTCTGTCAGCTGATTCGTGATCGATTGAACGATTACTTTCGTTCTATCGAATCGCATCTCAGGGATTGCTCTCCAGTCTTATTCCAGACAGCCATCTTTTAAGTACTTACTTTCATACAAGATCATTTACCTCATCATTGTGGTTCAAATCCGAAGATCTAATAGGTGTTTCTATTGATAATCCCCCCCCCCCCCATACATAGATAGAAGCCTCGTTCCTTATACGATAATTATATCCATCGATCTTTTCTAATTCAACTTATATCCATTCATTATGGATGGAGTTACTCCCCATCAAGAAGTAGGTATTCAAACGAAACGTATAGTTTTCCAGGAGTAGAAAGCATCGGGTATCGAATTATTTTCATTAATTAACTCAATTGTCTAGATAACCTACAACAACACTGTTTTAGATTGGAACGTGGAAAAGAGGAATTTAGTTCTTCCAGTTTCAGATCCGGGAATTTATTAGTGGTGCTGGTCAACGATGTAACCAAATATGTTTACCCCAATTAATGCTATATGTCCAATATATTTATTGTTTTGAAGAGAGTGGGTATACATGCAATATTATTGCATACCATATTTATTGGCTGTGTGGGTATATTTGGACTTAATAAGTTGTATAACTTTAAGAGAAATTTTTTCTAAAAAAAAATTTAATTACTTACTTAGACTCTGCCAGGGGACACAAGTTTGTAAGATCTTAAGCCTTGGTGAGCAAGGTATTGAGATAATTTGTTTTCTTTTTTCATAAGACTTTGTTTTCTATTCTATTCTTTGTATCTATGGTGTATTTTTGATTGCCAAATAAACAAATAAACAATGTCATTCTGCCCACCCAATTGACTTTAAATCCAGTTACTTGAGGACATTCCCTCAACAGATCATACTTGGTTTTGAGATTCCATTAGCCGAAATCCGTGGGTCTATAACTGTCTTCTCCCCCCCCCCCCCTCATCCCTCAAGAGGCCAGTTAACAGTTGGGTGAACTATAGAGGAGAAGAAGGGAGGAAGGGGTAGCTGGATTATTAAACAGGATTACGGACACAAATAGACCCTTTCCCGTTCCTCTTTCCAGAGGGAAAGGGTATCGATTGAAGGAAAATTGGAGAGAGAAGAACTAAACTCTCCTAAAGCACAAAGTAGTTGTAAAGTCCTTAATTCCTCCTCCCCCTCTCCTTCCACCTCGAAACCTACGGCTTCGGGAAAAGCAAATCGCTATACTCCCACTGTAATTCCAAGGAAAACTGGACAAACTTTCAAAAACCGATCTCCCAGTCGCCTCTGAGCCCCCATCGTGGTAAATCATAAACACACAAGTGGTCTGGGCGCCCCAAAATGCCCGATTTCCCCGAAAGTATACGAGGGAGTATTAAACTTGGTTAATTGTATCACAAATTAGTTCATAAGATTTCTTATAATTGTATTATGTATAGTAAGCCTGTACACTATGCCAAAATCAAAATTCATCTACGGTACTAATTTAGCAGTTTTTCAACGTCGAAATGAAATTTTTTTTACAAAATGACGTCTTGATATACCTACCGGAGGTTTATGAAGTCTAAAAGTAAATTCGTAGAGTCTAAAATAACTTGGACCTGTCCCATAATATGCACCAGTCGAAATTTACAAAAAAGCATGTGCCATAATAGGCAACCTCAAATGTTTCATATACAGGGTGTCTACACTTAAGATGGTCATAACTTCAGGGTTCGATTCTACAATACATTTCCAACAAAAAATGTCTCTTAGCAATTTTCTTTTAACCCACTCAAAATTCTTTTTTTTTTCACTTTGAAGTTTTTTTTCTCGAGTTTTCGCCCTTAAGGCACTGATGTGGTCATAACTCCCTAATTTCTCCTGAAAAATCAAATCTGACTACACCGTTAGAAAGAGCGTTAAATTCCTAAGCTACCTAGTGCAAAATCGAAATCTTTCAGCAATAAAATAGTTTCAAAAAATCAAGACAAAAAGCCAACTTTAAATTTTTATGTAAAACACACGTTTTTTGGCAGTCAAACTTCATTTACTCTTCCAATTTGAATGTTAAAAAGAGAAATTGATAGACCGTTGAAAAGCTGACTATTTGAGCATGTTTTCTCCGAAGAGCGCCCATCGAAATGGGCAGGGATTTAGAGTAAAAACTTTGGTCGAAGAAAGTCAAGTTTCAAAAAATTTTAAAGTTTGCTTTTTGACTTGATTTTTTGAAACTATTTCATTGCTAAAAGATTTTGATTTTTCACTAGGTAGCTTAGGAATTTAACGCTGCTCTTTTTAACGGTGTAGTCAGATTTGAATTTGCATGAGAAATAAGGGAATTATGACCATATTAGTGCCGTAAGGTCGAAAACGCGAAAAAAAACTTTAAGTGAAAAAAAAGAAATTTTGAGTGGGTTAAAAGAAAATTGCTAAGAGACATTTTTTTTGGAAATATCTTGTAGAATCGAACCCTGAAGTTATGCCCATCTTAAGTATAGACACCCTGTATATGGAAAGCATAATCGTTTAAACATTTTTTGGAATTCTTTAGAAGCAACAGGCAAGTATCAAGAAGTTGAACCATATTAGGCACAATGCCATGTGGGACCACCTTTGGGTCACCTAATCATAATATAGAACATTGAGAATTATAGATCTGAATTCTGAATCGTTCTCGGGGATTCAATAGGTCCGTAAGCAGAGGACAAATCGAAGCTGAAGACCTCCTACATTAATTCTCAGGTCTTTTGATACCTTCAACCCTTCTTCAATCGTACCCCGAGTTGTACCAATTTCCGGTAAAACCTTTCACAATACACCTCCACCCCTCTTGTCTCTCGTGTAGGTATCTAATTGGATAAAAGTAAACAATCGCGATCGGTGATTGATGGCCGGGATGGGCTTCTCCATCAGTCGAACGTCAGTAGCGCTGTCGAGCGGGAACAATGGGCATGAATGAATACGTTTTACCGAAACGGGGCGGTGATGCCAAGTCAGCTTCCTTCAATCAATTACCTCATCCCTCCTCGGAAATCGGGGTAACTGCGGTTTCAGCCACATATTAATCACATTGACGTCGAAATCAGATGAGACTAAACTGTAAGCTTGGGAGGAGTCACTTGTCAATATGGTTGTTTCATGAATACAAGGTACGATTTATGACATTCAGTTATACAAACCGACAATTCAAGCTGTGGAATTCCTTAGTTCATGGAATATTTAAACAATGTTTCGCAGTGTCTATAAATCACGACTCGGAATGAGAGGAAGAATGGTTTTGATTGGGACCTGGTTATGTTATGTTTTGAAATGACACTCTGGAGGCTGAAGTGACCGGTTTAAGGGCAAACACGATATCATCCAGATGGTTCCCAAATCGACGAGATGGCGCTAGAAATACGAATTTAAAGTCAGAAATGTGAAGTTCTAACACTCAACCAGAAATGAGTGGAATCCTCCAATATGATGCAGACCCCAGCGAGAGAACTATGAAGAACTACGAATTCGCACATGGGAATAATTCAATATGTTGCAACTGGTAAGGGATAAAGGGAAACTGGTCCAAAATGGCGGGAAACTGGTCGAAACAAACATAAAGAAAAGTGGTGGAAAGCATAAGAATGAACTGTTTCAGAAACGTTAGACGGCATGAAGGAAAGCAGTCAAAAGAACTGGCAGGTGAACTGGTTCAATACATAGGATTGCTGACCTTACTCTTCGGAAGTAAAAAAGCTCCCAATCGATTTTTTGTGTTTCTTAGCTTTCTCAATTTTTTTTTGGATTCCGTTAGAGTCACCAAGTGCTGATGTTAATTTCCGGTCCTGAGCCTTAGCTAATATTGAACATGACCAGGGAATGACTAGGATCTTGGAATCATGAAGCCGGGAACGTTATCAACAGAGTCTACGACGATGAGATTAGAAACCACTCATCTGCAGAATTTTGTCAGGTGCTCTTTTACAATCAGGTGGGTGAGGATTAAAGATGGGTATCGTTACAAAAGTATCGATACTTTAGTGTCGCAAAATATCAATATTATCCAATATTCTCAAGGAAAATAATTTTCTCAACAATGTTTATTCATTTTTTACTATCAAGAGTCCAAGGTGAGTGTATTTACACAAAATACCTACCTAACGTTAATTATTAGGTAATAACTGTGTATGTATTACTGAACATTTACTCCGTAATATTGATTAATTTTATCTGAGACAACAGAAAAAATTAATATTAATTATTTTTTTGACCCAACAGCCTCTCTACCTTCTTCATCTTTTCAATTTAGCCATAACTTTGGATTTTTCGCGAGAATTCTATCGATATTCGATATTTAGAAATATCGGAACCAAAGTATCGATATCCAAAAATATCGGGTAGTGCAGTATCGATACCAAAATATCGAGTATTGGAACAAAAGTATCGATAGTTAGTAAGGATACCATTCTGGTGGCTAAGCAAAACCCGCAAGACCGTCCAGTCTTGAAGGGAGGGTAGACTCTCTGCGCCGTCTATCGGTATAGTTCTCGTCTCCTTCGAATCTCCGCCATCATTGACCACTCTTTTCAGCAGTTCTATGTCTAGTCAGCCTTAATTCAGTGTTTTCTCCAATATCACAATGAAGTGAACTTGAACTTCTCTACGTCTATTTATCAGAAATTCCTACCAGTTATCAGCTCAATGCAGGCAAATGATCTATAAAGAAACATAATAAACAGTTGTGTAATAATTTGCAGCGTTTTTCTGTTTGAAGAAGTTATTATATACAGGGTGTAAGCCTAACTGGTCTGCCATACGGTACCAGTCGATTCTACAAGTAATTTGCAACAAAAATGTCTCCTAGCAATTTTTTTTAAACCCTTCGTTTTCGAGTTATTTCAACTTTAAACTTTTTTTTCGTGATTTTGACCTTACGTCATTAAATTGGTCATAACTCCGTTAATTAGCTGTGTAAATTACAATTTGAGCATACCGTTGGAAAGAGCATTAAATTTCCTATCGGATAGATGTCTTAACTTTTTTTTAGTCAAGGTTTGAGACATGAAAACGTCCTCTAAAAAGAGAATTTTACGTAATTTTGGAAACCTCGCATTTTTTCAATCTCAAATTGAACTACAAGAATCCATACTTTTTCAAGATGCAAGAACAGTAAAAACTGCGCCAGAATTTCAGCTTTCCAACGGTATAATCAAAACATATTCTACAACCGAATTTGGGGGAGAAATTTGTGTTTGAACGCGGAAAAACGTGCATTTTTTCAACGAAATCAGCGCTCTGGCCTCCTGTTTCCGGAGGCCTCGCGGTCTACTGCGGCGCCCGCTCACCCACTGCTATCGTCCGACCCCTCAGATCGACTAGGCGGAGCGCCGATTTCGTTGAAAAAATGCACGTTTTTCCGCGTTCAAACCCAAATTTCTCCCCTAAATACGGTTGTAGAATATGTTTTGATTATACCATTGGAAAGCTGAGATTCTGGCGCAGTTTTCACTGTTCTTGCATCTTGAAAAAGTATGGGTTCTCGTAGTTCAATTTGAGATTGAAAGAATGCGAGGTTTCCAAAATTACGTAAAATTCTCTTTTTAGAGGACGTTTTTATGTCTCAAACCTTGACTCAAAAAAAAGTTAAGACATCCATCCGATAGGAAATTTAGTGCTCTTTCCAACGGTATCCTCAAATTGTAATTTACACAGCTAATTAACGGAGTTATGACCAATTTAATGACATAAGGTCAAAATCACGAAAAAAAAGTTTAAAGTTAAAATAACTCGAAAACGAAGGGTTTAAAAAAAATCGCTAAGGGACATTTTTTTTTGCAAATTAGTTGTAGAATCGACTAGTACCTTATGGCAGACCAGTTAGGCTTACACCCTGTATATTAGTTATTATATATTTTGGATTGTGAAAACTCGAAAATGTTTGCCCTTCCAAATTCGGATCGTTATTATTAACAAATCAAATATTCCGACATATTAATCAATCCAAAAGGCTGATTATAAGAGACTGATCAATGATGGCCGACGCTCGCCTCTGGATTATCACTTTTTGGTTCTATATAATCAAGTGTCGACGAAACCACCAAATCGACAGTTACTTCGCAGAACCTTATCTCTTTTTCGGGAAATTTTACAGGTGATAATAGAAGACAAAGAGAAGGTGGAGACGCCACCATAATTATAGAAGATAAAGTTACGGTAAAATTAAGAAATTAATTAAAAACACCAATTTTGTTATCAAAGTTATTATTTTCTGTGAGCTGGAGTCCTTGCGTTTTTGTTATTTAATTGTTCTGTACTTAAAAAGCCGGTGTTTTTAATTAATATCTTCATTTTACCGTAAATTTATCTTCTATAATTATGGTGGCGTCTCCACCTTCTCTCTATTTATGGACGTTTGGTGGTGTCACTAAATAAACAACCTTCGAGCCCTGAAGAAGGTAACAAATTTACCGAAAGCTCGGCGATGAAGGTGTTGTTTCCAGTTGACCACAACCCCGATCAATTGACATAGTACGTTTTGTTGGGTCGATCTACATAGTTGCTGTAATAGAAAACACCGTGAAAAACTTCAGGGTTCTCAAATTATTATGAAGGGAACACTTCAATTTTCGCCAAAACAGAGATATTATATTAAATACGTTAGTGCGTGAACCATTAAGTTTTTAATGTCTCCTGTAAAATTTCCAAAAAAAGACATACCTACATGGTTATGCCAATCCACTGTTGAAATACTGCAATGTACAGTGAACTGACAAAGATTCAAGTGAGAATACATTACCAATTAGTTTCGTTGAGAATCTGCATTATGCCTTGTAGTTGTATCTCAGGTATGTAACGTGAAAGTTTGGAAATCATGAATCATGCGAGCGAATTTCAAGCACCGAAGGGTACACTTAGGCCGGGCGACCCCGTTCATGAGGCCATTAACAATTGACTTGTCAACTCATAAGAGAGAAACAGCGGACAAAAGCGCCTCTACAAAGGGAATAGTAGAGTCACCACGTGTCCCTGCATTGTTAAACAAAACTGATATGGAAAGTGCTGTGGTTGCTTTGGTAGACAATGAAAAGGCGTTGCTTTGTAAAGAGGAAGTCCGATGGTTAATAACGTCTGCCTGACTGACGGAAGCAACGCTCCGCGTGCGATGGGAGGCTAACATTTCAATTCCAAGAGCTTCGTGTTCCGGGGTCATCAAGTTCTTGTGGGCACGCGAAAGGCGAGGTGGATCTTTGGGGAGGTTCGACCTGACTAGTGAAAGGATGATCCACAGGCGGAGTCACGTGTGGAACTGTGTGACGAGGGTTGTAAAAATGCAAATGTGTAGGAGTTCTAGTAGGTAATTATTGCAGTATAAAGCTTCGACTTCACTTGAAAGAACGCCTGATCTGATTCCCAACCTTGGGACGTATTTTTCAATTTGAAATAATGACTGATAATTTAGTAGTCTTCAAAACATTCAAGTAGTTATAAGTAGTATATAATATACAGGGTGGTCCTTAATGAACGTACCACCCTTTCAATTTCGTTGGTTGTGGAGAAATCAAAAAACTTGTCGAAGTAACTCCCCTTATTTTTTTGTAAAGAATTCAGGAAAAATACTTTTGCGCAAAAAAAATTGCGCGCAATTGTGCGCAATTGACACTAACTTTGTTTTTTCAAATACGAACCCCCATTTTTTATTGCAGATTCAGATTCTACGTCAAATTTCATGAGAAATTCATACCTGAATCGATTTTTTTCATTGCGTGCAGCTGGTACTTTTCGCGCGCAAAGTGACCAGGGTGCGCAAAAGTGAGTTTTTTTTAACCCCAAGTGTGGCACATTTTTTTTCATTAATTTTGACGCAGAATCACGTGGTGAGGTCCTTTCTTCGATTTCATCGTTATTTTCCAAATTCAGAAGGAAAAATAATGTTTTTGGACTTTATTTTCCCTCACCCTTTCGCGACACGGGCTGGGGACCGGCTATGGCAGGATTGAAAATAAATTGCTCTCCTCTAAATAGGAAAACTTTACTACTTTAATGTAAAAAAAAATCAAAAAGCTAAAAACCTTCAAAAAATTAATAGTTACTTGTTACTTGTCTGCAGGCAAAAAGAGGTGATTTCGAGCAGTTGCTGTGATTTTTTAATTTGATTATTACTATCTTAGTTTTTTATTACTACTTTTTCGGAGATTTTGTAACTTAAAATTTTTTTTTTCAAAATTTTGAGATGAGAAGCTTTTTTTTACATTAAAGTAGGTAAGTACCTACTACCCTGGTCACTTTGCGCGCGAAAAGTACCAGTTGCACGCAGTGAAAAAAAATCGATTCAGGTATGAATTTCTCATGAAATTTGACGTAGAATCTGAATCTGCAATAAAAAATGGGGGTTCGTATTTGGAAAAACAAAGTTAGTGTCAATTGCGCACAATTGCGCGCAATTTTTTTGCGCAAAAGTATTTTTCCTGAATTCTTTACAAAAAAATAAGGGGAGTTACTTCGACAAGTTTTTTGATTTCTACACAACCAACGAAATTGAAAGGGTGGTACGTTCATTAAGGACCACCCTGTATACTACTTATAATTACTTATTATAAAGGTCTGTATACTACTTATAATTACTTATTATAAAGGTCTATTATTTTCAATAATGAACCTTTGGAATAGACCAAGAAAAATTTTTTTTTAACACCCCCTCAAAATTTGATGGTTTACGTTTCAAGGTACGTAGAATCCAAAAATCGAATAAAAATTTGGCCGTCCGTCCACCATACGCCGTACGCGGCACTTTTGCCACTTAGCATTGACCGATTTTGATGAAATTTGGTATGTAGGCTCCATTTGGGGTTTAGTTGTGCCCCGAAGATTTTGGTTGATGTAGGTCACTTCTAAGGGTTCCAAAAAGATATTGTTTTTCCTTCAATTTAAGATTCTATAGGATTTTTAGAATTTTTTGAGACCACGCCGAGCTCTGTAGGACAAACCGTTCGCTCCCTACGAAAAGTTAAGGGTTTATATTGAAATATATATATATATAAATCAAAACACGAGTGTGAATCGCAAAAGAGGCCTAATCTCCGTTCAAATTAGAGCTGACCGAAATGCGATCAATGGTTGGTGATTTTGATTTTTTTTTTTCATATTGGATGGTTGGTGATTTTGTAGACGAGTGATCTATATAGAAAAATAATAAACCATTGTGTAATAATTTGCAGCGTTTCTTCCATTTAAACCATCACTGTCGTTTAAACTTTTTTCACTTTCATTTTAACTTTTTTCACTTTCGTTTAAACATTTTTCACATAGAATTGAACCTTCTACTCCCAAATAGGAAAGTCAATTTTTGAATGAAATGAATACATGAATACTTCATTTCACACACTAGAAACATCAGGTGAAAACTTTATTGTATAAATATATACGAACAAAAAAAATTATATATTATATGTAAACAAACTGACAGAAACAAAGCAATCAATGGGCTCTTGCAGAAGTTTTATGGTGTCAATGTAGAGGTTGGCCATTGACTGCAGTGGGTAATAATAAGTACATGTCTGTCACATAATAATGGAGTCCTCACTGGAACCGCTGTCATTCATGTTTGAAACTACACTTTCTGACAAACTGTGCCGGAGAACGGTTTGCGTACTTGACCGAGGAGAAAAGCGGCAATTAATGCTCTGCGTCATTGGGAAGGAATTCACGACACAAAGGAGTTATATATTTAGCGTACGCTCATCGTGACACGCAGCAGTAATGCTTAAGCTCGTCTTGACACACAGAAGGTACCCTAGTTACACAGACATGGGTAAATACGGATCGCCTTCTTCTTAGGAGAAATGAGGCGACTGAATGTGTTTTCCTCTATTTCTACCTAGATCAGAACTGGGGTAGGCACCTGCTTTCGACTGTGAAAACCAGCATGAGTTAATATTTCATCCAAATTCACATTCTCTTCCAAGGTTTAATTCAATACGAAATAGGTTTAATTCAAAGTAAAAAAAGGTTTAATTCAAAATACAAAAGGTTTTAATGAAAGTTAAAAAAGTTTAATTAAATACGAAAAAGGTTTAATTTATAGTAAAAAAAAAGTTTAAATTAAAGTAAAAAAGGTTTAAATCAATGCGAAAAAGGTTTAACTAGAAGGTAAAATACTATATATATAGTAAATAAGTAAACAACCTTCTCAGTTTGAATTTTAGTCCAAATGCCATTCCTGGCGTCGCGGACGTCATCGGTTGTCTTCCAAAAGGGAAGATCAGAATTGGTTTATGATTTCGCTCTTAGCTACTTAGTGCCTCACCCTCTCAAGTGGAGCGGGGTTCACCAACGGCCCAATCCGAAAACTATCAAGCCCTCCGATACCACCTTCGGGCGATCACCAATCCAGATAATCTCCCGGGCCGACTGGCCTTAACTTCTCAAGTATATGTTTGTGTCTACTGACGGGCACGGCGGCGAATTCAATGCGTACCTACCAACCAACCCAACAGAATAAATTGTAATTAGGTATTATTTACTCCTTTTTAGTGGGTTACAACAACAGTTTTGAGATCGGTCAGTCGGTTTTTATTTCATTTTATTATTTTTTTTTAAAGCAACAATGAAGTTATTGAACTTTGAATTTTTGGTCTTCGAAAGAACTTCGTACTTGTAAAACTACGAAAAAATCTAAAAAAAAAGTTTTGAAGAAGATTTACCTAAAGTGATTTTTGATGAATAACAATCGATGTGAATTTTCGATGGTGAGTTTGTTATTTCAGAATTATTAAATAACTCTATTGTCAGTTTTACAAATAAAAGCAGAAAATCACTTATCGCCTTTACTGAGCTTTTGAGTGAAAATCTCTATTTTAAACAAATAATATAGGAAATATGAAAAATGATCGTAAAATTTTCCGTACGGATATCCGGGATCAGGATTAAATTGATCACACATCAAAAATGGCTCAATATCGGGTGAATGTTTTTTCATACCTGCATGGCTGGAAAATTTTTCTTTGTCTGACTTCTTTGGCTGCAAATCTTAGTTTTCGCGCAAAAATCACAAATTAAACTTTAGGATTCAACAAGGAACTCACTAGTTTGAAAAAGGAGGCACCTAACGTTGGGTTACGAGTAGAATAGAAAAACAACAAGGGAGAACGAAATTAAATTATTTAAACAAAAACTAAGACACTATATCCTGAGGTATCTTTTTGGAAGTGCAACATTATCCTATAACAGTTTATCCACTTTTAAACTAAAAGTGATAACCGTTGGTTATCGTGATACTTCAACTATCATTTGTGTAAAAAAGACGTAATAATAAAAACACAATAACTGAAAGAAAAGAAAAAAATCCCAAGTTGACAGACTGTAAGTAATAGGAGGTATCTTTTACCTTCATTTCTCACTCCGTATGGTATTAGTTAGGTTTCCTCGTCAGAGATGGCGCCACTGTCTAAGTAAGAACGGATCCCTCTATGAGGCTCCTTCTCTATCTTATACCTTGGTTCTTTACTTTATGAGAAATAACAGACCCCAACAACCCACCAAGGATTTTTCCAAGTTTCCATCTTCTACTCCAACAAAATTGGGTTTATAGACTGATTCTGCTGACGCAGATAGCGCTAGTATGGCCCTTGGAAAGGACCTTCTTCTCAAATATTCTATAGGCCAAAACATATTTTTGAACAAGTGGGAAATGAAGGGATATACAGGTAGCAATTGAGACAAATTTGAAACAATTTTTTCCTTCAATAGAGAATACAAGAAAGTTACAGGTAATTTTCTTATTCTAGATCTTGTTCAAAACTCGCACTATCGGTCCGAAGCCAGTTGTAAGAGTTACAAATCAATTTTTACAAGTTTACAAGAATTTTTTTTCTTCAATAGAGAATATAAGAAAAAGCTAGTGGTTATCTTGATACTTCAACTGTAATTTTTATAAAAAAACGTAATTATAAAAACATAATAACTCAAAGAAAAGAAAAAAATCTCGAGTTGACAGAGTGTAAATAATAGGGTTACCTAATTACCTTATTTTACCTTCGAGGTATCTTCTACCCTCATTTTTCTCCCTGTATGGTATTAGTTAGGTTTCCTCGTCAGAGATGGCGCCACTGTCTAAGCACAGATCCCTCTATGAGGTGCTCCTTCTCCTCTTTATAACTTGGTTCTTTACTTTATGAGAAATAACAGACCCCAAACAACCCACCAAGAATTTTTCCAAGTTTCCATCTTCTACTCCAACAAAATTGGGTTTATAGACTGATTCTGCTGACGCAGATAGCGCTAGTGTGGCCCTTGGAAAGGACCTTCTTCTCAAATATTCTATAGACCAAAACATATTTTTGAACAAGTGGGAAATGAAGGGATATACAGGTATCAATTGAGACAAATTTGAAACAATTTTTTCCTTCAATAGAGAATATAAGAAAGTTACAGGTAATTTTCTTATTTTAGAACTTGTTCAAAACTCGCACTATCGGTCCCAAGCCAGTTGTAAGAATTACAAATCAATCTCAGTTTTTTCCATAAATTCAAATAATTTAAAAAAACAAGTACCTACATATTTATAAGGTTTTTAAACAAATTTTAAAGATAATTTTGTTATGTGAAACATTAGCAGAAATCAGTAGAAATAGAAACATGTTTTAAAATGCCATAAAAGGGGGTTTGACTGGATACACATCGAAAACGTAAATTCAATTCAATAACGTGAGTTTTCTTGAAAATTGGCCACATCGCGTTACCTGGTGTTTATTTCTATTTGGACGGCTCCGTGTACCACGAAACAAAAAGTGAAGGGAAAGTGTTTGAGTTTCGGGATTGTTGGTTGGTCGGGTCCTCAACTAATTTCAGGGAGCGGGGACATCTTTCACTGGAGATTCCTCGCCCTCACGTACGTCACTCCATCACAACCCTTCGTCTCCTGTTATGTTTGCGGCGTCGTATATTAATACTAAGGTCTGAGAGGCGAAAACTAATTACACCCATCTGTCCTCCAGACTCTCCCGAGTCTCCCCCTAATAATTTTTGTGTCGTACTTTTCACTCGAAAGAGATCTGTGAAATCTCAGAATGTCGATTTGAGACGAACTGAGAAACTTACTCTTCTCAACTGACAGCAAAGTCGTGAAAGAACAGAGAAACATATCGAGGATTGAGTGGCAGAAGTGACCAAGTCCAATGTTTTCCAATATTGAGGTTTTCCAATATTGTTTCGATAACACATTAGCCCCCTATACAAGTTAGTATTATTAACCTCTCGATTTTCAAAATATAAAGGGCTCAACGAACCCTTACAGTATCCCCATCCACCCCTTTTCAACTCTATTTGCATTTTGGTTTTTTATTTTCACCTTTGGAATCGACCAAGAAAAAATTATTTTTAACACCCCCTCAAAATTTGTTATTTGTACCTACTAGGGAATTTCTGGAAATTTCAACCCTTCATATCCATTTGGTTGGTGGTTGGGGTTGAAATTTTCAAAAATTCTCTAGTAGGTAGTAGGTACCTACCTATGGTTGGTAGGGAGGGATCTATACAGAAGGGTGATCTATACAGAAAATAATAAACCTTTGGGCAATGATTTGCAGCGTTTTGGATAATTGTAGACTACAAATTAAAGAAAACCCCATTAGAAGTATGCAAAAAACATAAATATCAGTAAAACAAGTTGACAAAAAAAAAATCCAATTAAATAACTATAGAGAACACTGGCAAAAGAGGGGTTTTGAATTGGGATTCGATTGAGAACAAAAAATTTCAGTTATTGAAATCCCGCGAGACCCCCCCCCGTTCAACACCGGAGTTCACTGCTAGAAAGCCGATTTCGTAAAGGAAAAAAATCACGTTTTTCCGCGCTCAAACACAAAATAGGCCCCTAAATTTGATTGTAATACTTTTTTTTATTAAACCAATGGAATGCTGAGATCTTGGGCCAGTTTTTACAGTAGATGTACCTAACAAAAAAAATCTATCCAGAAAAAGTACATTTTGCAGATGTTTAAAAATTAGAATTTCTCTTTTCGGGAAAATTCTATAATTATGTTCAAACAATTTTTGGTTTATTATTTTCAATAATAAGCCTTTGGAATCGAGCAAGAAAAAAAAAATTTTAACCCCCCCTCAAAATTTGATGTTTTACGTTTCAAGGTACGTAGAATACGAAAATGGAATAAAAAAATTTCCGTCCGTCCGCCGTACGCCGTCCGCGGCACTTTTCTTAGCAACAGTGGACCGATTTGGTTCAAATTTGGTATATGGGCTCCATTTGGGGTCTAGTTGTGCCGCGAAGCTTTTGGTTGATGTAGGTCACTTCTAAGGGGTGAAAATTAAGGGTTGAAATTTTCAAGAGCGCCCTAGCTCGAAAACTCTCGAAATAAAGGTATCGTTTTTTCACCAATTTTAAATAGTATTGAATTTTTAAAAATTTTTGAGACCACCCGGAGCTCTGTAGGACAAACCGTTCGGTCCCTACGAGTACTTGAAGGTTTTCCTTCGATGAAACAGAATCATGAGTGTGAATCGCAAAAGAGGTCTAATCTCCATTCAAATTTTATCGGACTAAAATGCGATCGCTGTTCATTTCTTCGATTTGTATACAGTTTTGCCTTCTGCGTAACCAGTAATCAAATTTCCATATGAAGCTTTCTATTTTTCCAATCGAGTGTGAAGCGTTTAGTTCTTTCTAATAAACTTGATTGTGAAGGTGTGAAGCCAGTATGGTGTGGTAGGTAGTACCTAGCTGGTAGGTAAAAAAAAGTTGGTAGGTAAAAAAAATGTTGGTGGGTAAAAAACGCTGCAAATCATTGCTCAAAGGCTTCTTCACTCTTCAGATCACTGATCAGCTGAGTGAGCTCCGAAGCCATTTTCAATCCTTTTGAATGGAAGTGCTCTTCCAGGCGTCTCCAGCATTCGAGGAGATCTTCTTCACTCTTCAGATCACTGATCAGCTGAGTGAGCTCCAAAGCCATTTTTACTCCTATTGAATGGAAGTGCTCTTCCAGGCGTCTCCAGCATTCGAGAAGATCTTCTTCACTCTTCAGATCACTGATCAGCTGAGTGAGCTCCAAAACCATTTTTACTCCTATTGAATGGAAGTGCTCTTCCAGGCGTCTCCAGCATTCGAGGAGATCTTCACTCTTCAGATCACTGATCAGCTGAGTGAGCTCCGAAGCCGTTTTCAATCCTATTGAACGCAGGAAGCTGAAATTTGAGAGGGAAGGTCAAGGGAGAATACAGATGGTGGAAGGTGCTATTGATGGAGAACCAGTGATCTATACAGAAGGGTGATCTATACAGAAAATAATAAACCTTCGAGCAATGATTTGCAGCGTTTTTACCAAAATAATGAAAAAAAAAAGGTTTGACAACGGGGTTTCTAGTCCGGTCATTCACCAGGCGAACATGTGGTCAGCTGAAATTAACTCTTACGACCTTTTGCTTCATTTGTATAGTCTAGTATTTAATATTTCTCCGGAGGGGAAATCGTATTTTTTTTTTCAAAATTTGTCAAACTAAAAATTTTGTATTATTGCAATACTACAATTTTAAATCAAAACTGATTTTCTGCACTCAACATGCGCGAGATCAGTAATGGGTAAGGAAAAGAAAAAAGAGCCTAGCTTGCCGCTACACTGCGAATTCATTTAGCTGTTTCAACGAAAGAGATACCTACGCAAATAATACATAATACGAAACAGTAATGAGGCACTCGCAGTTGTTCCAGGGAAATAGATACGTGGATCCAAACCAACCACCAATATTCATGTGTCGTTTGTTTGTAGATTACATAACTTTTTCATGGTGTGTCGTAGGGAATGGGGTATTTCGGTGGGTCGGAAATTCAGGTTTTTGACCTCAAATTTGGATTCAGCACCCTTGAAAATCTATATACTACAACTTTAAGCCCAATGGTACTATAACATTTGGTAGAAAAATTAATTAAAGAGATCACACGTTTGAAAAAGGCGGGCCGCTATAAATACACACACACTAGGCAAGGACTACGCCGCGCGCGTGTGTGAGTAAGTATTTTGTAGTATCCAAGAGGCCATCCAAGGGTTTCTGTGCATGGATACTTTTTTCAAAGACAGTTGGCTAGCTACGTCACGATTGGCTAGCTACGTCACACCATTCAAATCTTCAACTTTCCTTAGCTTCTCTGATTTTTTAAAAACATTTTCTCGACGAACAGACCCGATTACCGTTATTCCTGAGCCTTACTCTTTTGAAAAAAAAATAAAAAAAATTGCCTGAAATACCCCATTGTGAAATTCAAAATGTCGCTACGTCACACCATTCAAATCTTCAACTTTCCTTAGCTTCTCTGATTTTTTAAAAACATTTTCTCGACGAACAGACCCGATTACCGTTATTCCTGAGCCTTACTCTTTTGAAAAAAAAATAAAAAAAATTGCCTGAAATACCCCATTGTGAAATTCAAAATGTCGCTTGGTAAGTAGGTACCTATACTGGAAAATAGTTCCATTTTCCAACAAAAGAAGGGCGCAACTACCTAAAGAAATCTATTCTACTCGGCGAGATAGGTACAAGCTGTTGTACAAGCTGTATTGTACCAGAAGCCTGTATTGTACCTGAAGAAACCTGTATTGTACCAGAAGCTCGATTTTGGAAATTTTGTCACTTGAGAGATACTATTGCATAACGCGGTCCAATTGATGTTAAAGCGTGATTAACATGATTTTGATAGTGAAATAAGTTTGAGATTAAGATAAGAAAAAATGTCTATAATTTGCCTCTGCTGCACTGCTGCACTCTCGGGTCTATCTTGTTAATCACTCATTAAAATCAAACTATCGGTAACATCGGTCATCCCAATTATCCTGCGCTCCCCGTGGGGCCAAGGAGAACTAGCGCCGGTTTAACACCTAACGTCTAGTGTTCTATAACTGGATCTGTCGACACATTCGGCATGACAGAACTGGGATTTTACCTGTTGCTTGGTGATGTAGATGGGCTTGTTCAGGATGACCCAAGTGAGCGTCTCGTGGCAGGGCGGCATCGTCGTGCTGCCGTCGTAGGTCATGTAGTACTCCGTGTCCGGGAGCAGCCCGACCACCGACATCCGCCTCACTTCGACCTCTTCTCCTACGCCAGAACGAATCAAATACAATAGATAACGCCCTTTGTCAACGACTTCATCGGTTAATTGATGAATACGTCGGAAATGAACTCACCTCCGTACCGGATCTTTTCCAGGTTGTCTGTCAATATCCTGAGTTCAGGGTTAGACAGGTCTCCCAGCTGAAACATAATTGGAAGACTTAAGTTTATCAAATTTATCGATGAAAGAATAATATTAATAATACCTGATAAATTATAGAAATAAACCGTTGAAATCACAAAACTGAACTTTTATTCATAAACGAATTATTGTTATGGACAACTTATTATGTGGTTAATAATAATCAGTCTTGAATCCTTTTTATTTGTTTCTTTGTTTAGGTGCATGGAACCTTGAGGAGGTCATGGGTGCCACATAAATAATGAAATAACAAAACTGTAACTTGCAAAACAGATATAAAGATTTCAGTTTGTCAAATATGTTTGTTAGGCGAGTAGAGTAATTTCCGAGGAGATCTTCGAGATTTCTCGTAGGAGTTGCAGGAGGTAAATCAACAAAACCGTTAATTCCGATGGAAAATGTATGATTAGTGATGTACATATCTAATACGATAGGTCATCTCTCTGGAACCAACTTTTACGCTTCTAAAGAAGCAAAATCTGGATCACAACGTAGTAATTTAATGTTTGCTTGTGGGTGAGGAGAATGATACTTGTAATATCTGAAAATTTCATCAAAATTGGAATTTCATATACAGTTTTGAGCGGGAGTTCGACATTTTTCTGTTTACTTGATTTGAAGGCGATCTAACTCAGAGCCTTTTCAATCTGAACTGATAATCGTCCAATTTGAAGAATTTTCGGCAATTATGAACTGACTTTTTTTTTTAGTAAATAATCATTTTTATTGTAGGGAGCGTAAGTGTTGATCCTTTGTGGACACCATACTAGGGATGGGTATCGATACTTTTGAACCAACACTCGATATTTTAGTATCGATACTGCTCTATCCAATATTTTTGAATATCGATACTTTGGATCCGATATTTCTAAATATCGAATATCGATACAGTTCTTGCGGAAAATTCAACATAATGGCTGAAAAATGAAGAAAGTAGTGAGGCTTTTGGGTCACTACTCTTTGGTTACACAAATAACGTTTATATCATGGAGAAAATCACCCTGCTTGGACTCTTGATAGTGAAAAATGAATAAAAATTGTTGAAGAAATTATTTTTTTCGAGAATATTGGATAATATTGATAGTTTGTGACACTAAAGTATCGATACTCGATATTTTAAAATATCGATACTCAAGCCCAACGATGCTTGGGATATCAATACTCTGATTACAGTATCGATACAAAATATCGATACTTTTCTACACCGTACAGCAGTGCATTTGATGTAGCAGCGTTGGAAGGATCGCATGGAGGAAGGGATGACAAGCTCCTAAGAGAGACCATTTGAAGTGCTGCTCCATCGCTGAACCCCAGGAGTTCATTATGAACTGAGAACTCGTAGTTAAAAGGTGTTTATATTTACGCAGCCATAACACTCAAGAGAACCACCCCGTACATTTCTTTCACTGTGGTGGAAGCTGGTGGATTTCTACTTTGTTCTTTCTTTATGTCATTTTAAGACTGTATTAAATTCGTGTTGATCGTACTTAATACTTTTCATTGAATGAACTTTTTGAACATCAACATTGTAACTTAACTCCTGATAACTTTCAACTTTCAATTTCGCTCGCAAGTGTGCGGACAAGAACTGTACAGTATTCTCACACAATTTATCGGAAAATCGGGTTTCCCTCGAATAGGCAAACAGAAGCACTGACAGACAGTTATAAACAAAAGTTCATTATTCAAAAAGGTCCGAAAAATTCCAGTGAAAATTTTGATTTTGGTGGACCAGAAGCCAAGTTTGCACATTAAGTTTGGCTGAAGTTTCTTCTATTGTGAGGAATCAAAAATATCGAATCCAAAATTCAGAAGTTTTACGTCAGAGTTTGGTTGAGAATTACTTAAATAGTGAAGGTTCTTTTATTCCGTGTTGCTTCTCTACTTATTATGGAATCAAAGCACGATGCTGAGAGTAACCCTCTTGCTCGACCATGCGAAACTTGAAACATCACATTTTATTGATTCAAGTCGATAGCATAAAAGGAGAGGGATCTTCTTTGGTGAAAAGGAGGGGGAAAAATAGGGTAGCCCCACTACTGGGGGTCTTCTTATCAATAAAAACCGGCGGTAGGGACGGGTGAGATGCACAATAAAACGTCACGTTTATGACCTTTTATTGCAAACATATCATGGTTGGTGGTGGGAGGGGAGGTCGATAAAATGGGGGAGTAAAGAAGGCTTGCTGGACCTCTCAAGGTAGCTCGCAGCTGTCTTTAAACTCCATTTTTTAAGAAAGCAACATACAAATATCAAAGAGAGAGTTATCGAAATTATTCAAAGTAGTTTCTTTCAGATTAGTTTTACTTCCTTATGGGACAATAAGGATTAGGTCGGTCAGAATACAGGGGCCTCCAGCTAGGAATGTATGATACTCCGAAATGTATCGATACATATCGTATCGATATTTTTAAAATGTATCGAATTTTTCGGGCCGATAATTCGAAAAAGTATCGATAAATTCAAGTACCGATACTTTCAACAAACTCAAAATCATTAAATAAACCTTTTTTTACTTTAGTTGAAAAAAAAATGCATTACACGATATAATTAAATTTTAATTTAATTTTAATACAATTTATACTTCAACAATGTAAGAACATTATTTATTAGGTAGTTCGCACTTAAATTCCTAACTGATATTTTTGACATTGACATTGCACAACACAATGCGAATCGCGAACGCACTAAAGTGGAATAAGTATCACTATTTTGTACTTCATAATTCTGTTTCTAAGGTGGAACTGGAACACTGGAAGAGGAATGAAACAACAAACTACACAATCCATAAGGCTCATTAGGTGTTTATTTGTCCTGGCAGGCCTGACATAAGTGCTCAGTACTGCTGACATAAGTAGGTATCACTTGTGTTAGATGGATGGATGCTCTATTTCTAAGTTGCCAAGGAAAGTGGGAGTTGTTGCACGTTTCCAGTTTTACAAGATTCTGGACAGTATCAGTTGAAAGAGTGATCATCACCAGTTTTAGGTCAAGGTTGTTGCTCCTTAGTTGACAAATAGTGAGACTTCAGTTGCGATCAGGCTTTGTAGTCTTCCGTGAAACTTGGAAGTAAGAGAAGATCTTTATAAAAAAGTATCGGTGTCGATACTGTGAAAAAAGGAATAAGTATTCCGATACATTGCAAATAAAAAAGTATCGAAAAGTATCAATACTTTAAAAAAAAACATACCTAAAGCCATGAAGGATTCTGGAACCAAAATGCTGGAGCCTCAGAGGGAGCCAATAAGAATGTACCACCCTTCATCCAATCAAAATGATTTTGGAATCATGATGATCCTGCCAATGCAATAGCAGGATCCTTTGAAATCAGAATGCTCAAGCCTCTGTAGGAGCCAATCTCAATGTAGCACCCTCCAGCCAATCAAAATGCTGGAACCTCAATTCAATTATAATTCAAGATGATCCCGTCATTCAGAAAGCAGGACCCTCCGACAATCAGAATGGTCGAGCCTCTGTATTTGAAAAATATTTATTAAATATACATATTATTTGAATAATTGTTTTAACTTCATCCGTTTTCTTGACTCTACATTCTGGTCCAAAAAATTTGTTTTTCTTATATTCTCGGCGAGGAAAATCTTCTGAGTAGCTTGGCCAACAATATGGAATGAGCACGTAGGTACTCAAAATTTTGATTTTGAATGGAAGATGCTCCATTCTGATTGATCTCACTGGGACTAGAGAATTCAGCAAGATCAACTTGATTCCTGATTGAAAGAGGTTTCTACATGATTGGCTGGAAGGTGCTACAGTGTGATTGGCTCGAGCATTCTGATTGCCGGAGGATCCTGCTTTCTGAATGGCAGGATCATCATGAATTATTATTAAATTGAGGTTCCTGCATTTTGGTTGTCTGGAAACTAGTGCCACATTCTGATTAGCTCCTACAGAGGCTCGAGCATTCTCATTGTCGGAGGAACTTGTTTTCTGGCTGGCAGGATCATCTTGAATTCTAATTGATTGGATGTTCCTGCATTATGATTGGCTGGAGGGTACTACATCGTTATTGGCTCGAGCATTCTGATTGTCGGGGGATCCTGCTTTCTGAATGGCAGGATCATCATGAATTCTAATTAAATTGAGGTTCCTGCATTTAGATTGGCTGAAAACTGACATGCTAACGAAAACTGACTGGCCACATTCTGATTAGCTCCTACAGAGGCTCGAGCATTCTCATTGTCGGAGGACCCTGTTTTCTGACTGGCAGGATCATATTGAATTGCAATTGATTGGGGGTAACTGCATTATGATTGTCTGAATCTAGTGCCACATTGTGATTATCTCCTACAGGATCATCCTGCCAGGATCATCTTGAATTCTAACTGATTAGAGTTTCTTGCATTATATATTATATTATAATATATAATGCAAGAAACTCTAATCAGTTAGAATTCAAGATGATCCTGCCAGTCAGAAAACAAGTTCCTCCGATAATGAGAATGCTCAAGCCCCTGTAGGAGATAATCACAATGTGGCACTAGATTCAGACAATCATAATGCAGGTACCCCCAATCAATTGGAATTCAAGATGATCCTGCCAGTCAGAAAACAGGGTCCTCCGACAATGAGAATGCTCGAGCCTCTGTAGGAGCTAATCAGAATTTATTACACTCCAGCATATTATGCTGGAGTGTAATAAATTGTAATTGGCTAGAGCATTCTGATTGATAATTGATCGTTTCTAACGGTAAATTGATTTTTTTAAAACACCGCTAAATAAAAACTCAACTAAGCAATGGATTATCAATGATTTTTCCTGAGCACACTTTGCTCGTCGAAACCTTCGCCAATACGCGGGAAATGTCACTATTCTCTTCCATACCCTGAAAACCCCGTTGAAACCACTCCGGAAGGTTTTCCTTTCCTTTATTCCCTTTCTGTTCATTCAAATAGTAATCCCGCTTACTTTTCGAGAGGTTTGCTGCTTCGGGAAGGAAAAGGAGGAAAAAAAGACGACCCACCTCCGGAACCAGCATTAAAATGTCGATATAATTCTCAGTCCGGGGCTTCTCCCCTTCGGCGGTTGCATTGTGAGAACTCGGGCACCTGCCTGCTCGCATATGCGGAAATGCTAAGCTCTTTCTCGTCTTTTCCTACAGCAGGGCACCCCCTGAAGGGATTTCCGAACCCAGGCTTCCCAGAAACGGCTGCTGAGAGAGGATTTCTCGCCGGGGTGACACCCCGCAAAGTGTGGGCTCCCGCCCAAAACTTCTAGGCGTAAGACCCCGAGCACCCACCATTTTCGTTTTCCGCTTCTCGAGCGTTCGCTTGACAGCTAAGAGGGTATTAATTGCCTCGAGTTTGAATATAGCGCTTCCTCCAGGCATCCTAGAGCCAACAGTCGAGGAAACGCACTCAACACCGTAGCTCAAAGCTCTTCCAGTAAATTCCGAGCCATGATAAGGAAGCCACTCTTTAGAGCTCATAAGTAATGGAGGCTCCTAATGAAACCCACATCCCGAATTCCATTATTTGCTTGACTAGCAGGAGACTCCTGAACGGTGCACTATGACCCAAATATAAAATTTCGAAAGCCCAGGAAAATAAAATTGTTTGTTAGTGACGTTTTATGGAGTCATTATTAGCATATAATGCCATAAAAACATGCCAGTGAGGCCAAAATTAATGACGAATTTCCAAATGAGGAGTAATACATCAAAAGAGAACAGTTGTGCCGCGAAGCTTTCTCCAGTGTCAGCTGTGACTTCTAAGGGGTGAAAAATAGAGGGTAGCCATTTTCAAAACTTAGTTCGAAAACTTTCAATTATTATTATAGCAGAGAAGTTATATTTAGAACACCCAGCTGTCAAAATGCCTAAACCCATTCATACAAATAATTTTTATTGCTATATTTTGGTTAACACCAAATCTAATTTGTTGAATCAAAGAGCGTTAATAACACTAAATACAATTATTTCTGAAGTCCAGAATTACTTAAGTGTGTCTAGTTATTAACAATAAATATTGCTAATTTTTGGAATTTTCGCAATATATTTCAGTTTGGAAAACTTGTAATAATGCAAAATTATTTTCTGTTAATAAAATATTTAAAAAGCATTTTCTGAAAATACATTTTTAGAATATTTTTTTTTTTTGTTCAATTCTTGAATTTTGATCAGCATTAGAAAATTAGCATTTGTAATATTCCTTTAAGCATTTCACACAAACAGATGTACCTAAATAACTACTAGATTGGAAAAAAATGATCCGTTAAGATCGAGCTAATTATCAATTGTCAAATTGAGTAACCCTTTAGGTCAGGAGTTACCAGACATCTTAAGAAGTTGAATAGCTCAACACAGAGAAGATGATAGGAGGAATTGCAATGTTCTTTTCCAGGTAGTAAAAAGTAGAGTGGAGTCTTCCTTAAACCAGGAATAGGTTTAAGTGGAGTTGAAGAATACCGACCAACTGACTGATCTACTCAGAGGATCTTCCATTTCTACTAGACTCGTTCTTAGAAGCTAGAATCGTTCAACACGTCCTTGAGATGAGATCCTTGTGATTCTCGATTTCGCTCAAATTTGAACATGATGGATGATCTCCACAATTTTCAACCTTAGACTACCATTACTGAAGGAAACCCTTGAACGATATCACACCGTGAAAGGGCACCCATCCACGATCTGTCCATTAGTCAAAATCGTTACAGCCTAGTTTCCCCGCCCTGGTAATCTGTTTTTCGGAGTAGGGAAAAACGTGGTAAAGAGAACAAAGTACCTCGCAGAGGTTGGAGGGAATACCGATTATGAGATGCTCCTAATGGCAGTTGTTTGGATGATGCTTTCCTTCAAGCTCCCCGTTAGCGATCCTGGTTCCATCATCCGAAACTTTCTTCGGCTCCCTTTATTGGCACTGCCCCAGGTGTCGGCCCCAACCCCGGAAAACTGTTCTTGGATATTCTTTTCATATTTTGCAGCTGGGTAAATAGGGAGGGAAAAACTATTATCACGCGAGGAGAAGGCGAAGGATGTGAGGTACTCGGTTCTTTTCGCCGCATAGAACACACCTGTGTTCCATACATGGCGTTTGAAATCCTCCATTAAAGCATACATACGTATTCCCAACACAGTAATACAAAATCTAACATAAAATTCAGTTTAAAAAAATGGTCCACACTAAAAGTTTTGAGTTTTACGAATCGATTTATGATTATTAACCCTAACTGGACCATGGTGTCACTAGTGTCATCGAAAACTTAGGAATTCCACATATGTCACAAGGTGTCGCCACCTTAACTAGATTTAAACTTCAATAAAGGTAAAAATTAATGGACAGAGCTGAATTTTAACAAGGAACATGTTATTGCCCTAGGGTAACTGAAAACGTTACGTGGAAGGGGGACGCGCGACGTTCACTTCCCTTTTCCGACACTCCGATCACGCGCCTTTTCCGACACTCCGGTTTTCGAGGCACGAAGCGCCGAGTTTTTAGGCGAACGAATTTTAGATATGTTGCTAGGGATGATATAACTTTTATATTATACCTACCTACTAAAGGTTCTGCACTAAATTTGGCTAAAACATGTTCCATGTTTTTATCTTGCCCCCTCTGGCGAGACGCAAAGCTCCGAGTTTTTGAACCATTTTTTTGTAAGTTTAAAGGTAAAAAACGTCTGCCAAGTGGGTGTGGCACATAGCTTCCTCGTATCCATAACCCGATTATATAGATGATCCGATGCATAGTAGTTAATCTCAAAACACCAATCTCTAAGTACCTTTCACTACCCTCATAGGGGACCATCTACACGCTAATCTGGACAATCCTCGAAAATTTCATCAAATTCGGATGAAAAATGTAAATGGTATGGCTGTTACAAGGATTTTACGTATGCGCATGCTAAGAGGCTTCGATAAATTTTAAGGCCTTGATTTTCATTAGGGACCATCTACAACCTAATCCGCATAATCCCCGAAAATTTCATTGAAATCGGACGGAAAATGTAGAAGTTATGGCCGTTCCAAGGAATTCACGTTTGCGCACGCGCAGTGGCTACTATCAATCCGGGGATGATGATTTTCAGAGGGGACCATCTAAATACTAATCTGTAACATCTCTGAAAATTTCATTGAAATCGGACGGAAAATGTAGAAGTTATGGCCGTTACAAGGAATTCACGTTTGCGCATGCGCAGTCGCTTCTATCAGTCCGGGGATGATGATTTTCATAGGGGACCGTCTACACACCAACCCGCACAATCCCTGAAAATTTCATTGAAATCGGACGGAAAATGTGGAAGTTATGGCCGTTACAAGGAATTCACGTTTGCGCATGCGCAGTCGCTTCTATCAGTCCGGGGATGATGATTTTCATAGGGGACCGTCTACACACCAACCCGCACAATCCCTGAAAATTTCATTGAAATCGGACCATAACTTCGTATAGTTATGCGCGTTACAAGGAAATCATGACAGACACACAGACAGACAGACAGACAGACAGACAGACACACAGACACACAGACACACAGACACTGAACCAAAATTGTTCAGAAAGGTCTAAAACGCAAAACGCGAGTGAAAATTTTTATTTTGGAGAACTTTTTTTTTCGTCCTTGAAAAGTGAAAACAAAGCTTCCGCTACCTTGGTAGACTCGGAAGCAAAATAATGTTATGACAAAAATTTAAAATTTTTTCATCGATTTCTTTGGAAATTTTTGTCATAATTCATTTTTGAGACTTCCAATAGCCCAAAAAAAAATTCTGCTGTTCATTAAATTTAAAATTGCAATTTAATTTTGGTTATTCCGGTGGCACCTTGGGACAGCTGTGGAGTTCGGTGACACTAGTGATACCATGGTCCAATTGAGGTAAACACAAAATAAATAGGTCACTCCAAATGAAAAGTTGAACAAGAAAATTTTTGGTTCTAACCAGAGCAAAATGTCCATATTTCTAGCAATAAAAGAAACAGTGAGCTCGTTGGCCTCCGCTGTCTCTAGTTGTCCGCCATGTTTTACCAAAGAGATTACCAGGTGTTTTGTATTTCACAGGAATGATTTTTTTTTTGTAAATGAATGATTTAAATAAAAGGCTCTCAAATTTTATCGGTTTATTTGATGTTCTCTAACTCTTTACTGTGTGATTGCTAAAACTGGGATGACATCTAGGTTGCTTTGTAATTTATTGAACGCCCTACTTTAATTTGAACAACATTTTATAGGTACTGACTTTCATTAAGTGATGGAGGGGTGGTTTGGTTAGAGCTCTTTGTGACAATTCCTGCAATACTAGAATAGATAGATTTCTGATATCAGATTTTCAATGTAGATTTAGGATTTAGGATCTTTCACCAAGATTTTGGCCGATTCACTACTTTCATTAGGGACAAAGTAGATTTAGTGACTTCATGAGTACTTATGATGCCTCCACATCTCCAGTCAGTCAAGTTTGAGTGATCAAATTGCAACATAAGTAAATTTGACGAATCAGCCGGTAACTATTATTTAGATAAACTAACCTATCTTAAGAACAGTTAGTTTGTTGACCAATGACATTTTAATGTTCTACTTCGAGAGGAATCCTACCCACAGAGCTTGGCAACAATTTTCTATCGTTATTAAACAATCACGACATTTTCCTAACCATAATGATGAGCGTGAAAGAACAAGATTCCTGTCAATACGTGAGATGGAATTACAACGGAAAGGGATTCAAGTCGCAAAGTAAGGATGGGAAGCCAGGAGGAAATTGGAACCCAGGGATCACTTGATATCATGTAGCGAGATTGATTTCCAAGCGACGAAAAACCACTTTCTCCCCGCTCTCGGTGATTTCATCTGTACCTAATCCCTTCCCAATCTTCCTCTTTTCAACAATGCGCCATGTTCCGACCGCCTTTCAATATATCATACGAGGTCTTAAAGGTTTTAGTTTGCTTCATTGCCGTTTGAGATGATTTCTGCGACGTGGATCGTGACGAGATTCTACGAAATCCAACCAATCCCTTCTCCGAATCGGAAGGATAAATAATGAAGAAGGGAATTTTAATGACTTTGGAGCTGTTATCTCTTGATACTCAAAATCTGGTTTGAACGAGAGAAGTGACCTTTTAAGAAGCTGAATGATTTGATCCTGCAAGGCACCACGGGAGTTTTTTGTTGGGTGAGGGGACACAGCGGCCTGAGTGGCCATTTAGTTCCAGATACTGAAGCTAACGCAGCGATCATGCTGCCAGTACCAGAATCTTTTCAGATTTCCCACCGACTGATCTCAAGAATGCTATAACTGCAATGATAAAAAAATCAATGGAAAACAGATTTCAACATTTAACACGGAGTAGGAGAATACAAGGAGACATTCCCTCAAGCTTGTTGCCAACGACCCTGGTTTAACCAGGCGACTGAAAGCAAGCAAAGCAATCAACAGGACTCTTACGAGACTCAGGAGTGGATATAGCTGCTCGAACTCCCACCTCTACAGAATGAATCTCGTGGATCCGCCAAGTTGTAGAGCCTGTGAGAGCGACCCACGAACACATAGTGTTGGCATATCCCATCTTTGCAAGCTACAGACACTGGTCATCAATCCTTCAACCTGGACACTATCATGTCAACTGAACTGGTGGAAGTTTATGACATTATTTTTGAATTCCTTCAAACTATAAATGTTAAATTATGAACTAATTCCTTCACAAAATGTTAACACACAAGAATGTACCTACACAAAATGTATAGCTATAACTATACATTTTATCTGTGAAACACATACGTATTATAAATAACTTGTAAAGGCTGAATAATGCAAATAAAGGCTATAATAATACTAATAATAGAAAAGAAGCTGAAGTGACTGCCTCTCTGAAGCTTCCAGTAGTCTCAAAGGGGCCGTTTGGACCTTCCCGCCCAAAATGGGCAGTTGGTCCAAAGAGAAAGTAGACCCTTTTACCAACAAAGTAGTTTCCTAAGAATGAATCAAATTTGATCATTTCATACATTCAATGGCCTAATAGGCCAGTATTAGATCTATAAGAGTTCATGAACTAGTAGAGCAAGGACGATCATAATTAAGAACAACATAGAATGCACGGGGCAAATCAAGACGGCTGCGGCAAAGATACTCCTCCGCGGTCCCGATGCCTCGGCCATACCTACAACGTACTACCTACCAATTTAACTCTGCGCTCTACAGGGTGTAAGCCTAACTGGTCTGCCATACGGTACCAGTCGACTCTATAACTAATTTGCAACAAAAAATGTCTCTTAGCAATTTTTTTTAAACCCTTCGTTTTCAAGTTATTTTAACTTTAAACTTTTTTTTTCGTGATTTTGACCTTATGACATAATGTCATAAGTCATGACATTGTCATTAAATTGGTCATAACTCCGTTAATTAGCTGTGTAAATTACAATTTGAGGGTAGCGTTGGAAAGAACATTAAATTTCCTATCGGATAGATGCCTTAACTTTTTTTGAGTCAAGGTTTGAGACATGAAAATGTCCTCTAAAAAGAGAATTTTACGTAATTTTGGAAACCTCGCATTCTTTCAATCTCAAATTGAACTACGAGAACCCATACTTTTTCAAGATGCAAGAACAGTGAAAACTGCGCCAGAATCTCAGCTTACCATGATATAATCAAAACATATTTTACAACCGAATTTAGGGGGAATTTAGTGTTTGAACGCGGAAAAACGTGCATTTTTTCAACAAAATCGGCGCTCCGCCTAGTCGATCTGAGGGGTCGGACGATAGCAGTGGGTGGGTCGGCGCCGCAGTAGACCGCGAGGCCTCCGGAAACTGTAGGCCAGAGCGCTGATTTCGTTGAAAAAATGCACGTTTTTCCGCGTTCAAACACAAATTTCTCCCCTAAATTGGGTTGTAGAATATGTTGTGATTATACCGTTGGAAAGCTGAAATTCTGGCGCAGTTTTCATTGTTCTTGCATCTTGAAAAAGTATGGGTTCTCGTAGTTCAATTTGAGATTGAAAAAATGCAAGGTTTCCAAAATTACGTAAAATTCTCTTTTTAGAGGACGTTTTCATGTCTCAAACCTTGACTCAAAAAAAAGTTAAGGCATCTATCCGATAGGAAATTTAATGCTCTTTTCAACGGTCCCCTAAAATTTTAATTTACACAGCAAATTGAAGGAGTTATGACCGATTTAATGACATAAGGTCATAATCACGAAAAAATAGTTTAAAGTTAAAATAACTTGAAAACGAAGGGTTTAAAAAAAATCGCTAAGGGACATTTTTTTTGCAACTTAGTTGTAAAATCGACTGATACCGTATGGCAGACCAGTTAGGCTTACACCCTGTATATGTCCTGTTCAAATCAATTATTAGTTCTGTTTAATACAAACTTTTCAGTTCTCAACCAGTGTGGTTTATTTAGTTCTCATTCCCGAGGTAAACAGGGGCTGTGTAGTGCTCCAGGGTAGCTGTTACAGCTGATTTGGCTCCCTATGGTAGTCTCGAAGAGGATGGGAGGTACACAATCAACACTCTCTTTCACCAATGCAGATTAATTCGAGTTTGATCCTCGACACAGGACAAAGAAGCGCGTTATCACTGTTTATCTAGGCCTTTTCACGACTTGAACCATTTCGATTGAAACCACCATTAAGATGAACAGCAAACAAGTTAGCTTTACTGTTGAAACTAATGATTATATCGCGTCCAATGGTTACGAAAAGTCCGTTACGTAACTTCCTTCCAGAAGCTTCCAGTGGTATTAGCGAGGTTTTGTCTACGTTGAAAGCCAAACAAATCATATCCATCCATCAGGTCTTGACAAGAAACAAATTATAATTAATTGTATTGATTAAGATCTTTTCCATAAAGTAAAACTATTGTATCGTCAGCAAAACATTCTACCATCTATTTTCAATAATAATTCATTAGTATACAATAAAAATAAAATCAGGCCCAATATAGTCCTGAAGTTTGGATCAATCATTTTGAGACACCCTGTATAGTCACCAAGATGCTGAGAATTTTTTGATGGAAAATAGGGACGTTGATTCGTTTCACGCGAAACTCAACTTCAGTCTGTGAGTGGGTCTACAAGCCCACATCAGAAAAGTCATTACCAAACTACCTGGGAGGTCGTTCCAGCGACGTGTCTCCCCACTACGAAACCACGCAGCATTATTGGACCGCCCAAAACTTGGCTCTTCCCAACAAAACGAAAGCCAATAAAAGGTGAAATAAAAAGCGGGGAAAGTTGAAGGTGAACCTCGCCAGAAACAATAATAAGGGCACATCTGCGTCATTAAGGTCGAAAACTGCTAGGAAGTTGAGGGGTGGAAGTCCGTCTCTACAAGGGGTGGATTCCCGGAGTTGGGACAGATGGAAGTTACGTGACTTATGCCTCTGGTCCGACTCGAACCCTGGCCACATGAATTATGTATATGTTTCCAGTGGAAGGGTAAAAAAGAAGTCTGACCTTACGCCAAGCATGAGGAAAGATGCAGCAATGCACTTTTTGACCGCGTTTTCCCCTACGAGATAACGGTGTTTGTTCTTTTTTCAAGGTTTATATGAAGAAAGTTGGTTTCATAAATTTCTCTTGGAGTTTCATAACTGAAACAGGAAAAAGCTTCTGTGAATGTAAATGGGAAATATAATATCGAATTGATTATACTTTGTCTACAGTATCTCCTTCATTTCTGAAAAAAAAACGTACCAAGTTGGTTAGTCAGTAATCCTTCCTCACAAAGAATAAGATGATCATAATATGATAGAAATCATATAATAGAAATCAGTTTGTTCGAAAATTATCAGAACAGTAATGAAACACATTCTAAATATGAAACCAGCATTTTTAAATCAGTTACTCTCTACTAGGTACTTTCTTTACTTCAGAAATAACAACACAATTCCTCTCAATTTCGTAAATTTTTCAGAGATTTTGAATCAAATTCATCAGTAAGTTTTCTGGAACCAACTCCTAACATCGTAAAAATTTGGTTGAAATCGGACGATTAAGCCTTGAAACATTGATGTTTTAGGAGAATCAAGTTTGCTGCGTTTAGTACGAAGGAAATTAAATTTACGAAGAACTATCAAGGCATACATGTTGCGCCTAAAAATGTCAACATAATCACATAATTTTTTTCGTACAGCATTGGCCGGCGTATGAATTCCACGACTTTTTGATCTAATTGCTACAAAATTCGTTCTAAAGTCTATACCCAGAAACCATCCGAGTTCCAGGATAGTTCCAATTTTCCTAGGAAACGAGATTTAATGGGCTACTACTATCTATCTTTCTTTCAACCCCTCCCGCTCACTTCCTAATGCATTATAACCTGACCAAGAAATTGCTTATCATTTTGAGAAGCACCTTCAATGCAGCAGCTTGTCATGTATCGTCACACACATTCGAGGTATGCAGGTTCGAATATGCATAATATGCATATTCAAATCACTAAAACATTAACTAGTTTTATATTATAAAACTAGTTAATTTTTAGTGCTTTGATACCTTCATTAGTACCCGATATAAACAGCTTTGTCAGCAAAACACACAAAGAATGATCTTTTTCCGATTTCAAAATTTATTATGCACCCTTCCTTACTGTACTGACTCAAGACATTTACAAATTTAAACTAAGAGAAGTTGACATTCCTCGTACTCTGGAACGCTGTAAGTTATTGCATGAAGTTAATTACATTTGCTGCTTCAATTTAGTAGGGACTGTCGCGTAGCGTCTTCTAAATTGACGGACAGAATTTTACCATCAGAGATTGATATGGACTGACACATAATGGCGTTCCAGTTCAAGGGTGTAGGTAAATTCCCAACTTGTAAAAATTCTTTTTTTCAAATTGGACTACTGGAAGTCAAATGACTAAATTTGGGGTTTTCTCACCAACAGAGGTTGAAAAGAACTGAAACTTGATGACATCCCATTTCAACCTACGATAATGCAATAAATTTATCAATTTGTAAAATTGATGGAGACAGACACTTAGTGGCGTCTGTTTTTGCTTTTACAAGTTAGGAGGGAGCAGAATATAACGGATATTGATCCAAAGTTTGAGGTGAAGATTTAAAGATTCAGGTGGTGATTTGACGGTACAGCCAGAGTGAGACCAAGCCGGGAGACAAAGTTACTGTTGAGCTTGGTGATCGGACTTGATTCTTTAAAGCTAGATAGTGCTCTTATAATATAATGAGGGCAAGAGAGGGAGGCCTGTCCCCATCAGGGCGAGGGCCTTCCCAACTTCTCCTTCTAGCGTGGAGGCAGGTGTCCTGGCTCTTGGTCGAACTCTCTGGTTTGTGTTTTATTGATAATAGATGATAATAAAATATACTGGCACGTCATACCTACTATGGAGGTATAACCTGAACAGGAGCATGATAATCGTTTTGCAAAGCACCCCACGAAAATCAATGCAGTTTGCCATACATCGTTTCCAAATTCCGGTAGGTATTCATAGAATTCTAGTAGATAATTCAGAGCTTTACTACCTTCCGTGAGATATAAAGGACTTTTAGAACCTGCGATTACCTTGTTACAGGCTTGTCAACAAAACACACAAAGAACGATTTTTCCCCTCTCTTCAAAATTTCTTTGTGCACCCTCCCCTAAGATTAGAGCTGGTGGAGAAGGAATTCGTTGCAAAAGCGTTTCGAAAGTGTTTACAAGTAAAAATGGTAATTACATGAAGCAAAGGAAAGAGACGAAGAGAACGGGCACCCTCGTTTTATGGCTCTGGGGCCGAGCCGTAAAGTCGCTTTCGTATCTCTCCCTTGTGAAATATTCAAAGGTGCCCCGGAGAAGGAACACCTCTCTTGTTTCATACAATGGTTGAGGTGCTGCTTTTTTCACGGATAAATATTTTTGTAGCGGCAATGACGAGTATGCTACGAGAAAATTCTTGCATTCACCTGAAGGGAGGGGAGGTTGCGAGGAAGACGTAAAACGTGAATTTTTCATAACGACACCTTGACAAAAATTGTCTCGTGAGAAGACGTGGGGAAGGTTCGATTTTTTATTAAATGCGTTTTTTATGTCCTTCCTCCCTTAGGAGAAAGTCGCATTACTGGTATGATCTTTTACCGTTGAAAATAAGATGGCTGAAATACAGTGCTTCCATCTCACGATCAGAAACAGGTATTTTGTATAACCTGAAATTTAATACTTAGATAACATTGGTGTGTTAGGTGTTGCTTCCTCACAACCAATGGTAGGGACTCTTCATTATTGCTGCATGTCAGGAAAATTTTGGTTCTTTAAGGAAATAATTATCATCAAATCTTGTCATAACTAGGAAGTGGCGTCACAATGATGCCAGAAACCGTGTCATTCGGGCCTCAGATGTGAATTTCTACTATCTGATAAAACCATGAGCTACTGTCGTGGTGTCAAACTGAAAACTTTTACTATAATTTTTAAACTAAGATAATTTCAATAATTAATTACCTACCAGTAACCTATCAAAGTAGGTCGAAAGTGCTGTAGTTTGAGATCAACTAGAGCTACGAGGCCGAATAGTTACGAAATCTGAGAGTAAATCTGCCTCCTCTGACACAAACTTCTCATGATTACACCGCATATTGGGCATAAACGGCAATCTTTTTTTGGAAAGTAAACGCGGGAACAGAAAAAACGAATTACGGACCAACCCAACTTTCGGATGTCATCTCTGTCTTTTTTTTTCTCCTCTCCTGGTATCCTCCTCATATTGGCAAGAGAATAAAGAGAGCGGCAGAGTTGCTCCGGCACTCAAGGGAACGCTTTCTGTCAAACAGATGGCATTCAATTTAGATATACATAGAACCATCTTCCGCAGGTGGAGAACTCAGAACGGATTTCCTTCCCCGTATTCCGTGGTTTTATTAACCCCCCACTTCTTACCAACTTTCCTACGAGAATGTCATTACAGAAGACTTTATGCAGAGCATGTATTTTTATCCGGACTAAAGGCCGTGTGTTCAGTTAATCGTTCTGAGTTCTCTTCGGGTCTAGGGGTAAAAGTAAGTAAGTTAAGTAAACATTCCAGGCTGCCATTCCTGGAGTTGCGGACGTCATCAGCTGTCTTCCAAAGGGAAGGTCTGAATTTGTTCTGATGATTTCGCTCATGGCTTCCCATTGACTCACCGCCTGGGTTGTGACGAGGGCGGGCTGAGCCCGGAACGCACGAAAATACGCTCCCGAGGCGAGCCTCGAACTCACAGCTCCGAGCTCCCGACGGCCGGTCCGAGACTCGTCGCTAAGAGACGCGTGCCCCAACGAGCACGGCCACAGCTAACCCCCCGAGGCGATCCATGTGTCACGAGGTCAGCAACGATCAAGCAAATGAATTCAGTAATTGATATAATATATCCTAAAGCTATATTCATAGCTGAGTTACATATATGTAACTCAGCTATGAATATAGCTTTAGGTCTAGAGTAAAGGCACCATTTATCGTCAGACGCAAAAATGGAACCACTGGAATGTTCTTCATTTCTTATTTGGTTTCAATGTAAAGGTATCATGAGAGTCCAAAAGGGGCCATTTTGTAAATAAAAGTGCGTTCGTATCTATAAAACGATTGTAAACTGTACGATTGTATGTTGAAAGGGATGAGGAGTAAAAACTTGGTGTAATGGTGTGTCCCACCGAAAACACGTCAGAATAGTCGTGCGGTTTTTGTGTGTGCCTTTTTGGTTTATCGTGATGTGAATGTAGCAAATTTGAATTTAGCCTAGAACTTTTTTTGAATGTCGTGAATTTACTTAGCGTATAGATTTCGTTTATTCGTCACTAAAAAATACTTGCAGAGCAGCGCAAATTCAGTAGGTGCATATTCACCGGGTCATACTTAAGGATTTAACACCGAAAAGAGTGGATTTTGACTTCCAATTTTGGCCAAAATTAAGTCAGCTTTGGTTTTTTTTGGTGAAATCCTGATAACTTAAACCTACATCAATCATTCTCACAGAAAAGAGCTCACAGAACCTACAATATTCGACACTAGTAGACTTGTAGAATAGTATTCTGCAATACCTACAATATCCTACACAACCTTGGGCCTTTTGCTTAGAGACTACATGAAATGTTTTTTTTAAATATCTATAGGACGACATTGTCTCGGGTCATGAAAGTATGTTTTATATCGTCACCCATGAAAGTTGTTTAATAAAAGACATTTGTTCAAGTAAAGTGTTCATGTTTTCTCAGTGCCCAACACCGTCGTTGAGTCGTTATTGAAATACACAACTAGGATATTAAAAGATGACAGTAACTGGTGACATTTTCTGACGAACACCGGATTTCCTTGACGATAACTATTGAATTTTGCTGACGACCACGGGATTCCCCCCGATAATAACTGTAAATTTTGCTTACTTTCACTGGATTCCACATAACTGAGAAAAACTCACAATGTGCTTAATTGCTTCAAAATTGTAATTAATAGTTTTTTCCCAAAAAATGGTGATATGGCAAAACATAGAATTTTTGCGGTATGAAAAAATCGCAAATTCAAATAAATGGTAGCATAATTAGGAAGAAATGAGCGAAATGGAGGGACAAAATTGTCATAACGCCAAATAATTACGCCTAATTGATTTGTTGCCTTAGGCAGTGCTGAAAAACAATAGCTTAATTCCAAAGCCAAGCGACTGTTGTGTGTCAATTTGACATTTTGACGAATGGATGACACACAAAAGTGGGCAACACATAAATCATGCCATCAACAGAAATTCTATACAATTTCAATCTTCACCAATCCGATTCAATTCAAGTCATTCGTAAAATTAAAATATTCAAATATATTTTTAAATTAAAAAATAATCGATTCTGAGAATTTTGAGACCAATCAAACTTCCCTTAATAAGTAGTCAGAATTCAAAAATTGTTGAAAATTCTACTTGTGTGACGTTACCAGTACAAGCAACTTTGAAACCCCAATTTTGACACATCGCATATGCTACCACCGTTATTACGGCAAAAACTCTTAAGAGACTTACAAGGAAGGTGTTACTCCTCCTAAAAATCCAATGAAATCGTGCCATATTTTACCATGGTTTTTACTCGAAAATAGCCTCGGATAGACAGACCGACAAGAAACATGATTGTTCAGCTCAAAAAGCATGATGCAAGTGAAAATTTCAATTTTGAATATGACCAAGATGTAGTGTGGAGGCAATAAATTGAATGCATCACTCCAAAATGTACGGACGTTAGGATCAATTTTCAAACTTCCAAGGAATCTAGGTTTACCTGAAGGAGTACGGATATGGCCACTATCCCTTGCGCTCTGTGTATGGCTTCGGAGAAATTCGTGTAGAGCTGGGAGTTGAACCCGAATATTTGAATCTGCAACAACAAAGTAACAAAACAAAGTGAAAATAAATAATACGAAGAAGGAGTTTGTGGATAAAACTTTTATTATGTCGGAGGGAGAAAAGGACGGCCGCAAAACAGGAAAGTTGTAACTTACGCAAGGAGATCCGCTGAAAAGGCGGCTTATCTTGAAGTGAGGAGGTGAAGGTGCGACAAAGGAATGAAATAGGGCTCTGAGGCGTCAGGTGCGATAGGGGAAAGGCTAGCTAGCGATATTCCTGAACCAAAACAGGCGACAAGAATATTGTTGTGGAAAACCGAGACGTCGTACCGTAGTTTGAGGTTTATGGAGGATTGTAATCAGGCCCGTAACCAGGATTTGATTTCGAACGTACGATGGATTTTTTGGTTCATTGGAAAATTTGATATTTGACATTTTGATATTTGATAATTGCGCGCGCGCGTCGTTATACATTCAGAATCATGAATGCTGGACATTTAGATACATTGGATATTTTGAAACGTTGGACATTTTGATACATTGGATATTTCCAAACGTTGGACATTTCGATACCTTAGGTATTTGAAACGTTGGATATTACGAAATTTCGGACATTTCAATGCATTGGGTATTTTAAAACGTTGGTCATTTCGATACCTTAGGTATTTGAAACGTTGGGAATTTGATTCGTTGGATATTTTGAAACTTTGGTTATTTCGATACATTGGATGTTTTAAAACGTTGGACATTTTGATACATTGGATATTTACAAACGTTGGACATTTCGATACCTTAGGTATTTGAAACGTTGGAAATTACGAAACTTTGGATATTTCAATGCATTGGGTACTTTAAAACGTTGGTCATTTCGATACCTTAGGTATTTGAAACGTTGGAAATTTTGATTCGTTCGATATTTCGAAAGTTTGGTTATTTCGATATTGGATGTTTTAAAACGTTGGACATTTTGATACATTGGATATTTCCAAACGTTGGACATTTCGACACCTTAGGTATTTGAAACGTTGGAAATTTTGATTCGTTCGATATTTTGAAAGTTTGGTTATTTCGATACATTGGATGTTTTTAAACGTTGGACATTTTGATACATTGGATATTTCAAAACTTTGGACATTTCGATACCTTAGGTATTTGAAATGTTGGATATTACGAAACTTTGGATATTTCAATGCATTGGAAATTTTTAAACGTTGGTATTTCGATACTTTAGGTATTCGAAACGTTGGAAATTTTGATTCGTTGGATATTTTGAAACTTTGGTTATTTCGATACATTGGATATTTTAAAAATTTGGACAATTCGATACATTGGATATTTTAAACGTTGGACATTTCAATGCATTGGATATTTTGAAACGTAGGACATTTCAATGGATTGGATATTTTAAAACGTTGGACATTTCGATACCTTTGGTATTGGAAACGTTGGAAATTTTGATTCATTGGATACTTTGAAACTTAGGATATTTCAATGCATTGGATATTTTGAAACGTTGGACATTTCAATGCATTGGATATTTTGAAACGTTGGACACTTAAATACATTGGATATTAAGAAACGTTGGATATTTTGATCCTTCGGATATTTTGAAACGTTGGACGTTTCGATACCTTAGACAGTTTACATACATTTTGGCACTATAGTGCCAAAAATAAGGTCAGAATAAACAAGGTCAAGTACTTTTAGTCAAATCTAACTGGTCTAAATCATTTGAAGTAGCAAGACCTATGATCATTGCACCCACCAGGATGAAGGAGCGATGCGAGCGGACATGCTAGTAAAATAAAGTCCTTGTGTCTACGTTTACATAAAAAAAGGAAGAAGAAAAGTAAGAAGTTTTTTACCTCTTTCATGAAAGCATCTATTTTTTTCTAATTGCCCGTCGTTTTTATTATTTCTCATACCCGATCAGCGGGAACCTTCGAAAGGAGCATTGGAAGGTAGGGGAAAAAAACCCTCTCGACTCAAAAGGTAAATGAGATAATTAAGTTCCAATGAAAGACCATTCAACGGGAACCTGAGAGATTGAGCCAGTTGAGGTGGAATAGATTGCCAACCGAGTTTCAAAAGCCGGGGGAAAAAAAATTATTCCGCGGGTCGGGGTAGAAGGGTATAACCTCAGAAGGATTTTTCTTGTGAAGTTTATTCAACGCCGCCACTTCCAACCATTTTGAAACCTCTCTTTCTTTCGACTCCTGGTTAGAACCTCCTACGGGTTAAAATGATAGCATTATTTTTCTTTGTAGATAGGTAGAGGTAGATACCTATTTCGCTTCGTACTATATAGGCGAGATTGACGGTGAGATCAATTCATGAAGATTCCAGCGATCTGATTTCCCTTAGAAAGTTTTTTTCCAAGGTTGCATGTGATTGGATCATTGGTTGACAATTTGTAAGTTGTGACGTCGAAATACTCCTAAAAGGAATAACCACTGTTTACCTGTTTCTGAACACCTTGAAGATTCCTGATCCCCGGTTCTTCTCTATTGTGCCCATCTCTCCTTCCTTATCGTCCAATCCACCACCCAGTGTACAGATCTCGTTATGGCCTGAAATGACTGTTACTCTTTGATCTATACTATATTTTTTTGACCGAACGGCCCATCGTTTCCTTGAAAATGTCACTGCACTTTCAGTGAGGTTTCGGTCAAAAATTTTGGCACCAGCCGTTCTCTTTTTGGGTGAGTAGATCTTTTTCTATCATTTTTCAAAGTTTCGAATGTTTATGACGTCACGCGCCTCTCCCGCCTAGACGGGACTCCCCAGCCAATTGTGACGTCATAAACATTCGAAACTTTGAAAAATCATAGAAAAAGGTCTTCTCACACTATAAGGTCCGACCCATGCGAACACCCCATTAGTTATTGGGTTAAGTATTTCCACCTACAAGTGGTAACCAATCCAAATAATAACCCTAGCCGATCGAAAGTTTATAGTTGAATCTATTATTAATACTAGCCGATTAATAATTTTCACACAAAATGTTATTCTAGGAACCTATTTGACTACATGCAGCTTTTTAAATACCCATTACGACTATAAAAATGTCGATAAAATCAATTAAAATGCTAATTCTGTCCAAAAATTTTGGGAACATGCTAGGAGGTTGAATATAAATAAAGTATTATAAATTACTACTACTATTATTACTTCATTTTTAAAAATATTTTGTATTTATTTATTTATTATTAATCAAGTAAATATAAATAAATATTAATCTAGTCAAATATAAATAAAATTAATAATCGGAGGATTATTTTTTTAAAAACTCTGTCTGTCAAAAGAAAATAATATGCCTAAAAACGGTTAAAATATTTGAGTGTGTAAAGATTTTCCCACTTTAATGCATTTTTCGTTTCTCTGGTTGAGAAAAGTGTCAACAGAACTTACACCTATTTATACAGCCTAGCTTTCGACAAATAAATATAATTCTGTTATCAATAATGTCCTGGTGATAAATATGTTTGTCCAATTCTCGGCGGTAAAGGCGTGAGTTTTGTTAAAATATTCCTTCGAAATTCGTTCATGAAATGATGCTGCACGAATGGGTCTCTTCTAAAGGTTTTGGACTACTCAGAATCCCGAATCTCTTAGCCTCTCATCTTCTCCCGTTCCACCCTCAAACCCACTTCCTCCCTTATGCAAGAAATTAATTAATACTCGGTTGCGGCATTGGGAGAGGGGCCTATGGTGGAGCCCCCTTTGAGGCTAATTAGAAACTAAACTTTTCCTCGAAAGTAGATCGCGAGCGAGACGCCAAACAAATAGACAACCCATGTAAAACCTACCCCAACCAACCGCTTTGGCCCTTCAAAACGTCAAAAGACGTATTTGCCGTTGACTTATTCCTTATTAAATTCGTCTCAGGGTTTTAGCTGGGAGGCGTCTTCGCAAACAGCCTGGCAGAAGTAAGAGAAGTACTAATAAAGTACGGAGTTTAATGAGATCGAGTAGTTAAGAGACTAAGAAAGTTATGATGGAAATTTTGGGAAACCGAAAAATAAAGGGTAGAATCGGAAACTTTGAATGCAATAAGCAGCTAAAGAGGATAGATCTCAGGAAAATGTATGCAATCCCTGAAAATTTCATCAAAATCTTTTTACCAACTACCTTAAACAATCGAATAACTTGATACAGCCTGAGTGCGCAAATTATTACAAAATTACAAACGTCTGATATGACTTTCCTTTCTCAAAACCACATCAGCTCCTCACAAACACAGCTGATCAGACCCTCTCTTATTCCTCCCACTGAAAGAAGCGGGGGGAAGAAAATGATTTACAACTACGTCGAAAAGGATGGGATAAGTTTTAAACGGTGTTAGGAAAAAGCAGTTAAACCCCGGTAGACGACGAGGGGAGGTAATATAGATGAAATAAAAGATGGTTCCTCATAAAAGTTATTTTTCAACGAGTCAATTATCCCCCTCCCATCTTCAGTTCTTTTGAGAAGGGCGTATCAAAGCTCGCGAAAGCTCCATGGAGTGGGCAACTATTCAATGAAGTAAACACAAACTCCATTAACTTTTACTCAGAGAGATTGAACGAAAAAAAATGGAGACCGGACGGGGAGAGGATTTATCGAGTGTCTTTTTACGCTCTTCCTCGCGTATTTTTTTTTTTATACACGAAATTGGTAATTTGAACCAAGATTCACCTCCAGACTAACTTTTTGACGTTACCAGATTTTTTGTTTTCAAAAAACTTTTTTCAAAAACAAAAACAATTTCTTGTTAAAATATGGCATCAAATTCTTCAGAAAGCCCTGAAATGCTAACAATTGTGATTTCTGTTGTGCATTTCCATATCTGTTCATTTCCGTATGCGTGTTATCTCGGGACCCAGGTGTATAGTTCTAACGAACAAGACGATGGCCGCCAGAATCCCTTCGTCTCTCGCCTATCTTAGTCCTCAACAGACTCACTTGAGTATTCAGGGTGTCCTAACAATATTTCAAGAATCGGTTCTACAATTAATTTGCAACAATTTTTCTTTCTTCGAATTTTTTTATCCTGCTCAAAATGCCACTTTTTTTCACTCGCGGCTCACTGCGACTCACCTGGACTCCTGGATCTAGGTCTATACTGATGGTTCACGCGATCCAGATCGAAGGAGAACTGGTGCTGGTTTTTACGTTCCGGGCTAGTTTGAAGGAAGCGTTGCACTCAGCCCCTCAGCGACGAATTTTGATGCAGAAGTGCGAGCCATTTATGAGGCAGCCACAATCCTGCTCATCCAATCCAGGCACCCTGCTAGGGTGGTGTTCCTTGTGGACTCAAAGGCGGCAATTGGTGCACTGAGCTCGACATATGTGCCACATGAGGACCAAGTTCTGCAGGCTAGAAGGGCCCTGGGTCGTTTGATGAAGGAAGGGAAGTCGTCCTGCAATGGATCCCCTCACATTGTGGAGTTCGGGACAACGAGGCTGCCGACGCCCTAGCAAAGAGAGGAGCTGAGATGCCACCAACTGAGCAACCAACAACTCATACCCAGGCAAGGTTTTTTCTCTTGTGTTTTTGACCTTGTGGCACTAAGATGGCCATAACTCCCTCATTTCACATGGGAAATCATATCTGATTACAGTATTGGGATGAGAATTAAATTTTCCAAATGACGAGCTCTTGGCAATTCCAGAAAACTGTCCAATAGAAGTCTTGAAAAGTTTTAATTTCTCTTGTTTCCAAACAATTTGGAGATTTTTTTCCTGCTAAAATACGGGTTTCCCCAGAAGGGCCTCTGGAAGAAGAAAATTTCTTGTTTCTCTGAGACCATCATACTAATTTCTAAATAGCGAATTTTGAAATTTTTACCACTAATATGAAAATTATAATTTTAATAGGTATATCTCATGCTCTTAGAGAATTTGAAAACAGAGAGAATGCCGCAAACTGCATAGAAATCGGCTGAGATTTGACTAGAAGTGGTGAAGATTGGGAGTAATTTTTTCTAACTTATCGATCTAAAGCAGTAAGATTATAGCAGATTTGGCAAGATTATACAAATTTCTTCAAACTTTTCAATAACTAAGATACATGCATATTCAAGTATAGTCTGAGTTGGTTTTCCCCCTTAAATGGCTGCGATTTAGCAAATATCGAGGTTTGCCATTTGACCCAGTTTTCATCGGTAGTCAACGCTTTCCGGAACATCTTATGAACGTATCACAGAATATCGGATCGATCAACATCAATGACTACCTTTGTACAGCTCGCTTCGCTCCGGCGGCGCTACAACACTATATAGTCCAGCCGAGATCAGTCGTGGAAGGGGGGTCCGATGACCGTACACGCATTCGCACTTAATCGGCACATCATCGCGCACAGCCGTTCCGGTACTTTGATCGTAAGTGTGTGTACTACAACCTCTTGACGTGTGATTATCTGAATGATTAATGCGTTAATTTAATGGGGAACCGGTGTCGGGTAGAAACGAATATATATTGTAGAAATGGAGGGTTTCTCGAGGCTTATTAGTCCAAATCCAGAGAACCATAGAAAAATGTTACTCAAATTTATTATTATTAATTTCCTTCATTAAATTTATTAATTCTAAGCACTGCAATCATCTTTGTGACAGTTAGAAAAGCAATGATAATATTACTAGTATGTCCGTTCGCTTATCAAGTGGCCTTGATTACACTGCCTACTCCAAGAGTGTGGGCTGTACAGTCAATGAATAGTATGAATAGTATGAATACTTCCACTCTTTTGGCACTCATAATAAATGTTACCATCTCGGCTCTACAAAGATACTAACTGACTAACTCTTGGCAATCTATTCAATTTCAAACCGCGGAGTCGCGTTTTGTCATTGTTGATGCAGGAAAGCATGAGGAATAGGTTAATATGCCAACTTGGATAACTGATGATCCTCTCCTCCTTACACCATAAAGAGGGTAATCTTTACTTTCTCGCAATTACAAGACAGTTGCTGGTAACCCTGATTCTATACGAAATGAAATTTCAAAGGGAGCCTTTCCTGGGCTGCTGATTACGAATTACAAGCTGACCTTCCGGATCATCAGCTTGTCGGTTTCACAAAGCTGACATTTCACAAGAATCCTCTCTGGAACTGATGAGTACAAGAGAGAGTTCTTCCCTGAACAGTTGGGTGAATTAAATTCACCCTGGTTGGTTTCACAAAACTTATTGCACAGAGAGCCTCTGTGAGCATAAATGACTGGTTGAGCTCCTGACCAGTTGATGAGTTCCATTCTTTCCAAGTTCATACAGAGCCTTTATTGGGCAACTGAGATCTTTCCAGACTCTTTACAGGCAACCATATAATTCAAGTAATCATTCTTACCTCGGCGGGGAAGGTTTGACCGTTGATGGTGTGCTCGGAGCCCATCTGGTCGTGAAGGCCATAGTGGATATGTATGTGGTGAAGTTGATATTTGTAGGACAAGGGACCTCCTGTGAAGTTGACGTGCTGCCTCGTCGAATTCTCCACTCGAAACAGCACGCTGTGTCCCGTGTTGGTCAGCATTCCGTTCACCTGAGGACATAAAAAGAGGGAAAACTTAGCTGTAGTCGGCAGAATTGAGGGGGTCTCGAGTCCGTCACGACGTGTCTTTTAGTCAAGTTTCGTTTGATTTGTTCGAGGATTGTAGACGCTGTCGCGAATCAAACAACGTGACGCGAAGCACGAAACGACCGTAACATGGTATTGTAATCAAATTTGTCCTTCACCCTCGTCCTGCCTCTCACTATAGCGTGGAAAGTCTCGTGAACAGCCTCGTTCTAAAAATTCCGAATAAGTACCCCCAAAACTCTTTCAAACATAGGCTGGTTTTAGTGAAGCTCAAGTGAGGCTTTCATCTTAGGGATTTTTGACCATCCACTTCTATCCTCTTTTTTTTTACTGAACTTTATGAAACATGGAGGGTAGATCAACTTTGATGAGATGAAGTACCTTTATGGCTTTTTAATCAACTCAAGCGATGAAGCCATTAACATTGTTCGACCAAGAGAACTGAAATTACATAAATGTCATCTTGAAAATCACTGGAAAAGACTAGAAGTAAGTGAGGAATGTCTCATAAGCCTTGTAAGAGGTAACACATTTCTCTCCTGTTCATTCCAGAGCAAAATTTGGTTCACAGCCTTTCAGAAACCAATGGAAGATCAGATGTGTGTGAGCAATCGAGCTTACTTTCCTCCTTTTCATCGTTGAGAGCTAACATTAGGTATTACACAGGGTGTAAGCCTAACTGGTCTGCCATACGGCAGTCGATTCTACAACTAATTTGCAACAAAAAATGTCCCTTAGCAATTTTTTTTAAAACCCTTCGTTTTCGAGTTATTTTGACTTAAAACTTTTTTTCGTGATTTTGAACTTATGTCATTAAATCGGTCATAACACCTTCAATTTGCTGTGTAAATTACAATTTGAGGATACCGTTGGAAAGAGCATTAAATTTCCTATTGGATAGATGCCTTAACTTTTTTTTGAGTCAAGGTTTGAGACATGAAAACGTCCTCTAAAAAGAGAATTTTACGTAATTTTGGAAACCTCGCATTTTTTCAATCTCAAATTGAACTACGAGAACCCATACTTTTTGAAGATGCAAGAACAGTGAAAACAGCGCCGGAATCTCAGCTTTTCAACGGTATAATCGAAACATATTCTCCAACCGTATTCAGGGGAGAAATTTGTGTTTGAACGCGGAAAAACGTGCATTTTTTCAACGAAATCAGCGCTCCGGCCTCCTGTTTCCGGAGGCCTCGCGGTCTACTGCGGCGCCCACTCTCCCACTCCCATCGTCCGACCCCTCAGATCGAATAGGCGGATTTTGTAGAAAAAATGCACGTTTTTCCGCGTTCAAACCCGAATTTCTCCCCTAAATACGGTTGTAGAATATGTTCTGATTATACCATTGGAAAGCTGAGATTCTGGCGCAGTTTTCACTGTTCTTGCATCTTGAAAAAGTATGGGTCCTCGTAGTTCAATTTGAGATTGAAAGAATGCGAGGTTTCCAAAATTACGTAAAATTCTCTTTTTAGAGGACGTTTTCATGTCTCAAACCTTGACTCAAAAAAAAGTTCTATCCGATAGGAAATTTAATGTTCTTTCCAACGGTATCCTCAAATTGTAATTTACACAGCTAATTAACGGAGTTATGATCAATTTAATGACATAAGGTCAAAATCACAAAAAAAAAGTTAAAAGTTAAAATAACTCGAAAACGAAGGGTTTAAAAAACAATTGTTATGAAAGATTTTTTGTAGCAAATTAGTTGTAGAATCGACTGGTACCGTATGGCAGACCAGTTAGGCTTACACCCTCCATTGTCTACACAGTCTTTGGAGACGACAGAAATTGGTAGGAACGAACTCGAGAAAGCCTCATCATCTGTGTGAGGGTTTGAAACCAAAAAAAACCAAGCCTTTTTTTGATCGACACCTCTTCTAAACGTAGGGTTTTAAAATCACGTCTTTCTAATGTTGAAAAATTAAATATAGACCGTATGGGTGATGGGAAAGCCTCTTAGTACCTACCTACCTGTTGATAAAGACGACCAATTTTGGCGAACGTTCTTCTTTCAAATCCTTACGCTCAACTCATCATTAGATCTTCAGCAAATTGGAACGTGATATTGTACGATCCTTCATAAAATCTCTCACAATCTGAGGGGTCTGGAGCCCCATCAAGGCATATTCGGACTCCTTTCAGGAGAAGGCGATGAGCTTCCCAGGAAATTGAGTTTTTGCGTGTTTGCGGCTTCAATGAAAAATGGCTTCCTTTAATTCGGCGGGGCCTCACATCACGGTTTTGGTTCCATTCAGAGTTTGATACAATTTCGGTGATGCTAACGAATCTTGATGCTGGTACATTCTGCCTCAACGAATCTAAATGAGTACATTAACCATTTTTCATTCACTTTTGACTACCGTAATTTGTCCACCACAACATCGGAGATAATAGGGAAGCTAAGTATCCGCCAGGCCGAAAATAATTGGATCCCCAAAAATCCATGAGTGCGTAAACTTGGCAATCCTTGGGACCTCGATTTCTCAGTTTCTAACACTTTGTCCAAAATAGTACAAATTTGGATGGTTCTTGTATTTTGACTCTAAAAGTTTTGCCTATAAATTTCATAGCTTTCAAATCAGTGAAAGCCACAGCGCTCGGGAAAAATTAATTATATACGCTTTCCCTCCATTATATGGCTTTCCCTCCATACTTACTCTGTGTTTGTCCATATGGAGCGGCCTTAGGTTTGGGTCGAACAGAAGTTTGTTGGGCTCCAAATTGACCGGCGACTGCCTCCTCCCTTTCGTGCACAAACTCCACTCTGGATTGATCAGACCCCAAAACGCTGGTCCTGAAACAAAAGAGAAGATTTGAAGAAACAATGCAATACCCATTTACATAGAAATCAATTAAATTCATTCAAAAATCTTTTTCTCACTTTTGATCATTCATAACGTAATATTTTTCTGTAAAGTTCGAAGTATTTTGCTCACCCTTCAATTCCTGAATTTGCGTTGATGTTTTTTTTTTTGGAACTAGGCACTCCATTCCTAATGGGACATTCCCTGGAATGCATGCATTACTTAACAATATGTTTCTTAACCCCTTAATTTCCCACTTGTTAAAACAATTGTTTTTTCGGATTTTTTAATTGAAATTTTGACAAATTTATAGAATATTTGAGCAGGAGGTACCAAAGGCCCTATTATAATCTGTCAGCTCAAGAATGATTTTTCTAAGGATTACACTAGCGCTATCTGCATCAGCAAAATTTGTTTATAAACCCAATTTATTTGAAGAAGAAGAAGAAGAAGGAAACTTGGAAAAATCCTTGGTGGGATGTTGGGGTCAGTTATTTTTCATAAAGTACAGAACCAAGGAATAAGGTAAAGGTTCACTTCATAGAGGAATCAGTGCAGCCTTAGACAGTAGCGCCATCTCTGAGAAAATCCAACTAATAGTCTACAAGGTGAGAAATGAAGGTAGAAAGTAGGTACCTTTTTTTTACACAAATTTTCTTACTACATAGTTGGAGTATCAAGATAGCCTACGGCTATCAGTTTTGGTTTAAAAGTTGATAAACTGTTGCAGGAAAAATTGGACTTCCAAATATATACCGCAGGATATTAAGGGTTAAACGATCACTTCATTAGATACATTGTAGGTTCCAGTCTTACAGAATACATTGCCACGTGCAACAGGTGGTTATTTCAATTTAAACTGCAATTAAGGTTGGTTGAGTGCTCAGATTTACTTCAGGTAGGAATAATTTTACATTTACTAATAACTATACTCACTTTGAACTAAGTCCTCTTAAAACAAGCCATAGAATAATTTTCAATTTTCTTTAAATATAATCAATCAATTTTCAAGTCCTATAAACTTGATTGCCTTGAGCAAATGCCTTAAGCAAAAACTTAAGAAACCTGTGTAGAAAGGAGACTGGCGAAGCAAATTGACTTTCCCAGTGGGAAAAGTTCCACTCCTCCGAGTAATATTTTATTTTATTCTGAAGGTTACAGACTAATTCTTCCCTGTTGTTTCGGCGAGCAAATAGATAATGGCGTCGGTATCGACCAGATATCCTATTTACAGACGTACTGGAGAATCCAGGCTAGCAAACAATCACAGGATTTTTCAGAGCTGACCCCAATTTCCCGTCACAATAGGCTCAGGGGGATATTCTAGCGCGAGGAAAAGGAAACAACGAGCTTCCGAAGAAAACAACTGCGAGGGGCCTGACGCTAACCCGGGTCACGTGGGAAGGGGGTTAACTCTAACCGGGGGTTACGTCCTGCGGAGACATTTCGAGCAGAAGTCACACGGGCGGCTGTAACTCTCGTTTCTCGGGACAGTTGTAAAACTCGGAGATACCTACTCCTCTGTTTTCTTCTATTTATATCGTGTAGGGTGGTCTAGGTGTGACTTTGTGGAAGTTGAGAAATCGAATTTGCAATTTGAGCAATCAAATAGCAGCCAGAGAACGATCAGATTCCATGGCAATAGGATAATTGCATGATACATTTTTCTGAGTAGTAATATTGAAGAACTGTGCAAGTAGAACTCCCAAAAACGTTTCCTAAACAATTAGACAACCCTTTCGATTCAAACAAGTCAATTCAATTAAAACGTCTGCCAAGTGGGTGAGGCAGATAGCTTCCTCATATCCATGACCCGATTGTATAGATGATCCGATGATGATTATGGTAATCTTAAAACATCAATCTCTAATTACCTTGCTCTACCATCAGCCTAGGGGACAATGTTGGAAAACGTTGAAGGTTAGACATTATATGACATAATACATACAATTCGGGGCCCATGATTTTTATAGGGGACCATCTGCACCCCAACTCGCACAATTTCTGAAAATTTCACCGAAATTAGACGGGAAATGTAGAAGTTATGGCTGTAACAAGGAAACGCACGATTGCGCATGCGCAGTGCCTATTAAAAGTCTAGGGGCAGCGATTGTTATAGGGGACCATTAACAACACAATTTGCATAATCCCTGGCAAATTCATCGAAATCGGATGAAAAATGTAGAACTTAAGGCTGTAGCAAGGAATTAATGAAAGACAGAGACAGACACATAGACACGGAATTAAAATTGTTCAGGAAGGTCAGAACGAGTGGAACACGAGTGGAAATTTTTAATTTTGGAGAATATTTTTTTTCAACACTGAAAAGTGAAAACAGAGCTTTCGCTAGTTATAAACTCGGGAGCAAAATGAACTTTCGAAGTGGACCTTCCGCTCGAGATAACCAACTCAAAACGTTCATTTTAAAAGTCCAGCTCGACATTTTGACTCAATTCAACGAAAAAATGAGCTTTCGAAGTGGACCTTCCTCTCGAGAGAACCAACTCAAAACGTCGATTTCAACTGACTAACTCGACATTTTGAGTCATTTCAACGAAAAAATGAGCTTTCGAAGTGAACATTTCTCTCGAGAGAACCAACTCAAAACGTTGATTTCAACTGTCTAGCTCGACATTTGGAGTCAATTCAACGAAAAAATGAGCTTTCGAAGTGAACATTTCTCTCGAGAGAACCAACTCAAAACGCTGATTTCAACAGTCTAGCTCGACATTTTGACTCGATTCAACGAAAAAATGAGCTTTCGAAGTGGACCTTCCTATCGAGAGAACCAACTCAAAACGTTGATTTCAACTGTCTAGCTCGACATTTTGAGTCATTTCAACGAAAAAATGAGCTTTCGAAGTGAACCTTCCTCTCGAGAGAACCAACTCAAAACGTTGATTTCAATAGTCTAGCTCGAAATTTTGACTCAATTCAACGAAAAGATTAGCTTTCAAAGTGAACCTTCCTCTCGAGAGAACCAACTCAAAACGTTCATTCTAACAGTCTAGCTCGAAATTTTGACTCAATTCAACGAAAAAATGAGCTTTCGAAATGGACATTCCTCTCGAGATAACCCACTCAAAACGTTGATTTCAACAGTGTAGCTCGACATTTGGAGTCAATAGAGTTTGATAAATGGGAGATATGAAATTTGATGTAAAGTCACACAGTAAAACTTCAAAAAACCATCATAATTTCTCCCTTGCGAGGGAAAAACATTAAATCATGTTTAATGTTTTGTTTCCGATCACTCAGCTGATCAGTGACCACTTAGGCGCCTTCAGCATTCTCCATTGACCCTGCCTCTCAAATTTCGGCTTCCTGCGTTCAACAGGAGAGAAAATGGCCTTGGAGCTCACTCAGCTGATCAGTGACCATCTTGGTACAACTAGACCCCAAATGGAGCCGATATAACGTGGTAACTAAGAAAAAAAAGCGTTGCAGATTTGCGTGTCGGAATTCACAGAATGACCCCCAGCCCTAAAACATTAAACATGTTAATACTGGTTGCTAAGGACGCTTTGTTGTAGTATCAAAAATTTCATCCATGTAAGTAATTGATTTGTTATTGATTCTGACCTACTCAACTTAGGTTCTTCATCTCTCCATCTGACTGTAGGCATGATACATTCTTTTTTCTGCGGTTGTAAATTATACGGGTGAACTACCCTCTGAGAACACTGCCGCCCAAGTGCCACTGAACTTGATTTAAAACTGGGGTCCCGCAACGAGAAAAAAACCCTTCCCTTTGACCTACACCATCGCAAAGATGATGAAGTGCAGGGAGCTACTTTTCCTTCCTCAGGTTTTCCCGGACCATTGTCAACCTCCGTAGAATGAGATGTAACCTGCGGAAGGCTTCGGGGGTGGTGGTTGGTAGTTCAAGTTGCTCTTCGCAGAGTCAAAAGTGGAGGAAGAAGCATCTCCGATTCCGTTGTTTCCACCGTTGTAATGAACGACCCCGCCTTTCCGCCAAAAACCTCTTCCGTTTCCCTGCCCTCCTTTCTTACCGAGGGACGTCCCCATGCACAACAATGCCCACGAAATGGTCTAGTTCTTTCTGCATCTTTTTCATTGTCTGCCGTTTTTGTTCGAGTATGGCTTTGAACATTATCTCTTCACAATGGGCTCCGCAAACAATTACATTCAACTTACGTATGACTTGATTTCAGCTCAATCGAGATTGCTCTTTGCTCTCTCTTGAATGAATGAGACGCTTTTACCGGAAGAAAATTGAATACTTTAAGATTTGAACTTACCAGAGTGGTGACTTTCAGCTCAAAATTTATTGATTTCGAACAAGAAACATCTGCAAATATTACGCCTGACACCATGCAACAGGTAAATTAAGATTATAATTGATTATATTAGGTTATACTGGGTGTAAGCCTAACTGGTCTGCCATACGGTATCCATCAACTAATTTGCAACAAAAAGTGTCTCCTGGAATTTTTGTTTAAAACCCTTTGTTTTCGAGTTATTTTAACTTTAAATATAAGTTTAAGTATACTAGATTATGGAGCAATGTTTTATGGCTCTACATACCGCACTCACCTGCAAAAATTGGAAAGAGCTCAAAATAAGGCCCTCAGAACCATCACCGGAGCTTTTTGTTCAACACCCCTAAATGCATTGATGGCTGAGGCGGGTGAACCACCACCTCACATACGCCATTCATTATTGGCAGACAGGTTTTTGGTGGCAACTTATAGTAAAGACAGTGAAATGTATAACCGAATACGATCATTAGCTATCCAGAATCTCACTGCCCCATATTGGAAGAAGAAACCTTCTCCCCTGCTATGCGATAGCTTCACATACCTGTGCAACGAGCTACCATGGATTTCAAATACGTCGACACCGTTGCAGTACCAGCTGCCTTATGAAACTTTCCAAAACCCTGTTCCAGTAGTCCACCTCGCAACAATAAGCCAGGAATCTCTCCATGAGCGTAGGCCTGAGGGCATATATATCTTCACGGATGGCTCAGTACAAGACACCGGCGTTGGCTGTGCTTATTACAATGAAACGCACAAACAATCGCACCAGTTTCGTCTGTGGAACTGTGCCAATATATACTCAGCCGAAGCGGCTGCGTTAGCTTGCGGCCTAAAACACGCCATCGACCTGGGAGCCCAAAGTAAAACAATATTACTACTGAGCGATTCCCAAAGAGTTTTACAAATGTTAAAGGCGCTCACAGTATCCTCCCGCATTGCTCCATATGAGGAAAAGATCCTGAAAAACCTTCGAACTTAGAAAACCAACGGGAATAAGGTATTACTCTGTTGGGTAAAAGGACATAGTGGGGTAAGAGGAAATGAAATGGTCGACTGCATGGCAAAACAAGCAACCACTCGCTCTCCTCCTCAAATTGCTGCTGAATACCCTCCAACAGAATTGAAGAAGAAAATCTCTCAAAAAATGCACTTGGAATGGGCTGCCCAATATGCGTCTATACCAGGAAATAGATACACGAATCTATTTCCGGATCTTAAGAGAAACCCCTGGTTTTAGAAAGTAAGAGAAGCCAAACCTAAAAGTTTCTACCGCAATATCACTCGCCTAAGAACAGGACATGGCAGAACCAACTCTCGAATTCATTTATTTGACCCACTGACACTGCCTGATTGCCCCCATTGCCCAGAAGATGCAGAAACCATCATAAATCATCTTGGAGTGCCTTCAGTACGAGGCGGACAGAAATGATCTTCTATCGTCCATTCCAAGAGATGTGACAAGTCCTTTCAATTTGGATACACTCATCGCAGAAGAGAAGTTGGAAGTATATGAGTGCATTGATGATTTCCTGGACAAAATTGAACGTTCACTCTGATGCTTTATACCCTTATTATTATTATTATACACTTATTATTTATATATGCAATTTGAACAATTTATGTATGCAAAATTGAAGTATTAATTTTTTGTGAAGAAATTTGTAACGGCTGAAAGGTACTACCGAAGCCAATAAATTTAAAAAAAAACTTTAAACTTTTTTTCTCGCAATTTTGACCTTACGTCATTAAATTGGTCATTACACCTTTAATTATTAGTGTAAATTACAATTTCCTTCTGTTTCCGGAGGCCTTGTGGTCTATTGCGGCGCCGAACCACGCACTTCTATCGTCCGACCCTTCAGACCTTCGAGGCGGAGCGCTGATTTCGTTGAAAAAATTCACGTTTTTCCACGTTAAAACACAAATTTCTTCCCTAAATTTGGTTGTAAAATTTTTTAAATAATACCGTTGAAAAGCTGAAATTTTGACGCAGTTTTTACTGTTCTTGCATCTTGAAAAAATATGGGTTCTTGTAGTTCAATTTGCATTTGAAAAATGCGAGGTTTCCAAAATTACGTAAATTTTTTTTTTTAGAGGACGTTTTCATGTCTCAAACCTTGACTCAAAAAAAAGTTAAGGCATCTATCCGATAGGAAATTTAATGCTCTTTTCAACGGTATCCTCATATTGTAATTTACACAGCAAAATAAAGGAGTTATGACCAATTTAATGACATAAGGTCAAAATCACGAAAAAAAGTTAAAAGTTAAAACAAATTGAAAACGAAGGGTTAAAAAAAAATTGCTATGAGATATTTTTTGTTGCAAATTAGTTGATGGATACCGTATGGCAGACCAGTTAGGCTTACACCCTGTATAATAACAATATAACTAATGTTGCAACAATTCTTCCTCATTATTGATGTTTCCCTCAGCTATTAGTGTAAAGATTGAACAAGCATTATCCATAATCTGACACTGATGTCTTACATCACGAGTGCTGCAGTCAGGTCATTGAGCTCTGCTCCGCCAATTTCGAAATTTTGTACACTTAGTGGTTAATAACTGGCTATAAGAATTTCACGAGCTACCTTGCATTGGGTTGAGAAATGATTTGATTAGATATCCAACATTTCCTACAAAACTTGCTGGGTCCCTTGAAAGTAACACGATGCTGTCACAGCTGGTCAAGATAGACGAGATGTGAGGCTCTTGACCACTTCCGATTTTTTTCGCTTTTCGATGATCATTTCTTGGCAGGTTTTCAAATGGCACTCAAGATAGTTGATATGGTGATATGATTTGGTTTTGATTACATCGCTGAATCGATGGAATGCGATTCTTTTCTCTAAATGATCTAAAGATCAGCACATGGTACCTGCTACAGGTTACCAACTAAGGAGAATGGATGGAGAAAAGAGGTTCTTCACATGAAGAAGCAAGATGAAGTTCGATAAAACTACCTGGTGGATCCGAAAGATCCTACGCCAGCATCGGAGTGATATTGTCCAGAACTGTGACTAATAGGGCAATCAACCATTTTGTAAATATTCCGAAGAGCAGTCGTAAGTACGCCGTAATGAAAAATAACAGGGTGTACGCAGAAGACTTTTCACGAAGACTTGAGCCTCCTCAAGGGAGTGATAAGGGCCGTCATGGCGGTTGTTAATTATCCTAGGGGGCAGAGCCCCCCTCATCAAGAGTCCCGTTTTATGCGCCGACACGCGAATGGGGCGCGAACCTGAATATTTTTCCAGTCCTTTACAACTCCAAAAGGCCTCTTTCTCCTCCCCCAGGAGACAGGCCTTGTTTTCTCCCAGTCGAGCAGACAAAGTCAGATAATCGGACGAGAATTTAGTATCGTTTAAATTCAAGCACTCCGCCCTGTAGAAAGGGATGGGAAACAAGGCGGTTTATCTTGGCTCGGCGCAAAGGCAGAAAAGGCCCTTTAAGGGTCTGGAGGGGGAGATTCTCGAGTGACGTGCCACAAGGTTTTGTATCTTGTCCGGGCAAATTTATGCTTCAAGAGGCTATAAGTCTGTTCTCTCAGCAGTACCTCTGTAGTGAAGGGAGCGGGGGTTAGTGGGTTCTCAACACGCGAAGTTTGCGGTGAAAAGGGGAAGTAAGTGAGCTGGGTTCCTTCTCAACTGACACATGTGCAGAAACGCGTTTTTGGGCCAAATGGGGTACCGTTTTAGCGACGTCTCTCAGTAGTACGACAGCCTTATGCCATTGATCTAGGTCAGAATAGGCCGTACAAGTCCGTCGGAGACATCCCTGACTCCAAATTCGTGAATGTCTGTCAACTTTTTTTTCGGCATTCAAGTGAGGAAATCTTTAAGATCCATAGATGGAGTTGGATCTCGTAAGATACCTGGAAGGGTACGCGTCCTACTGGTTATGTGGGATTCAAACCCACTAAAAAAACACCTCCTTTTTCCCCCCATGTTGGAGCTCAGCCCGGAACCGTTTAGCACATTACTTCGTGCTGAGTCCTGGGGCGTATACTCAGTTCTGGGTGAGGAGGCGGACCAAATGCTCCCTCTTCTCTTTTTCTCGTTCTGAGAGCATCTTCCTGGTCAGGATGCTCTCCGTCTATTCTGCCACAGCAGTCCAGCTCCTTTCACCTTCCAGCATCCTGCTGACAACAGCCTCTGGTGTTGAACTCTGGGGAGCTATCTCCAGGAATGTCTGTCAACTTGGATGGACAGTGTAGTAGAAGGAAAACTACCGCTTCAGTCGTTATGCAGTTGAACATCTTGTTAGATTCTTGAAGTAAACAATCCAAAATAAAAGGTAATTCCAAGAGTACTTTGAGCATTAAGGGTAGCGGAAAGCAGGAAAGGGAAGAGGTGTTAGCAACTCGGGGAAGAGCGACAAAGTTACTGCAGCGCCTGCAGTAAGCGATTTCATCTCTAGCTGCGCCAGCTAGAGATGAAAGAATGGCGAGGGCTAATAAGGAACCAAATTCTTTGATCAAAGTCAAATGTTGACTATCCAACAGATGAAGAAATCTTTCACCATTGTGACCAAAATCAGTTCGCTAGGAGTCAGGCAGCGAAACAGAATGAGGAGTGGAGAAGAGAAATTTGTGAGCACAAAGTAGAAGTTGAATATAAATCTTATTCGCGTAGAATTGTATGTTAATGGAGAATATGTTTTTATAATTTTTTTTTTTTTTGGAAATTAACGATATATTTTAACAACTCAGGGAAAAACAAAACAGGAGCCGCGTGAGAGATGATTTCAAAAAAGAGAGAGCCGGAGATGAGGAATATTTTTGAAGAAAGACTTGCTCAGGATGGATCCAAGCCAAGCTGGACGGCTGCACCCCCATCGAAGCCTAACAGGTTGTCGGCAAATAATTGATTTCATCGTAGCAGTCCCACTGATAAATTTCTAACTATGAAACTAACTATGATCGTGATGGTATTCTTTCGACCTCTAACTAGTTTTTCCTACAAAAAGGTTCCTCTTGACCCATTTCAGATTCTCACGTGTACATATAGGAAAATTGCATAAGATGTAGAGAAAAACTTGATTTTCCTCCTGAAACCAACCACCATATATCCTGAACTATTGGTCCTACAGCAAATTCAAAAAACCATTGAGAAGCTCACTAAAGTTACTTTCAAATCTTCAAAAGCTAAACAAATTTCCAATTCTTGTAAACAAAAAAACAATTCTAAACTTTGAAAATTTCTAAATAAAAAAAAATGTAAGAACAAAATTTTTTCACTCTAAAATAGGTGGATTCAAAAAAAGTTCCCTGTTTTTAAACGGTATAAACAAACAATTTATTATAATCGAATTAAGCGGAGAAATAATTGTTTGAAAGCGGAAAAACTTAATTAATCAAAAACGAAATGAACGTTCTGGAGGGGGTCTACTGCGCCGCCACCCCTTCCACTCTCAGTGCAAATTACTTTTTAAAAAATTCACGTTTTTCAGAGTTCAAACAGAAAATTTTTTCCCCAATAAGGAAACTATGCTTAATATGAATGCATGTCTTCTAAAGACCTCTTTAATCACTACTCCACAATATTAAAGATAACTCACGCAGCCATACTTGTCATCACAATAAGTACCTACCAAGATATTATTGTTAGAATGGCTTTGAACATTATCTCTTCACAAGGCGCGCAGCAAACAATTACATTCAACTTACGTATGACTTGTTTTCAGCTCAATTGAGATTGTTCTTTCTTGAACGAATGAGTCACTTTTAATGGAAGAAAATTTTAATCACTACTCCACAATAGTAACGATAACTCACGATGCCACACATGTGATCACAATAAGTACCTAGATGCTATTGTTATTGATTTTATATCCAAATGTATATCAAGTTCCGTATCTACTCCGCAATTTGCACTTCAAAAGACTTCTCTCAGCATTCAGAAGCAAGAACTGTAACCCATTTGCACAGCTCTCCTCGATACATTACTTCAGCGTCATTAAGTCGGGAATCCCTTCCCTAATGACTTTTGGAAACAATTAACATTGTTCTGAGGACAACCGCTTTTTGCCAAAAGCGATTTGAGGAGAGGCCAATTCCGTTGTGTTTATGTAGCGGTTCATTGAACACAAGTTTATTAGGAGATCTCGGATCATTAGGTGATTTCAACGTTGATTGAAGGAAATTGTGGACATTTTTTTGCTTCCTCGCTATTGAATAAAAAGGAACTCTATTCTTCCAGTAAGTCAAAATAATTTGGATACTCCTTAATGATAATTTTCACTCGCATTCTGCGTATTTATTAATTAATTTTTTTTGTTGAGAAATTTTGGTTTTGTGTCTGGGTTTAATGTCTATCCTTTAAGAAAATATTGTACGGTTTTGATCTCATTTTTTCAAAATACAGAAAACCGTCGGATTCTTTTACAGGCAAAATTGTACGAGAAATTTTTGATGAAATTTTAAGTCATCAGTCTCTAATCTGACAATAATTTCGTATGATTTGGCTCATTACAAGGCTACTTAGTCGTTTATATAAGGCAATCATTACAGATACTCACAGACAGACAAGGGCCCAAAGTTGTTCAAGACGGCCTAAAACGTAAAACTGGAGTAAATTTCGATTTATGAGAACTTTTATTCCAAGTTTTTCACCTTGAAAAGTGGAAGCTTCCGCTATCTTGGTAAACTCGACATTAAAAAGGTTCAATTCAAAATGAGATAGGTTCAACTAAAAGGTAAAATACTGTACTAAAACCCAAAAAAACTAGATTTAAAAGCTGGACTTGATAGGAGATAGTTCCTCGATAGCCGATGTTCACTCATCAGCGCTTATCACTACATCTAGCAGGTTTGGTTCCTGCAGGAGATGCACTCTCTTTGAATCTCTTCTCAATGTAAACCGGAGAAACTCAAGAGGAAAAAATAATCAGGAGATATCTATAGTTTTCCTTAAAAGAATCGTTTATTAAAAAAATGGATTGTTTTTTGTCATCCTTAGTTTGGTTGCTGCAGAAGATCTCTCTTTGAATCTCTTCTCAATGTAAACTGAAGTAACGGTTTTTTCTCGTACCTACAACTTTCATATTTCGTTCCCTCGCGCTTCGCGTCATGATCATACTTTCTAATTAGGTGTTGTGTAATTAGTTCCCTGTAGGTTTTAATCTACTTGATTCAAGTGCCTACGTTTTATTTGTGATTGTTTACCCTCGAGTTCAGGGTTTCTCTTTCATCTTGAGTGTTTTGTCGATGGATTTCTGAGAAGTTACATTCCGAATGAAGTATCGTACTTACCACCCCTACTTCGGGTCTAAAACTACCGGGGAGTTCAGTTCATGGTCATTTCGCCTACGATTCGTGTGTTTCGTGTTTGTGAGTAAACAGTGCTCGGAAACAAGCGGATACCGTCAGCTTCAAGCGCTTCAGGTAGAATGTAGGTTGATCACAGCTTATTCATCGAACATTCACCAATATCATGAGGTACGTTCCTACCAAGTTAGAAATTAGTTTGTAACTTCTATAGAGAAATAAATATAAATAATTAATACTTTGAGGAGGTGAATTTATGCCACTATTTCCTGCTCTCGATTACATTTAGGTGTGGCACATAACTCCCTTATATCCATAACCCGTTTGTACAGATAATCCTATACATTATAGCCAATCTCAAAGCATCTATCTCTAAACTTAGATTACATGGTACTTGTACCATGTAATTCTCTAATAGTTGACCATCTGCACCCCAATCCGCAAAATTCTTAAAAATGTCATCGAAAATGTAGAAATTATGGCTGTTGCAAGGAATTCACGTTTGCGCATGCGCACTGGCCATCTACACGCCAACCCCTGAAATTTTCATCGAAATCGAACAATAACTTCTTATAGTTTTGCCCGTTAGAAGGATTTCATGACAGACACACGGACAGACAGACATGAAACTAAAATTGTTTAGGAAGGCCTAAAACGTAAAACACAAATAGAAATTTCGATTTGATAACATTTTTTTTCAACCTTGAAAAATGGAAACAATGCTTTCGCTACGTTGGTAGACTCGGAAGTAATCATGTAATAGGAATGATTTGGGTAGTCTAAAACCAACATTTCCACTCGCACTTTGCAGTTTAGGGCTTTTTGAACAACCTCAAGCATTTCCTTCAATATCATCAACGTTTGATGAACAGCTACTAGTGGAATGACCGCGATTTTACTTGAATATCAATTTACGCAAGTTTGAACAGGTCCCATGAAATATGCACATCAGAAACGTGAATCATCAATATTACGAACAACTTCACAATCGTGTTGCTTTTTGTCCGCTCCCATAAAACCCTAAACATGATCGTGAAAATCCATAATTTTTATTCCAGCTCTATTCGAATCAATAAATTATTATAGCTTCTCCGTTCAGAATGTTAACAAACCGTTCAAAAACATTGGAGCAGTTAAGGTACTCTTCCCCTTTTGCGATATATTATTGGTTGAGCCAACATTTGCTCAGCCTTGTGTCATCCCTTGTGTGCATGTTAGCATTCGTTTTTTTATTCCCATTTTTTCACTCCACTCTCCCGAACGTTTTTTCGTCCTTCTTCAAGGCGGCCGCTTTCCCCAAGAAAATTTCCTTCCGTTTCCTCGGTTCGTTAACGACAAATACTTCGTACCTCCTGGGGATGGCAGATTTGATTTGCGACTCTCGCCCGAACGGTTCGTATTCGTGATTCGGCAAAACGAAACAACTGCTCGTTGAAACCGCAGTGAAAAGAAATTTGCATCCCTATAACAAAAATATTGTATTATCGTTGAAAAGATGGAGTACGTGAGAATTCTCAGCACATTTTTTTCGTCAGGATGGTAAATTAAAATAATATCAAAATAATCGTGAATATCAAATTTTCAAAAGTTTCCAAATTTAATCTAACAATCTATGAATAATATTAAACACTTTCAAATAAGATTCAACATTAAGTACTGATTTTTGATTGTTGCCGGATGGTGCAGAGGCGATTTACATCACGGAGAAAATTTAATTTGAGGCTCTGCTTGATACAAATTCTCTTTATTGGAAACTGGTTTCGGGTCGGAACCCCATCATCAGTCCAGAGACTATATTGTATTCAATCAGCACCGCCACGTTCAAGCAGTTCAGTTCTTGAATGTGGAAGTTCCTTGGACTGATGATGGGGTTCTGACCCGAAACCGGTGTGCAATAAAGAAAATTTCTAAATAGCAGAGGAGTCTCAAATTAAATTTTCTCAATGACAACATAAAGTATTCTATGAGATTTTAAAAATAAAGAAAGGACCTTGTAATTATTTTTATAATAACTCAGCTTTGAGATTTGATTGACAATGGGGGGGCCCCCTGATTTTTTTTTCAATTTTTAATCAAAAGTAGACCTCATCCTGAGAATTTTGAGACCGGCCGTTCCCTTTTTGGATGAATAGATCTCATTCTATGATTTTTCAGTTTCGAATGTTTATGACGTCATGCGCCCCTCCCGCCTGGGAGGGGCGCATGACGTCATAAACATTCCCCTCCCCCCACCCCACTGTGACGTCATAAACATCCGAAACTTTGAAAAATCAAAGAAAAAGGTCTTCTCACGCTAGGTGGTCGCGGTTGGTGTCAAAATTTTCAGAATGAGGCCTAGTTTAGATTAAAAATAACAATAAACAGTTTTTCCAACCCATCTGCACACCCTATTTGCCACCACATATATGTTTTTAAAATATATAGATTTTCCGATTAAAGTTCAATATTTTTCAAATTAGACTCACAATTTTTGAAAATAAACCAACATTTCCACAAAAAATTTCAGCATTATCAAAATTTCAACAATTTTCATACAGATTTTAAAAATTTTATTTTTTTTAAATCTTTATTTTTTAAAACCCATATTTTGTAAACAATTCTCATGGTTCTAAAAAAGACGCTGCACGGATGGGTGACGTAAGCAGGAGAACCTTACAACCTCAAATGTGTACTAAGCAGCCTGCCGAAATTCAGAAAAATGAATTTTGGTCAGGTCTCACTCAATGGAAAACTCGGCCCTTCGCGCCAAGCCAGGCATTCGGGGGCCTGGACCCCCAGATGATTACTGCTTAGAGCCTTCGGCTAAAATTCAAGAAACATGGAACATGCTTTAGCCGTGTTTTGTTATTTTGCTGTTTCCTTTTTCTAGGAATTTGTTGTCTATTGTTTTAATTTAGCTCTTTAAGGGCCTGCTTTTCAAATTGCTCCACTATATCGATGTTGGTTTTTACCGCGAATGCTGTTTACAGTTCTTTTAAATCTGAGGTGTATCTCAGCTTCGTCCATATTTACAGCTGTTTTGGCAGCTAAATAGGGTGTGCGCCTGGGTAGGAAAAACTGCTTATTGTTATTTTTAATCTAAACTAGACCTCATTTTGAGAATTTTGGTACCAACCGCGACCTTCTAGCGTGTGTAAATCTTTTCCTATGAATTTATAAAGTTTCGACCGTTTATGACGTCACAGTGGGCTGGGGGGTCCCGCCCAGGCGAGAGGGGCGCGTGACGTCATAAACGGTCGAAACTTTAAAAATTCATAGAAACAGATCTACTCACGCTAGAAGGTCGCGGTTGGTGCCAAAATTTTCAGGATGTAGTCTACTTTCGATTAAAAATCTAAAAAAAATCAGAGGCACACCCCATTGAGGGCTTTTCAACGAGTGGCGAACGATTTTCGTGGGATGAAACCTAACGGCGATACATTTCCCTAGAAACGGGTCGGTTGTAAGTGAAAATCATTACAAAATCCCGCGCTACTTTCGTTCCACGGTTTTGTCACGTTTTTGCCCAGTTAGGTGATGGCTAAAGCATGTTCCATGTTAAAATTAATATCGCTAGCATACGAACATTTTCCCCACTAATACCTAATGGAGGGAGTTACGCAAAGTCATATTTTCGGGCTAGGTATTGGTCAGTTTCCTTACAATTTTTTTAGACCTGGTAGAAAAATCTGCTGACATGCTAATTTCCAAATTAAAACTTTCGACTGATAATCCCCCAGGTGCGTTTGACGAAATTCTCCAGAACCAAAAATGAGGATACTGTCAGGTTACGAGTCAACGTTGCAATGTTACTTACAATAATTGGTTTATGTGTATCTAACTTAATGTTCAGTCATTCTTGTAATCTACCAAGTAGTCCAGTCAAATTAGCCAAAAAAAGGGGGGGGGGGGGTTTGCATTAATTCCGGACGAAGCGAAACTTTTATGGGTGACTTGTGGGTGCCTATGGAACATGTTTTTAGTATATTCTACTAGATTCTCCTTGTGCTAACTTTTTGGTGCCCGAAAAACCGCGATTTTTCGGCACTTGTTTCAGTTTTTTGCCTATAACTCGTACACGATGCATCCTACGGAAAATTTTACTCTTTCCTTTATTAAACAGGATGAATTTCTGCGTCGAATGACCACCTGAAACGTTAAGATCGGTTCAGCCGTTTGGCCGAAATCGATCGTTGAAGTTTGGCGATTTTTCCCAAATTGGTTGAAAAATGGGTTACGCTCAAGTTTCAAGGCCTGTACATCAAAAACGGCGTATCCAACCAAAAAATGTCACATAATCAAAGTTGTAGAGAATCAAATTTTGTGTAAGAAAAGCATCCCCCCCTTCCTCCCCCCTCCCACCCGCCCCTACCAAATGAGAGAATAACGAAACAACTTCTGAGTAAACGAAATTATGAGTATTGAAAACGGTGTTGCAATCAAAAAATGTCATATAATCAAAGTGAAACGTCTGTTGTTCAACTTACTAAGGCACTGAGGTACTTGTAATACTAGAAAAGGCGAAAGAAAAAACATTCTCCTGGTCCTAACTTTTTGGTGCCCAAAAAACCGCGATTTTTCGGCACTTGATTCTGTTTTTCGCCTATAACTCGTACACGATGCATCCTACGGAAAATGTTACTCAATCCTTTATTAAACAGGATGAATTTCTGCGTCGAATGACCACCTGAAACGTTAAGATCGGTTCAGCCGTTTGGCCGAAATCGATCGTTGAATTTTGCCGCTTTTTCCCAAATTGGTTGAAAAATGGGTTACGCTCAAGTTTCAAGGCCTGTACATCAAAAACGGCGTATCCAACCAAAAAATGTCACATAATCAAAGTTGTAGAGAATCAAATTTTGTGTAAGAAAAGCATCCCCTCTTCCTCCCCCCCTCCCACCCGCCCCTACCAAATGATAGAATAACAAAACAACTTCTGAGTAAACGAAATTATGAGTATTGAAAACGGTGTTGCAATCAAAAAATGTCATATAATCAAAGTGAAACGTCTGTTGTTCGACCTAAGGCACTGAAGTACTTATAATAATAGAAAAGGCAAAAGAAAAAACATCTCCTAGATTCTCCTTTTGCTCACTTTTTGGTGCCCGAAAAACCACGATTTTTCGGCACTTGTTCCAGTTTTTCGCCTATAACTCGTACACGATGCATCCTACGGAAAATTTTACTCAGTCCTTTATTAAACAGGATGAATTTCTGCGTCGACTGACCACCTTCATTTTTTAGATCGGTTCAGCCGTTTGGCCGAAATCGATCGTTGAAGTTTGGCGATTTTTCCCAAATTGGTTGAAAAATGGGTTGCGCTCAAGTTTCAAGGCCTGTACATCAAAAACGGCGTATCCAACCAAAAAATGTCACATAATCAATGTTGTAGAGAATCAAATTTTGTATAAGAAAAGCCTCCCCCCTCCCTCCCCCTCCCACCCGCCCCTATAGTTATAGGCAAAAATCTGAAACAAGTGCCGAAAAAATCGCGGTTTTTCGGGCACCAGAAAGTTAGCACAAGGAGAATCTAGGAGATGTTTTTTCTTTTGCCTTTCCTAGTGTTATAAGTACCTCAGTGCCTTAGGTTGAACAACAGACGTTGTATGACATTTTTTGATTGCGACACGGTTGTCAATACTCATATTTGGCGTTGACACACTCATCACTCAGAGGTTGATTTGTTATTCTATCATTTGGTAGGGGCGGGTGGGAGGGGGAGGGAGGGGGGAGGCTTTTCTTACACAAAATTTGATTCTCTACAACATTGATTATGTGACATTTTTTGGTTGGATACGCCGTTTTTGATGTACAGGCCTTGAAACTTGAGCGCAACCCATTTTTCAACCAATTTGGGAAAAATCGCCAAACTTCAACGATCGATTTCGGCCAAACGGCTGAACCGATCTAAAAAATGAAGGTGGTCAGTCGACGCAGAAATTCATCCTGTTTAATAAAGGACTGAGTAAAATTTTCCGTAGGATGCATCGTGTACGAGTTATAGGCGAAAAACTGGAACAAGTGCCGAAAAATCGTGGTTTTTCGGGCACCAAAAAGTGAGCAAAAGGAGAATCTAGGAGATGTTTTTTCTTTTGCCTTTTCTATTATTATAAGTACTTCAGTGCCTTAGGTCGAACAACAGACGTTTCACTTTGATTATATGACATTTTTTGATTGCAACACCGTTTTCAATACTCATAATTTCGTTTACTCAGAAGTTGTTTTGTTATTCTATCATTTGGTAGGGGCGGGTGGGAGGGGGGGAGGAAGAGGGGATGCTTTTCTTACACAAAATTTGATTCTCTACAACTTTGATTATGTGACATTTTTTGGTTGGATACGCCGTTTTTGATGTACAGGCCTTGAAACTTGAGCGTAACCCATTTTTCAACCAATTTGGGAAAAAGCGGCAAAATTCAACGATCGATTTCGGCCAAACGGCTGAACCGATCTTAACGTTTCAGGTGGTCATTCGACGCAGAAATTCATCCTGTTTAATAAAGGATTGAGTAAAATTTTCCGTAGGATGCATCGTGTACGAGTTATAGGCGAAAAACTGAATCAAGTGCCGAAAAATCGCGGTTTTTCGGGCACCAAAAAGTTAGGACCAGGAGAATGTTTTTTCTTTCGCCTTTTCTAGTATTACAAGTACCTCAGTGCCTTAGTAAGTTGAACAACAGACGTTTCACTTTGATTATATGACATTTTTTGATTGCAACACCGTTTTCAATACTCATAATTTCGTTTACTCAGAAGTTGTTTCGTTATTCTATCATTTGGTAGGGGCGGGTGGGAGGGGGGAGGAAGGGGGGATGCTTTTCTTACACAAAATTTGATTCTCTACAACTTTGATAATGTGACATTTTTTGGTTGGATACGCCGTTTTTGATGTACAGGCCTTGAAACTTGAGCGTAACCCATTTTTCAACCAATTTGGGAAAAAGCGGCAAAATTCAACGATCGATTTCGGCCAAACGGCTGAACCGATCTTAACGTTTCAGGTGGTCATTCGACGCAGAAATTCATCCTGTTTAATAAAGGAAAGAGTAAAATTTTCCGTAGGATGCATCGTGTACGAGTTATAGGCAAAAAACTGAAACAAGTGCCGAAAAATCGCGGTTTTTCGGGCACCAAAAAGTTAGCACAAGGAGAATCTAGTAGAATATACTAAAAACATGTTCCATAGGCACCCACAAGTCACCCATAAAAGTTTCGCTTTGTCCGGAATTAATGCAAACCCTAACTGCTAATTTGACTGGACTAAAGTGCGTATCTTATTTCATCAAATAGTAATAAGTTGTCTTGGGATTATTACATGGCGCAGCCTTGATAGGAAACCAACATTATGCCGAGGAGAACGAGGGCAGAGGGGAAGCTGGAAGAGCGGTGGAGGCAGCAATCAGTGCATTTAGAAGTCAGATAGATAAACTGACCCAAGCAGTTGTTACAGCCACCACTTGCCGACAAACTATTCCCTAGAGTCAACAGGACAAGATTCGAAGAACCGACATTCTCTAGAGTTGACGAATGAATGAGCGTAAAGCTGTCAGGGATCCCGAAGCCTGAGAAGCTCGAAGAGTCCTACTCGTTCGCACAATTCAATGACTGGGGAAGAAGGTACGTGAATTACCTAGCTCAAGGCGCACCGAGAGTGCCTACGGAGCAAACCAATGCTAGTCTATTTTCCTTCTTGATTCAAGAAATATCCCACGTACTTACACTTGTCTTAGTATTCCATACTGGAGTATAACAAACATTCCCCAAAAAAGGGGTTGCGAATTATCCATTACACCCAAATGATTTCCATTTCACCACGATTGACCCTTCAGGTACACACCAAGCAAAACAACATCTTTAAATATTCTAAGGTAAACCGTCTGCGAATTGTGCACTGAGCACCCAATCTAACGAAGAAACCGACCAAACGATGACATCGTAAAAGGAAGGAAGAAACGCAGAATTTCGTTCAAACTAATATTTCTTCTCGGAGAGGACTTAAAAGCGCACGTAGCTCTCGAGAAAAAACGACGGTAATATCCCCCAGGCTACCGCAGCAGTTAATCTTGAAGCATTCAGCTGCAAAACACTTAGCGTTACTTCCCACCTTTTTTTTATACGTTTTACAGGAATTCTCGAGTAATTATATCTAGCGAGCGGAATGTTATTTTACCCTCAACTTGAGATTCCACAAATTCCTTGGTTTAATCGTATAGTTTTCTACGAGGGAGAAGAACCTACAAGGCTGTGAACGTGGATCCACCTCTGCTACGAGGTGTAACGGCAAAATTTATATGCTGTGCTTTTATATCAAGAATACAAGAATTAGAATAGTAAGTAGACCGAGTGGGGTTTTTTTAATATAAGAAAGGTTTCGTTTTGTAGGTGATCATGAAGCCATCAAACACGTAAGTAAAGTACACTCCTGCTCAAAATTAGAGCACCACCATCCATTTTTTCGTTTGTCTCTTCCCTTCTTCCCTTATAAATTTTGAATCCCCGACTGGCCACCAGGGAGCCCACACATGAATTCGATAGAGCATGTTTGGGACTTGCTGAAAAGAAGGATTCGAGCCAGAGATCCACCATCAGACAATCTTCAGCAGCTGTAAACAGCAGCGAAAGAGGAGTGGGTCAATATCCCCAGGAGGATATCCAAAACTTGATTAGAGGCATGTTTCGAAGGGTCCAAGCCCTCATCCGAGCTAGAGGAGGTAATACCAGGTATTTGAAAGCTAAACTAGCATAATTCAAACCTTCTTTTCACTTTTTCAATTTTTATAATTTTACCACAAGAAGTACATTTTTCTTTAATTTATTAAAAACATCTTTTTTTCTCGAATTTGTGCCTTGTTTGGTTACTTTTTTCCTTCTGTGATTGCAAACAATGTGTGTAAATGGATAAAAACTTGATAAGAGAAAAAAGAAGGGGACAAACGAAGAAATACATGGTAGTGCTCTAGTTTAATTTTTTAATGGAGTATAGTTAAGTAAACTGGAGTTAGGGCCTGGAGTCCGAAGGATCAACAAGTCTCGTGTTGCTCTCTGATTCAATCGTCATTTTAACCGGTTCATTGTTTCCGTTTCGCGATAATTTTCAGCAGGGTTCCAGATCTTGTACCTGGGTCGGCACACCCGTACGTTCATGTTCGTGCATAGTGTGTATGCAGTTTGCTGAACGATATAATTATTCCGTTCGAGGCTCGTTTCTGGGAATCGGTCGGCCGTTCCGTGGAGGTGAATCCGAGATAAGCGTTCTCCCACTGCGGTGGTGATCCCCCACTTCTTTGGAGCTCGAGGAGATTGGAATAGTTGACACCAGATCGAGGCGGTAAGCCCCCACCTGTCATCTGTCATAATCGACGCGTCTCCTTCCTGATTTCGGGGGAAGTGGATTTTAGTGAAGTTAGTTTGCTCGGTCGACCCGACCGGGAAAGACTGATTAGCAAGCGAACGCTAAAACAAGTGGAGTTCTGCTTCGCAATCTTCTCGTAATATCTACCAATTTAATGCAACAAAGTATTGGAAAGTATTTGGAAAGAAGTAACAGTACTCCCCCTAGGAATAACTCAACCCCCAAGCGTCCAAGAAGCTCACCTGAATTATCAAATTCAGAAAGAAAAAAGAGACCAAATAAAATGGGTGGAGACGAAAAGTTATGGGAATTTATCAAAAAAATGGATGCAAAGATAGACAATTTGCCAACAAAAAATGATTTCCAAGCATTACATACTGATGTACAAGCATTGCGGGATGAAAATAAGTTACTTCGTGATGAAATTTCTACTTTGAAAAAATCCGCAGTGGAGAGAGATCGTCGAATTGAATTTTTGGAATTTAACTCCAGGAAGAATAATCTATTGCTACGGGGACTACGTGTGTTGAGAGACGACGATCTTTTTGATGTAGTCCACAAGTTTTTCTCGGAAATACTTCGTATTCAGGAGAGGATTGATGTGGAGTTTGTCAGGCGCATCAGTACTTCAAAGACTGCAGGTGGAGACCTTTTATTGGTATCTTTGCAGAGATCCCGGGACAAATGGAATATAATCGGTAAGGCAAAGGTGCTCAATGGGACAAATTACAGCATTTCTCAAGACTTCCCTCCGACTATGCGTAATAGACGTTCCAAACTATTGCGTTTGCGGGCAGAAATTCGAAAGACTAAGCCTGGAATAGTTTGCCACGTCAGAACAGATAAGCTGGTCGTTGATAACAAGTTATTCTTCTGGGATGATGAGGATGGGCTTCTTGCCAGGGACGGTACTACGAATATTAAGAATATTGCGGGGATAGATTTGTCGGCGGTCAACCAGAAGTTGCTTTCTGAGGGTCAAGCTGATGTCGGCGGTGGTGCGGCCATATGAGATGAGGGAGTCTGTCGGAAGGATGATGAAGGGCACACGGAATCATATTTTAATTTTCTTGTTTATAACATAGATGGGCTAAGCAGTAAAAAGAGCAATAATTTATTTTTTAATTTTGTCAAACAATATTCCATAATAATTCTAATTGAAACACATGTTGTTGAGTCAGTAGAGTCAAGTTACTATGATTACTTTCTAAATTATGAAGTTCGATGGATTAGAGCTAAGAAAAATAATGTTCACGGTAGAGCAAGTGGTGGTATAATGGTGGCAGTTGAGAAAGGTCTTAAAAATGTTAATATAGTTGATATAGACGGGACATTGATTGTTCGTTTTCGTTCTGAGGGGTCTGTTATTGATGTGGTGCCAACATACCTCAACTGCAACAACTGGGATTTAGACTTCGCTCAGCTGGGCGTTTTCCTCTCAGAGCACGTGGACAAAAATTTTGTGGTTGTTGGTGACTTCAATGTGCGGATTGGATTGGAGCAGGACTTTTCTGATACTCCGGAGATTAATATGGGAAATTTCGCCCTCAATCGATGTTCCCGTGACAAGGAGTTGAACTCTCGTGGTAAGAGGTTTTTGGAGCTCTTATCGGATACTGGTCTAGTAGTCCTTAATGGGCGATCACCAAGTGATGTGGATGGGCATTTCACGTTTGTATCTCATCAGGGTGCATCGGTCTGTGATCTAGTTTGTGCTTCAATGGAGGCTCTGCCATGCTTGGCGGATTTCTCGGTTCTCAAGGAGAATTTCTCAGACCACATGCCAGTCACATTCAGTGTTCCAACAAGTTTTTCGGAGTCAGCCATGCCTCTGCTTCCCCGCTTGAGGTGGTATCCGAGATTTGCTGTGAAATACAAGAACCAATTAAGAGATGCGGTACCAGGAATCATTGACCGAGCTGATGGTGATGTCGACGTTTGGGCGATCAGCATAGTGAACACGATCAGAAACTTGGCATCTCACACTGATAAAGGTAATAAATTGAACGCAAAAAACCCATGGTATGATTGGGAATGTGAACGAGCAAGACGAAAATCCATGTGCCTCCTCGGACTCCATAGAGATACTGGCTCGGATATGGTTAGAGCGGATTATGTGCTTGCCAATCGTGCATACAAGGCGGTGGTACTGAGGAAGAGAAGAGAGTTCTTTGATGGGTTGTCGACCAAGTTTAAACAGGTCAGGGACAGTTCAGAGTTCTGGCGTTTGGCAAAAGTATTCAGAAGGGCGAGTTCACCCCCCCATGTGTTGATATCAGCATCTGACTGGGTGAGTCACTTCAGCTCATTGTTGAATCCTGAAGTTTCAACTGTATCGATTTATTTTGTGGAACCAAACCATATATCTGAAACATTGGATGCTCCATTTTCGATGGCCGATCTCCAAAGGGTTCTATCTGGGGTGAAGGACAATAAGGCGCCTGGCTGTGACGGAGTGCCATTCGAATTTTTCAAGAATTCTCCCTCTGAGTTCCGGGAGATGTTGTTGAATTTCTTCAACTTCATTGCTACTACTGGGCGGACCCCTGTTTCGTTCAAAGAAGCAGTTATCTTTCCTCTTCACAAGAAGGGAGATCCTGCAGACGCCTCCAACTTCAGAGGACTGTCCTTTATTAACTGTTTAGCCAAGCTCCTCTCGTGTCTTCTTGCGAATCGTTTGACAGATTTTGTTGTGCAGGAGAGTATAATGTCAGAGTGTCAGTCAGGTTTTAGGAAGGGATATTCGACGGTTGACTCCATTTTTGTGCTGACTGGATTGGTTGAGCTCCACCTCGGGCGTCCTCGTGGAAAGATATACGCCTTTTTCGTAGATCTTAGGGCCGCATTTGATCGGGTCAGCAGGGACCTTCTCTTCTGCAAGCTTTACAGCTATGGAGTGTCTTCCAAGTTTATAGCCATCCTGCGTAACCTGTACTGCAATATCACCTCGTCGGTTTGGACGGACAATGGGATTACGGAATCATTCCCAGTTGAGAGTGGTGTGAGGCAGGGCTGTCCACTTAGCCCCCTCCTGTTCTCGCTGTTCATCAATGACCTTCCTGAGGAGCTCGAATTCGGCGTTCAGGTTGGAGGCACGATTATTAAGGTTTTGTTGTATGCCGATGACTTGGTGGTTTTGGCTGATGATCCAGTGCAGCTTCAAGGGAACATTGATAACCTCAGAGCTTATTGTGACCAGTGGGGACTTGAGGCTAACTTGGAAAAGTCAAAGATTGTCGTCTTTCAGAGAGGAGGTCGACGGCGGGCAACTGAGAGGTGGCACTTTGGGAATGAAAATCTCGAGATAGTAAATGAATATCCTTATTTAGGTATTACTCTCACACCGAGGTTGTCCTTCACCAAGCACCTGGCTCGAAAGGCTAGGTCAGCCAAGTCAGCAATGCATTGTACATGGAGGAGAGCGTTTTCTGAGACGAACATCCCCTTGTCGGCCAAAATGAACATTTTCAATGCCATAATCAGGGCCATTCTATGTTATGCAGCTCAGGTGTGGGGTGACCTTGAGTACGACTCTGTGGAGGGTGTACAGTTGCTGTTTATCAAGAAGCTTTTTCATCTCCCTCGTTTCACTCCGGGCTATCTAGTGTACTTGGAGACAGAGCTGAACAAACTGTCAGTGTACACGCTTGGATTGCACTATGCCTACATCCTAAGAGTGCTCAAGATGCAAGAGTCCCGCCTCCCAAGAGTGGTGGCAGTGGAGATGGTGAGGAGCCATGCAGGATTTGCAAAGCGTTATGCATCCAAGTGTGCCAGCCATAACATTCCAGATAGCCTGTCGTCGTTCGATCCGCGTATACTGTCTTCAGATATGGAGCGTCTCATCACAGAAGTCACTGAGCGACAGCGAGCAGCATTCCATGGACGAGCTGAATCCTCGGAATTTTTTACACTGTACCGGGAGCTCAACACAGAGGTGAAATGCTGCAGCTTGGTCAGGAATTCCAACACTCCTTTGCACGTGGCGCGTTGGGCTTTCAAGATTCGGGCCGAGTCGTTGAGCTTGAATGCAAAGCCATATGCATCCGACAGGCCCGAAGAGTGCTCAATGTGCAACCTTCATGAGCGGGAAGATGTCTTCCATTTTCTCTGCCGATGCCCAATTCTCAGTGAGTTTCGGCAGCCGGCATTCGGACGGAGGATGTTGTCGCGGGATGAGGCAATAGGGATTTTGAATGGTCCCAATTGGTCTAATTTGGAGGTGTTTTGTAGGCGAGCCTGGCTTTACAGGTCACTCCTTGTGAGAGAATTTAATTTTTGATTTATTGTATTATTTTTTTACCCACTTAGCTATTTCTAATTTTACATTAAGTTTATTTTGTCATTATTTTCTATCATTTAAACATAATTGTGCGCGGCCCTGACTTCCGGCAGACGGTTTCGGCCAATGCCGTAATGTTTATTTATTATTTACACATGTAAACATTTTCTTTTGCTCGTAAAATAAACTCTTTCTTCTTCTTCTTCTAGTTAAGTAAACTACCATTTCAGGTTGGATTCTGCGTCCGACTGCTATTCCTGGCGTCGCGGACGTCATCGGCTGTCTTCCTAAGGGAAGATTAGAATTTGTTCTGATGATTTCGCTCATGGCTTCCCATTGGCCTCACCGCCCTGGGTTGGGGCGAGGGAGAACTGCGACCGGCTTACCCGAAAATATGCTCCCGAGGCGAGCCTCGAACTCACGGCCCCGCAACCGGTCCGAGTCTCGTCTCGAGGGAAACATGCCCGAACTCGCTTGGCCACAGATGAACCCTCCATCAAACAAGCTTAGATTCTCTGCTGTTGAAATCGGACCTACAGGAAATGTAATAAACTGAGATGTACTCGTAATAGCCTTCATTTGGTCATGTTTGGATTACGTCTGACCTATCCGTTTCTTGATTTCTCAATTCACACAGGTAAGAAACAAAAGAAGAGCACATCTTTCTAATTGCTCAAACGGCAATAATCCCGGATAAGTGGGAGAAGTCTCCACTTTCAAGCCCAACCCGGAAAACTTTTGCGTTCAAGTTCTCGAACAGAAAGGAAGTGAGGAGGGTTTTCGCTGAAAAACAGGGAAATGAAGCGTTGAAAATGAAATTAACCTTAGGTCGACCTAAAATATGAGCCTCGATTGAGCTTTTGTAAAACGGAGTTTCCCTACTTCCCTCCTCGACCCGCTAGGTGGTGAGTTTACCCAATGTCGAATCGCTTGGCTACTCCTCGAAGTTGTGCCTACTCCAGTAATTAGACGGGACCTATTTCCCTCCAGTTAATTAGGGGTTGTGGAATTGCTCTTTTACTTTTTATTCGATCCCACTCGAGACTCAACTCTTGAAATTCCTCCCGTTTCGCCCGAGATCAACATTTTTTTCCCCCTCAGTTCGTTCCATCTCGTTTTCCAAACTTCCTGTATTAGCGTTCGATTTTTTTTTGAAAAGGAAACATCAAAGAAATTTCAACTCCAGCTTCGTTTATTCATCAAATTATTCGAATCGATCGATATTTTTAAAATCGATGTTTTGAAATAACCAAGATCACACTGGGATCCAACTTGACCACCAAGTAGTTGTATGATTTGATTCAAAACCAACTGTAAGGCCTTTTCCACAAGCTTTTTTCTTTCCTCGATATTTCAGTTTAAAAACCCCATATAATAAAAGATCAACATTTTATTATGAAATTCTCCAAAATCATTTCCCAGAAAAATAGCACACGAATTTTGAATTATTATTGAACCAGATCTGTGAAGTCCTTACTAACCATTGAGCCTCTTTGAATTACTAAAATTAGATAAAATAGGATTGTAAAAAAATTCTGAATAAAATTTGTTTTTTTTCTGAGAGAAAACGCCATTAAAAATCTTACTATTTATTCAAAAAATAATGAAGGCAGAAGGTACTAAGATAATACAGTAGAACTCCAATTATCCGAACTCCGACTATCCGAATCGCCGATTATCCGAATCACTTTCAGAAAAAAATTTGTCCAAAAAAAGTCTAAGTGCGCTATTATTCTTCCCCCCGCGAAGCCAGTGTTTGCGCGTTCGCTCACTATTGTCCTTCCCTCCCCAAAACAGCTTACATTGACGGAGATGTTTGAAAAACAATGATTTTTATTTCTAAACTTGTACATAAGTACATTTTATTTATATTTAAAACATGTGAAAATATCATGTTTCTTTCATTTAATTCAATAAAAAAATAGTGCAATATCAAAACGTAGCTTTTTTTCTCTCCAATGGCAATTTAAAAAAAACTCCGATTATCCGAATATTTGATTATCCGAATGGGTCCCGGTCCCCATTAATTCGGATAATTGGAGTTCTACTGTATCTTACTACATATCCATGCCTTAAAGCACAAAGGGGCTATGTCCATCCATCTTCCACATTTTAATTTTTTTTTCAACTTCAGAAAAAATCAAATTTAACAAAATTATTATTTACCTTCTTGATGATTTTAGCTCGAAAATTTCTTGAAGATATTAAAGAGTTTGGTGTAATAAGCCATTATTTTAGGAATTGTGGACTGGTGATAACTTCTTCTGCGTTTTTCTCAAAACTCAGTTTTTGGACATAGCCCCTTTGTGCTTTAAGGTATCGATATTATGTAATTTATTTCAGATCGGAAGGCTCAGTAAACATTTAAAAAAACCAAAATTAGTCCTAAAGAGGTTGAGAGGATATTTTTGAAAATCACGTAAGTAGGTATCCATGAAAAAAGTAAATGTACAGTCAATTGGGGTAACTTTGAACCACTTTACTTTTTTCACTTCATTTAACCCTCAACTTCATAAAAATGTGTAGTTCCTCAGCTGAATAATTAAAAGCAAGCTTCATATATTTGCCAAAACATGGAGAGGAAAAAACGTGCAACGCGTGCCAACTTAATTCATCGCTTCAAGCGATTATAAGTGCTCAGTTTTGATAGCCAGTTTTCGTTTCATTATTAGGAATATCTGCTCTTAAGGTTTGTGTAACATTTGATTCCATGGTTACTATTCAGTATTTATAGTTTTAATATAAGTTGAGAGTAGATTTAATCACGTTCACTTTTTCTCCTATGAAATAAACCACTGGTCCATTGCACCAGGTGGGACAATATTGCTAAAGGCTACATCAGACTTCCTTGTCTTGTGTAGGGGTAGCCACCTTTATTTTTTCCATGATCTAATCGGGTTTTTTGTGAAGATAGGAGTAGACAGTCTAGTATTTTGTTGATGAAAAAAAATAAATAAATAAAATAAAATAAAATGTAAGGGAAATTGGTTTTAAGAGGAAATCGTCCAGGCTCTTTCTGGACTCAGAATCAAGCCGAGATTAGTTTTCAATTGCCGAGATATAAGAAATCACCCCACTTCTACTGAGTTGTACTCAATGTGTATCAGATTTAATCTACTTGCTACTAATGTAAGGTATTTTTGCCTTAATATCAATGAAGCACGCGGAATTTAGCAGTTCACAGACAAAAAATAGAGGTGGTTCAAAGCTACCCTGAATGCATGGGTAACTTTGAACCACCCTAAAAACAATAATTTCGAGTATTTAATAGAAAGTTTTAAAAAAAAATTTTATTGTCCAACATTTGGACCAATTACTTTCCGTTTTCGACATAAAAGGCCGGAAAATGGAATTTTAACATAATGCGAAGCCGAAATCATCAAAAATTGGTTCAAAGTTACCCCAGTTGACTGTACTGACGAAGCAGCCTAGAAATCACCCCGAAGTAATGGGTTAAACGGTTCCGGGCTGAGAAAAGTAGGTTTTTTTGGGGGGTTTGAGTCTCACACAACCTGAAGACGCGAACTCTTCAGGTATCTTACGAGGTCTAATCCCACCAGTGGATTTCAACGATTTTCTCACCTGTCTGTCGGAGAAAAAAAGTTGAAGTTAGAATAATCCAGAAACTAGCGTGAATCGAGAAAGATAGTTTACGGAAATAGGCCGAATCTCCTTTTAAATTTCAGCTGTTCAATTGTCTATTTATTTGAAAAGCGTCTATTTATTTGCGATTCTCTAACTACCAACAACTAAACATATTGTTTAGTAATGCATGCATTCCAGGGGACGTCCCATTGGATAAGCATTAGGTCAATTAATACCAGTTGGTAAGCGATAAAACTGTTTTACTCGATGTAATTTATTTATCACTTTAGGCAAGAAATAGTGAAACCCTCATAGCAGGCGACTCACCAGAGCCAGTGCCCTAAACTATACAACTAGTCATGAGGAGTTCAATACGTTCTTGTGATTCAATTAGTAGATTAATGCCCACCCATCTTGGCTCAATATTGTATTTGAACTGGTGAGCACAAATGCAGTACTTCGACTTGGACATATTGATGAAACGATATGGTTTGTCGGTGAGAGGATTTGAAGACTCCGGTTCGATCTGAATTACTGGAAACCAGGAGTAGCTTAGTTAGGACGTTATACAATTATGGCATTAGTTACCTCGCGATGGAATCGAGAGGTTAAGCCCCGATTAAAATCCGCTGAATAGTAATTAACCCCTTCTGCGATATATGCATGAATGTGCGTATCAGTGTTATCGACTGGGAGGCTATAATTATTATGTTATTATAATGCTGGCGCAGGGAAATCCAGGTGCACGGAGTGAAAGGTAATACGAATAGTACAGTATGAGAGCAACAAGTGTTCCCTCCAGGCTTCAAATCGTGAGATATCACTACGTCATTGTAATTATCGGTGTATTGATCAACCACGGTATTCAGGAGAAAAAATGGTTTTTTACCATTTCCATAAAATTTATTGGATTTCATCAATATATTCTAGTATATAAATTGATAAGAATGGCAGCCAAGTTTGTCCTCGACGTGTTCTTCCACATGGTTACCACAGTCTCTGAAGGAAATCTAATGAAGGGCCCCCAGTCAGCAAGTAGATGAACTCTTTCTTCGAGAACGTGACCTTCCATTTGGTTACGAAATACAAATCAACAAGATGATTATTTGCGTTCCAACTCGTCTCGTTGACCAAGGGAACCTCTCAGGTAACTACATCTTTGATCCTGTCCCTTCGAAGTAAACAGATGAAATTTGACAAGGAGCTCCCCTGATTCGATTCTGGGACCCTTATGTGGAGGACATTTCAGCTGAATACAGGCTTTTTTCTTTCCTGATTCTCATAGGTATTAATTGCCTGGGAGGTTCTCTGGAACGTCTAGCAAGTTTTTACCACCCATTTAGCTGCTGAGCAATAAGACTATTTTTGGCCCTTAACCTTCTAAGATGTTGAACTTTTACAACGAGCTTTCCTGGGTCGACTGAAATCGTTTGGGTTTCTCAATCAGCAGTTTAAGCCCGAATGCTAAACCTTGTTCTTTACCTTTCCAAAAAGTCAAAATTCGACGAAGAGCATCTGGGTCGACTGATATATGATGGGCCATATCGGAAAATTTGATCGTAAATCTGTATGGCTGTTTGGGCTTTTCATCTTTTACGAATTCGATCGAAAACATACTTATTTGGAACAACTGAGATCCAACAGGCCAACCATCAGACTATTTCTCCCTCTTACCCCCCGCAACTCCAACGTATTGGTTTATTATTTTCAATAATAAACCTTTGGAATTGACCAAGAAGTTTTTTTAACCACTTGTTTAGTCTGGAAGTACTGCTTTGGACACAGTAGTTATCCAATACTAATTAATGTGAATGATCAAAATGAAAGAGAAAAAAAGTTTAAGACTCGAAGGACCACCCCTGAAAGGGAAAGAACTTAGCTAGGTTAGGTACCTACCTAAAGTGGAATATGCTGTGTGGTGATCGGGTGATAAAGAAGAAAAACGCTGCAAATTATTACACAACGGTTTATTATTTTTATATAGATAACTCGTCTGCAGAGTCACCAACCATCCAACATGAAGAAAAACATCGATCGCATTTCGGTCAGCTAAAATTTAAACGAAGATTAGGCCTCTTTTGCGATTCACACTAGTGTTTCTGATTTATCGTACATAAAACCTTTAAATACTCATAGGGAGCGAACGGTTTGTCCTACAGAGCTCCGCAAGGTCTCAAAAAATTCTAAAAATTCTATAGAATCTTAAATTGAAGGAAAAACAATACCTTTATATCAAAAGTTTTTGAGTTAGGGCGTTTTCAAAATTTCAAAATTCATTTTGGAACCCTTAGAACATCAACCAAAATCTTCGGGGCACAACTAGACCCCAAATGGAGCCTACATACCAAATTTCATCAAAATAGGTCAATGCTAAGTGGCAAAAGTGCCGCGTACGGCGTACGGCGGACGGACGGCCAAATTTTTATTCGATTTTTTGATTCTACGTACCTTGAAACGTAAACCATCAAATTTTGAGGGGGTGTTAAAATTTTTTTTCTTGGTCGATTCCAAAGGTTCATTATTGAAAATAATAAACCAAAACAGAGTTTGAATTGATGAAACATCAACAAGAATGTGAGTTTATTAAAGAGTTGAAAGCAGGTTTTGTAATAGTTTTAAACTGAAAGGTTCTATTGTTTCCCTAAATGGCCATGTGAAAGATAAGAAAGAAAATGGGCTCAGTTGTGGGGTGATCAGTCCCAGATGAAAGATTTTCCAGAAGAAAGTAGGCAGAACAGACAGCTTCCACCAGAAATCAATGGCAGCTTCCAGGAAAAAAGAAGGTTGAAGAAGAGTACAGGTGGTCCAGCTATTCCAAGTCCAAAATAGGTAGGATTGGAGCAATACCGGACTGTTTCAGAGTTTTTGTGGTCAAGTCTCTCTAGTTGATCACAATAAAACTACTTATTTTGAGGAATGACACACGACAATTTGGATGTTCTTGGAAAACGGTTTTGAGAGAGCAGGTTGGCAAGGGAACAATAGAAAGAGTGTGTGTAAAAATGGCTGCCAGCAAAAATCCAGGATCTGGGCAGGGTTGTTCTGAGGGCTCATGTTGCATTGGTAGATTTTCGGCGTAGTCCATGAATTACGATGGTTTTACAATACATAACAATATTTTTAAAGTTTGAATATGGTGTTTTATAATTAGACAACAATATATTAAGAAAAATATACAAGTGAGTATGGATGCAAAAAAGGCAACATCGATGACCATGGATGTAGAAGTACCTAACTAGTAAGTTATGGCAAAAAACTGGTCTATGGTGATAAGGCTGATAACGGTGATGTAGAATTATGAAGAATGTAAAAATGTGAAAGATGGTTTGTGGGAAAAAATTTGGAAGTTAATAATGTGGATGGTGGTTTTTGGAAGGAGAAAAAGGAGCAGCTATTGGTAGTGCATGAAGTAAGTTCGAACACCACTCTCCCCTAAAAATTTGTCTGTTTACATTTCAATGTACCTGCTTAGTACTCAAATTGCACTGCTTCCACCTTTTAATCATGCTTAAAATGCATATCTCAAATTTAATAAATCTACCATTATATTCGAAACGGCATGCCAATGAACATTCAGGTCTGATTCAACGTGAAAGTGTCCCCTTGAACTGTCTAATTGGTTCACAAATTGAAAGGAAGAGGGAAATTCAACCATTCAAAACTTGAGCTACAAAAAAACGCAGAAACTCAATTCATTCATCTCAACGAAAAAGTAAAAGAAAAATAATTATTTTTATTATTAATTTTGGAGTGCTCTCTCCAGAGCAGGGCACGCACCTATGAATTTTGTATGCCCACCGAAAACTAATGAGGCGCGGACGTATTTTCTCCCTCTATTTCCCCCTCCACCGCCGCCTCTCTGTAGTTAATGGTGTTTCATAATTTAATCACGATGAGAAAAGGCAATCTAATGAAAAATTCATATTATATGTGTCGGGCGAAGCGGTGTTTGAATCAACAGGTCTCCCTCAGCCTTGCAGGAATTAATGGTCCCTCCCTCGTGTAAGCCTTTACCCTCTGCTGCGTCATATTTTATTTAACTCGACAAACCTTTTAACTTTGGCGGAAGGCTTCTGAAAAGTGCGTTTTTCGCGGCTTCGATGTTTTATTCGAAGGGAGACTTTTCCGATCAACGTCTCGTATCTCGGATGTACACGTTGAGGTACTTTTGATCTGTCAAATTTGCACTTCGTCTTGTGACCAACGGTCGACTGAAATCATTATTTTTTTAAGGTGCGGTATGATAGAACCGTTCGGAGAACTAATTTAACCTTTTCGCGTCCAAGCATCTTTTGGAAAAAGTCCTCACTGTAGTCTCTTTTGGTTTATTATTTTCAATAATGAACCTTTGGAATCGACCAAGAAATATTCGAATATATCGAAAATATCGAAAAATTCTATACTATCTTAAATTGATGGAAAAACAATACCTTAATATCAAAATTTTTTGAGTTAGGGCGTTTTCAAAATTTCAAACCTTATTTTTCAACCCTTAGAAGTGACCTACATCAACCAAAATCTTCGGGGTACAACTAGACCCCAAATGGAGCCTACATCCCAAATATCTTCAAAATCGTTCAATGCTAAGTGGGGAAGGTCCGCGTACAAATTTTTTATTATTTATTATATTTATAATAATATTAATTTATTATATTTTTATTTGGATTCTACGTACCTACCTTGAAACGTAAACCAACAAATTTTGAGGGGGTGTTAAAAAAAAATTTTCTTGGTCGATTCCAAAGGTTCCAAATAAACCAAAATAATAAACCGTTGTGTAATAATTTGTAGCGCTTTTAATTTTTTCAGTGTTCCGTCAAGAAATTTTGGTGGCAAACCTCAGATTCGGATTCTGTACCCCACAAAACGTAAGGAATCGAAGAAATGAGAAAACTTTCCTGCGAGGGTTCGTTTCGAACATATTTTGACTGGACTAGTATTGACTGCCATATTAATGAACTTTCTCCCGAATTACACCCACCTGAATTGATGAATCACCCTACAAAATTGTCTGTATAAATGATAGGTAACTTTTGTGAACATACCTACCGAAAGTTTGTTTGAATTTTCACAAACGGTCGACTCCTATCCGTCATATCCCGGTTGGATCCGTTTTGTCTCCCTCTTGAACCTTCAGCCTTCGTGCGACCTCCAACCCGCCTCGTATGTTTTATTCAGTCCCTCACTTTTGGGGGAGAAGGGCTTCCCATTCAAAATCAACTAGGACCGCTCATACTTCGGGACACGTACCTTTTCGTGCGCCTATTTCACGACGGTATTTAGGGAATCTATCAAATTTTCATATTCCTCCCCTCTTCTCACTACGGGGGGTCGAAGCGGTCTTTGGGATCAATTTGCCTCACGAAACTGCAATAAGACTTTGTAAGTCTAAGCAGAGACTTCGTTTGAATATCCACTTATAGAATGATTCGTCGTAATCGTTTCATCTTATTGCGGATTATCAGTAATGCCCTTTGTACAAAAAAACTAATTATATCACATAAAATTATTTCACAAAGGTTCATTATTTTTCTTTAAAGACCTCGCCTTGCCAAATCAAGGTCAGCGGTGGACAAGGGGTATAGCGGTGTGGCTGCGGTCGTTATGGCGTCGTTGTTTGGCGGTGGACTTTGGACCGACTTCTGCGGGGGTCGTGGGTTCAAGGCTCATAGCTGGCAGCGTACGTTTTTCGGAGACGGGGCTCTCATCGCCCCCCTCGACCCGACACAGGGCGGTGAGACAATGGGAAGCCATGGGCGAAATCATCAGAACAAATTCTGATCTTCCCTTTAGATGACAGCTGATGACGTCCGCGACGCCAGGAATGGCAGTCGGACGAAAATCCAACCTGAAATGGCCGTTTACTTTACTTTACTTACTCACTCAAGTTCTTCCACAGAAGCTGGCCGTGGATACTGAACCTGGATTGAATACTATACATTGCTTGTACTATAAGGTATATAAGGTAGGGAAGAAAATACGGATAATTTTGTTATTTTCGACCGACTTCAAAACTAGAAAGAGGAGGTCCCTCAGTTTCTACTGCCATGAGACGACTTTCTTAAGGGTTATTTTTATTTTTATAAAAAAATTTGTCATGAAAGACCTTAGTAAAATTATTAGTCTATTGCTGATTTGTGGGAATATAATTCAATTTGATATTTGTAAATTTCAGGCTAATTTGAAAAATACTCAGTTTTTAGCTTGAATACTCCAAGTGTTTATTTTTGTATCTTAGAATTCTCAGGCACTACTCATACAAATTACGAGCCAAGATGTACTCAGGGAAAAGGCCTTACGACATTATGAATTTCCCTCGAATACAAAACAGCATAAAAACTCAATATCGTCATTTTATTTCATCCGTACAATTAAATATCCACAGTGAGAGACAGAATGACAAAACCCGTTATTTCAAATTGCAGGCCGACAAGTGGGACATATTGCGGGGGCCGACAACTGGCGCGGTATTAAACTTCGCCTGAAATTAGTTCGGGACTTCTTATAAGTTGCGGTTCTCGGAGGGAAAAGCTAAGCGGCGCGCGGAGATGACAAAGGAGGAAGTAAAAATGATACTTTGATAAGAAGGAAGGAAGAAAGGGTTAAGTTTAATATTAACAGTGCAGTTATAAATCAGACCAAAAGGCGGACGGGGGATTCAGCGAAAAGCTAATTATTGCTCAAGCTGACGTCGAAAGAGCAATAAGCTTCGGGCGATAATTGTGAAATTACGAAGTGGCGCACCTCAAGTGCTATCGCTGGGCCCCCAGGTGTTTAATAAGTAGGTCTTGGCTCACTGAGGAGAAACCACACATCTCACGGTTCACGTTTCGCTTCCGCGCAATCTTGACATGTTATATTTACAACTTTGGGTACAGTTTACTCGAAAGGGTTCGCGAGAATATTAATACGACTTAGAAATATCTGCCTACGTTGCCTCGGTAGTTATTCCGTTTGAAAAGCTGTGAAACGTGTTATCGCAATTCAAACTTTTCCTTTCGAGCCTCATAAACACATAGATAATCAAGTTGCAGACTGTAAGAAGAACGAGGGAAATGTTTTGGGCTCTTGCAATTATTAATACTAACCAAACTATGTTGTACAACCAGCCTTGATAATTGGAGTAGGGAAGCAATGTGACCGTGTTCGCTGCGGCACGCGTACTTTGGTGGCGATTCCTGGACCGGCTACTGCGGGGGGTCGTGTGTTCGAGTTCGGTGAGATGAGCTCATCATACTAAGGGTCGGTCCAGGTATTTCCCTGGAACGGTTCCAACGGTTACAGTGACAAAGATATAACCGTTCCAAATTACCGGTACAGTTCCATTACCTGCACTGTGGTCAAATCCCACTTTCATGACATGGAAGAAGACGGTGGTCAAATCGCTATCTTCCTTCTTTCATGCTTATGATCTCAACTTGCAATACAAAAGGAAGGAATTTGAACAAGTGTTAAAAATGAGTCAATTAACAATGATAGTGAACAAACAACTCAAGGAAAGAATAATTGAATAAAGAACGATCCCGTCCTGGTCCAGAGCCATTCCATGATATCTTATTGGTCCGTGGAATTGGCAAGGGCGCTTCCCAGTACATGGAACTGAACTGGATCATTCATGCTTACCTGTCCAAAAGATCCCTTCCTGGTCCAGAGCCATTCCATGATATCTTATCAGTCCATGGAATCGGCAAGGGCGCTTCCCGGTACATGGAACTGAACTGGAGACAAGTTTTATGCTTACCAGTCCAAAAGATCCCTTCCCGGTCTAGAGCCATTCCATGATATCTTATTGGTCCGTGGAACTGGACCAGCAACGGCTGAGTTTTTGTCACTGCATGGAACCGTTACAAGTGGAGACTCGGTTCCAAAGTCCCATAACAGCCATACCAATACACTTCTACATCACACCCCTCGTCCCAACGCAGGGCGGTGAGACAATGGGAGGCCATGAGCGAAATCATCAGAACAGATTCTGATCTTCCCTTTGGAAGACAGCTGACGTCCGCGACGCCAGGAATGGCAGTTGGACGAGAATCCAACCTGAAATGGTTGTTTACTTTATTTGCTAGTCACATTGGAGTAGGAGACTTGAGAGAGCCACCAAGCGGCAGTGCTCTTCAAAGCAAGACCCGAGTCAGAGTCACTGCTCATGGAATGTCTTGTAAACAGAGATCAGCTGTTGTCCCCAGGCCTTTGAGTCAGTGCCTTTAAATGGGAAGCAGTGAATTTTGGAAAAGTAAGTGCCAAACCCAAGAGGAATTACGGATATCTGAACGTTACAGGATGTGCAGTTGAAGCTAAGGTTGTTGACGGTTCTATAAGACGAAAAGAATGTTTTCAGGGCGGATGATACCTCAACTTGCATAATGAAGAGGGCAAAATGGCGAAAAGCTGGAATGATTACCTCACTTCTAATCTCATAATCCACGCTGAAATTATTAATAACTGAACTAATCGATTTGAACAGTGAGAATGAGAAATAGGAAATATCTAAGAAATCTGAATATTACCCCACTTCCGATCTCATAATCCACCATCTAAACGCATTTATTAGTAATATTGAGCAATGAGAATGAGGAATAAGAAATAACGAAGAATTCTGAACATTATCCCACTTGTGATCAAATAAACAACGTTCTATACTCATTGTGAAGTGATTCTCATGGGGATAGTAATAATAATATAATTCCCCTTCTTTTGAATTATGTACCTACCATAAGTACCTAGTAAATAGGCAATGTTTTTGGAACCTTTACAAAAGAAAAAAAAAAAAAAAAAAAACAAGTCCGAGCTCAAGCTACTGTTCTTCACAGCATGTAACTCGAGGAGACTCACATGTCCTCTGAAATTCAAAATGCCACTGAAAACCTAGATTTTGTGCGGACCCAATATTTTTTGGATTCACAAAACTAACACACTAATACCAAGTTTTCTTATCTTTGAGGAAGTAAACATCCAATGAATAATTAAAACTGGAACTTTTTATTGAAGCTGTTTCAAAAATGTTTTCTGAAATCTCAATCTCTCGTAAAAAAGATCAGTTCTTCCAATACACTAGAAGTTTTCATTGTTTACTGTAAAAAAGGGTAATTACTAACTCAAAGTAGAAGTCAGAGTGGTGTGTAGTGAAGAGGGTGTTCCGGAGCCCTTAAAAGAATAAATAGCCCTTCCAACGGGTTTTCAGGGATATCTAAGCATTGGATCCCTAACAAATAGAGTTTTTCCTCCTTCAAGTAAGAAAGAGAGGTTTGAAAAACTCTTCAACCTTTCATTACTATTCGCGGCAAGGCCCCCCTCCCCTCTACTTTCCCCTTGTTAGACTGAGTTTGTTTGGTTCCCTTCCTCCACGTCTGCTCTCCCCCCGACTCTGCTGTCCGCCTTTAAAACTCTCTCGGACAAATCAACCGGAGCCTTCGAACCATCCACCCGTTTTCGGAGTTCCCTCTTCATTCCTTCTCCCTGAAGGTTTTTGCCCGGTTTCCTCGGATAATGTTGATTAGAAGTGGAGTTTCTCGTCTTTCCGATTGGGGATTTATAGCGTCCGGTGGGGGTCTGGGGGAGAGCTGTTTTCGTTTTCTTTCTCCTGGAGGATTTTCACGGCTTGAAGACGTCGTCTCTCAAAGATTTCCTTTTCTTCTTCACCAGAGGTGATGACACCTACATATACTGTGAAAACTTTAAATGTGTCAAAACACAAGGGGCGGCTTCATAATACTCTGCAAGTCAAAATGTAGAGGGTGCCCACCATTGGGATGGACCAATCTTCAAGGATCGATTTAGCAACAAAAAGACTCAAAGCAATTCTTTTTTAAACCACTCAAAATGCCCTTTTTGTTACTTTGAAGTTTCTTTCGCGTTTTTGGCCTTACGGCACTGAGTTGGCCATAACTCTCTTAAATCTCATGCATATTCAAATCTGATTACACCGTTGGAAAGAGCGTTAAATTTCCTATCCGTTTACTGGGAAATCCAATTTCTTAAAGCCATTATTTGAAAAAGCAAAAAAATAAGTCAAAGTCAACATTTATGATTTTTTCGGAAATCGGCATTTTTCAGGCTAACGATTCCTCCTTAAAATAGCGCTATCGTCGTTTACTCATCGGAAAAAACTACTACCAAAAACTACCCCAAGAACTCAGCTTACCAACGGTATGTCAGTTTCAAGGTTTTAGAGGGAACTTTCTTGAAAAAATTGAGTTTCATGTGAAAAAGTCCATTCATGCAGCATGAATTAATGAGCGAATTTTCGAAGAAATCTTTATGCACTCTTCTGGGGTCGTTTCAGAATGTTCCAAAACGGATTTCAGTGAACAAATTGATCGAAAAAGTCCATTCTTAAACTTTTTAGGCCATCCCAATAGCTTCACTTTCCTTGAATATTCGTTAATAAGGCGGTATGCTGACATTGCACGGGCTATGTTTTGGAAATGTTGGGAGTCCATATTCATGTTCTACTCGTCCCGATGAACTCATAGAGTACCCACACGGCTATTGTTATTTTTTTCGATTTTCAGTATATCATACCAACATACTGCATGCAGTGGGTATGCTTTGAAGATGTTCGGAGTCTATATTCAAGTTCTACTCGTCTCCAAGAACTCAGAGTACTTACACGACCACTGCATTTCTGGGTACAACAAATATACGCACGTTTTCATTGTGTGAGGTAATAACAACCAAAACTGAAGAAAACGTCCGTTTTTCGGACTATTTTTGAAATTTGGATCCCTTAGGGTTGTCCAAAATTTTTGGCTAACAAACTCATCTTTTTATTTGTTGTTACGAACATTTTGGCGGAAAGTTGAAAATTTTTGCTAAACAATTACTCAAGTTATCGTGCGGAGTATCATATAGATGATGATTCCCTATGAAAATAATCTCCCCCAGACTAGTAGTAGCTGCTGCGCATGCGCAAACCTGAATTCCTTGTAACAGCCATAACTTCCACATTTTCTATCCGATTTCGATGAAATTTTCAGGGATTTTGCCGATTAGGTTGTAGACGGTCCTCTATGAAAATCAAGGCCTTAAAATTGACAGTAGCCTCCGCTCATGCTCAAACATAAGACATTCGTAATAGCCATAACACTTACATTCTTCATCCGAATTTGATGAAATTCTACAGGATTGTTCAGATTGGCGTGTAGATGATTCCCTACGAAAATCATCTCTCCCAGACTAATAGTAGCCGCTGCGCATGCGCAAACGTGAGTTCCTTGTAACAGCCATAATTTCTACATTTGCCATCCGATTCCGACGAAATTTCCTGTTTCCGAAATTTTTGTTTTTAATTAAGAAGAGGGCCCGAACCTGAGTCGAATCGACCAATATAGAATCAATATTCTCCCTACTCCACAAAATACATTTAAAAAAATTGTCATTGTAACGTAGGTAGGAGGTACTATTAGTAATACCAGAACGTTTCAGTTGGTACAATGTAGGACAGTCATTATAAAGCTCCACGGTTGGTTTGGGAGGTCTCATTCGATTCTAAAAATGTACTTGTTGGAGTTTACTCCAATATATTGTTATGATGGCTGTGAGTCGTATGATGATGATTTGTTAGTTACTGAATTTAAAACACTTTACTTGAAATTATATGAAGAGAAGTTGTTCCGAATTGTGGTTTAATTATTTTTTAACAAGTGGTCCTTCGAACGAAGAATCAGTGGAAAGAAAGAGAACAAGAAGAAATAAGCGAACGAACTAGAATTGAAGAGAAACGAAGAATGGAAAAGAGAAGAGAAAGAAATAGAGAAAGAATTATTAGAATGAAAATGTTGGATGAAGAACTTGATAAGATTGAGGAGAAATACCACAAGGAACAAATGGAGATAGAGGAAAGAGAAAAAGAAATGGAATTCCGACGAAAATTTGAAATGAAGAGATTATAACGAGAAAGGAAATATTTAGCCTTGGGATGCTTTTCAGACTCTTCACCAAGTAGTATTTTTTACTCAAGTCATCGATCAGGGAAATTCTGGGGAGAAGACAGCGAGAAGGTCGGACGAAAGTTGCCTGAGGAGAAAATAGCAGATATTGAAGAGGTGAGTCAGAAGAAGAAGGCTAATACGAATAATGAAGAGAATGAAAAGGTAAGGAGCATCGATGATGTATCATCGGGTGGAGAAGAAAAAGAGGAGAAAAGAAAATTCAAACAGAAAGACATCGCAGCTATGCAAGGGGTTCTGATGATGAAAAAGAAAGAGGAAGTTTGAATGAAAGTGGAAGAAGAAGGAAGGCTTAGGAAGGAAGAAGGAAATGAGAAAATACTGGTACAGATCCGAAAAAGGAATGTAGATAAAAAGAAGAAAGAAAAAGAGAAGAAGGAACAACTGAAAGCTGGAGGGACGACTGAAAAACTCGCAACTAAATTCGATGAGGGATATGCCCGAAGTGACGAAAAACGATTTGGCTGGATAACAACGATAAATCTTGAACAAACAGAAATATAGGAAGGAGTTAACGAAAAAATATGGATGAACGAAAGTGACAAAACCAAACGAGATGCAAGAAAGTCAAAAACAGAGAGGAAAAGCATACGAAAGGGAACGTCTCACGCCGATGACGAAGAGCAGTTAGCCAGTCGTATCAAACGAGTGAGCTACCTCCTAAATAACCGATCGAAATTTAGGAAGAAACAGAAAATTTATCGTGCAAAACTGAAAATGGAGACCAAATCGCTCTGTATTCAATCCATTCAAGATAAAGATTGGATGATCCTCCCAACGAGAATGCTTACCTGCTTGGCAGAGAATATTTACCATTTTACTACAGACGGATAGGTGAGTGGGGGTACCGAAAAAGAAAGAAGAAAATGAAAACATGAAGAACATTGTGGGGGTTGGAGTATGTTGGAGTTTACTCCAATATATTGCTATGATTGCTGTGAGTCGTATGATGATGATTTGTTAGTCACTGAATTTAAAACACTTGAAATTATATGAACAGAAGTTGTTCCGAATTGTGGTTTAATTATTTTTTTCGACGATTTGGTGAGTTAGGGTGCCAAATCGCAACAGTACTATTGAAAAACTTTAATAAAACGATGCCATTGCAATGAAATTTTTCTGTCTTTTGATCCAAATTTATTTCTTTTAAAGACGGAAAATGTCGCTTGCATAGATACTTTATTAAAAATTAATTTTAAATAGTGAAAAAAATTTCAAAATAGTCCATCTAAATTTTGAGTTTATTGATATAGTGTTTAAAATTGCTGACAGTGTTTAAAACAGTACAAACCCTGGTAGTATCACCGTTAAAATTCACAAAACCAGAGTAATTCAGAGAGTTTTGAAACGCAAAATGCGATTAGAAATTTTGATTTTGGAGGACACAAGTTTTGTGACCTGTTGAGGAAAAAATGCAGGAAATCTGCCGGCACCAGAGGCCTGAATGAGTATATGCGAGCCATCAAATTCCTGGGAAATGAAGCCTATTCAGCATATTACGGGCTTATTTGCTTCGATCGACGGTGCGTTAACGAGGAGCCGCGAAATCCCTTGAACCAACGAACAGGTCGAAAAGCAAACGACCTCTTTATCGAACTGCAATAAAACACGGAAGATTAATGGAAGCCGAAAACCGATGAATCTAGTCAAAAGAGGGAGGAGGCGAGAACGGGGATGGGCCTGTTAGTACCTTCCCCTTAATTTGGCTAAGCCCTTAGCCCTACACCCCCCCCCCCTCAACCCTTTTCGCCTTAAGATAAACAGATCACGTGACCCGACCCTATCACTTACTTCCACAAACTACGTCCAATTATTACATCAGGTTCATCAGTGGTCGAAGGGCTGATACCGCCCTTCTCGGCTTGTTTGCTCAGCCCTAATTATGAGGTCTTTTCGATTTCTCTTCTATTGGCGGACGATGGTGCGTCAGCTTCTTTTTCTAAGCCTTCATTTTGCTTCCGAGTCAACAGTCAAGTTGAGCTGTATAATAATATTACTATCTTCCTCACACTGAATAACGTCGACGTACAGAAACCACTGACAAATTTTGGTACACTCAACTTGTCGTTCACGTTCACGTTACTGGTTTTTCGAGTCGACGAAGTCGCACTCGATTAAAAACTCTGCAAATTATTACACAATAGTTTATTATTGTTCTGTATTGATCACCAGCCTGCACGGAACAAGGCTTTTCCGTTATCAGTAACTACCAATTTTTTTTTCGATTAACCTTGGAGTGCCAACAATCAGATTCTACCCCTTCAACCCTGTACTTGGCAAAAGTATCCCCATCGCAATTATTTTTAATTTTTCCCCCTAAAGTGTACTTTAGGCCCTCCAAAAACATGTAGAAGATAAAAAAGCTTTTAGAATGTAGAAATTTGAACAAATTTTCAACACATGTGGTGTAGTAAGTACATTTATATCGTACTATATCGTACATTTTTATCGTTTCCAAGTCACCGATGAATGAGAATTGTAATTAAATAACATGTAAGTATTTCGTTATATTTCAATCAAAATAAAATGAAAATAAAAAAACAAATGGGGCAAAAGAATTCATAAAATAAAATAATGGAAGAATCTCTAGTAATAATTACCTAGGCATTTGCAAGGTATAATGATTATACCTTCTCTAGAAATCTCCTCTAGAAATAACGAGTTTATTATCTAAATTGTTGGTACTTTTCCTTTGGCGATTTGTTGAAATTTTTTCCCTAAAATGTACCATTAGCCCTCTAAAACATGATAAAACTGAAAAAGCTTCTATAATGGTAAAATTTGAACAGAAAACACGTATGGTATATTAGACGTTGCGAAGTACAGGGTTAATAGAAACACTACGTCGAATTAACGTACATGAACGAAAAAAATATATACTAGCTAATTAAAAGTGAAGTTCAAGAGAAAATAAATCTAAATTTAACGTAATATGAAAAACGTTAATGAAAAATAATCTTTCAATCGCATTAATGCTACAACATATGATATTAATATGAATTTATAAATACACATTGTACTAAATACTATGGGTCACACACACTTGGAGGTTTAGTGAATATATGCCACACGTGGCAGCGCGTGACTATGTGTCATACACACTTAGAGGACGTGTAACGAATTGACTATGTTCAACACATATTTGGAGGACGCATTAATATGTGTCACAAACGGTGGACATGTGACTGTGACACACGTATGTGATGGATGCGTGACTATGTGTCCACAGACTTGGACTACGTGTGGCTATTTGCTACTCACATACACTTGAAAGACGTGTGACTATGTGTCACTCACAGTTGTTAGACGTGTGACTACGTGTCACTTACAGTTGTTAGACGTGTGACTATGTGTCACGCATATGTGGAGGACGCGTGACTATATGCCACGTACATACACTTGGAATACGTGTGACTATGTGCCACACAACCTTTAAGGACGTAGGTATGACTATGTGCTACATACACTTGGTGGACTTATGACCATGTTCCAACACAATTAAAAGACGTGAGACTATGTGTCACACGCTTTTGGAGGACGTGTGACTATGCGTCACACGCATTTGGACGACGTGTGACTGTGTGTAACACACACTCTCTTGGTGAATGTGTGACTATGTGTCACATGCAAATTGAGGACGCATGACTATGTGTGACAGACACACACACACATACACGTGGTGAACATATGACTATGTGTCACACACACTTTGATACGCGTGACTATGCGCTACACACACTTGGTGACCTTGCGACTATGTTCCACACAAACTTAGAGGTCGTGAACTTTGTGTCACACAATTTTGGTGGACGCGTGACAATGTGTCACACACACTTCGAAGAGGAGTGACTATGTGTCACACACACTGTGAGGACGTGTGACTATGTGCCACACACACTTTGATGACGCGTGACGGTGCGCTACACACATTTGGTGAACGTGTGACTATGTGCCACACACTTTGATGACGCGTGACTATGCGCTACACACACTTGGTGGATTTGTGACTATGTTCCACACACACACTTAGAGGTACTATGTGTCACATGCACATTGAGGACGTATGAATATGTGTCACATAAACATGGAGGACGTGTGACTTAGTGCCACACACACTTTGATGGCCGGTGATTACGCGCTACTCACACTAAGGTGGACTTGTGACTATGTTCCATACACACTTGGAGGATTAGTGTACATGTGCCACACTTGGCGGCCGATTCCGTGATTTTGCACTTCTGCGAGTCGAATTCCGAGGGTGGGAGGGGGAGGCGGCGGGAGGACTCGGAAATTATTTGCGGCGTCTCTGCCTCCCGCTGACCGAATCCCCCGCTGACCAATCAAAAGGGGCGAGGAGGGGGGGGGAGTACACGGTGCGGAATTGTGGTAGAATAGTCGAGAGGGAGCCCGCAAAACAGAGGTCCCTCGTCGAAAACAGAGGTATAAACAGAGGTCTCAACTCCCTTTTCGACCTGTAATCCTCCTCCGCCGTTCCCGCCGACGGTTGTCACGTTAGCGCGAGGGTTGTGGAGTTTACAACATTAATGTCGTGCGTCACGACGGCAACCGGCGGATCGAGTCGGACGACGAGTTTCCTTACTCCATATTCAATCAATGCATGACAACATCCGAATGACAAATTCAGCCTCCTCACTACCGATGGTAGGGAAGTTTTGTATTCGCGGGTCAATAAAATGTTCATATTCTACAGCTTATTGAACAATTTCAGTTCCTTGTCTGCTCATCAATCATATGAATGATATTTTTGAAGATTTTGATGCAAATGACGTGCAATTTGCGTGCAGCATGAATTAATGAGCGAATTTTCAGTCTTCATTTTTGTTATCACTACAAAAACCTCAAAAAAGTCCATTTATGCAGGTCTAGTTAATGAGCAAATTTTCAATTTCCATTTTTGTCTACAATTATTTTTAAAAAGTCCATTCATGAAGCAAGAGTTGATGAGAGAATTTTCAAAGAAATCTTTAAGGTACCCAGTCTACGGTACGGTTAAGGAAAATCGAAATAACTATATGGGAGAGAAGTGAGTCTTGTGGGTGTGACACATAGCACAAATTATACAATGTGATGTAAATTATTCAACCACTAGGTGATATTTTTTTAAATCTCAAAAAACATCCCATCGTATGTACAAATTTAAGGAGGTTCCTGAGTCAAAATCGAAAATTTTTCATTTTTTTATTTTTATTTTAATGTAATTCTTCAAGTTTTCCCAGACATTTTGGTATATGAAAACATTAAATTTGAAGAGTGGAAAACAGAAGTATGAATTTTCAAAGATTGAGGAGCCAATCGCTGTTTCCGGGGGATAGCTGTTTCCCGCTCCAGGTTCATTGTTACTATATTTCTGTAACTACCTACCGTTCTTTCGCTGTTCATAAGTTCTGATTGATATACTATGTCCTACTCCATGGTTCCAGCACAGGTTGCCATGCCACCAAATATTACAAAAATAGCATAGCACAAGACTAATGAAGAAATCAAGTGAAACAATACTTTATAACCATTCAAAAGCAACATTATTTATTTATTTATTAGTTACAATAAAGTACATAAAACAATATGTATTACACTTACAAGTTGAGACAATGTTCCAAACAAACAAAACTGGGAATATACGGCAAACAAGAACAACCGGAGAATGGGAGAAGGCGAAAACCAAGCACAAAATGTATTTATACGTATCAGTAAGTGATATAAACCTAAATAAAGCCTAAATCAGACCTCATTTGCAATTTCTTCAATATGAAATAATTACGAACTATCGATCAAATACCTCAAAAAACGGAAACCTCTCACAAATCGCGGTTTTTCTCCAAACCGGAAAACCCCTGTTTTTCGTCACTTAGGTACCTGTTTCTCGGCAGCCAAGCGGCAGCTTTTTTCTCCAACCTTGAAGAGTGAAAACAAGGCTCCCGCTACCTTGGTAGACTCGAAAGAAAAAACGCTGCAAATTATTACACAAAGGTTTATTATTTTGCTGTATAGATCACTCGCCTGCAAAGAACACGGCTTTGCCATCGTCACCACCTACCAACCATATCTCTGCTTTACAATTAAGTTTATTTGGAAGAAATAAACGCTTCACACTTCATTAGGAAATTTGATTACTGGTTGCTAAGGACACAAAACAGAGGACAACTCGAACGATCGCATTTCGGTCAGCTAAAATTTGAACGGGGATTAGGCCTCTTTTGCGATTCACACTCGTGTTTCTGATTTATCGTAAGTCCAACACACAAGTTCTCGTAGGGAGTGAACGGTTGGTCCTACAGAGCTGTGGGTGGTCTCATTCGATTCTAAAAATTCAATACTATTTTAAATTGATGAAAAAACAATACGTTTATATTGAAAGTTTTTGAGCTAGGGTGTATTGAAAATTTCAACCCTTAGAAGTGACCTACATCAACCGAAATCCCCACAAACATATTGTTTAGTAATGCATGCATTCCAGGGGACTTCCCATTGGATAAGCATTGGGTCAATTAATACCAGTTGGTAAGCGAAAAAACTGTTCACTCGATGTAATTTATTAAGAATTATAGGCAAGAAATAGTTACCCCCCCCCCTCGCCCTTATCCACCATATCATTTCTTGCCGCGAGGGAGCCTCAAATTTGAAGAGCATTTGAAAAACCATGATCTACGACACCCAACAAGCGAATTCGAGTTCACCCCCCCCCTCCCACCACCGCCAATGGTGCCAGTCTGGCACCAAAGCGGTAATACTTCGTAACATTGAACTTCCATCTATTTGTTTTGGTAGGCAGTCCATTGAAGTTCAATTCCGTATTCAAGGAGAAACACAAAAAAAAACTAAGAAATCGATGAAATATGCGGTTTATGGTGCCCTGGCACCATGGTGGCGCCACTATCAGTTCCATGGTGAAACATAGAATAATTCATGAAAATTAATGAGAATTTTTCCTCAATTTCAAAACTTAGATACAATTAGTAAGCTATAAAGGAACCGAAATATTGAAAAATCGGATATTTTGTGAATATTATCCCTCCCCCCTCACCACCTCCTATTGTGAATTTTGATACTCTGGTGAAATAGTGTGCAATTTGGAAGATTTCTGAGTCGAACAAAAGAAACACTCAAAACGGTTGGAAATTGAGGCCTGGGCAAATTTTACAGGATTATGCCCGCAAACGCGTGTTTTTTGAGCATTAACCCCTCCCTTCCCCCCCTTAAAATTCAAAATTAGAAATTTCGGCGACGTAGTGCACAACTAGATAGGTTTCCGCGTCGAACAAAAAAAGAACAACGAAAATCGGTTGAGAACTAAGGCCTGGGCAGACGACACAAGATTTTGTCACACACACACAGACATACACCTATGGTTTTTTTGCGGATTTGGATTCAGAATGGTCTAAAACGGATTACTGTGTGGTTATTTTTTTTCTGTTGAGTGTTGTTCTCCTTCACCCCAGATCGATCGCATAAGGACGCCCAAGTCTTACTGTGGGACGTCCTAAAAAGTCAAAAATGTTTCACTGGAAATTTTGAGTCTATTGCAATACTTGTATTTTCTTCGAAATATCGCTAAAACAGAACGTTTGACACGTCTTTCTGATTCTTTTCTCTTATTTCTCAAGACCTGATGTGTTGCTCTCCCTGATAATTCTCACTACAGTCAGCCTATTTTGCCCACTTGCGCGAATTCACATTTGCTACGCAGGATTCACGTCAGTTTATTGTGCTCAACGCATCCGTTCGGTCCTCACAAAGTTTACGCTGGTGAGAGATTAAACAGTTTCCCTCTCACACTAATTAGCTTTCCAGCACCCCCCCCCCCCACTCCGACAACTGTATATTACATCCCCCTCCTAACCCCCCACTTTTGAATATTAGCACGGCCGAATTATTTATTGCGCCATTCTTCCTTCCTTCACGCGTTTCCTGGCGGCGCTGAATCCCTCTTTATGCGAGATACGGTTCTTTCACCGCCCGACTCTCAGTGACTTTCGAGGGAAGGAATGAAGTAGGTTCAGCAGTACCTGATGAAGATCCTGTCCGGGGGATGTCTCCCTTTTTTATGCACTTTTTGGTGGGGTGCTCGACGGACATACGTGCGCACTGACAGGGAGCCCAAGACATGGGTGGCAAACTTGCGTACATCTAACCAGTCCCCTAGCCAGGCTACTGAGGGGAGGACCGGAAGCGAATCAGGGGGTACCCTGGCGGACGGAACCTCCCTACACGTGTTGCAAACGTGGCCAATAATCAGGCTAAGGCCCGGAGGTGCCATCCAGGGAAAGTGAGTGCATGCATGGACCCTACCTCTGGGAGGACCATGGAGTTAGAGGCAGGGCCGATCAAGTACCTTGGCCCCCAACCTCTCCATGCAAATCCCAAGCGCTTTACCATAGGCGTGTAGAAGGTACCTACAAAAATATGGTATGTCAGGTTGGTATCTGGCAGGGCCCAGCGAGTATGCTGTTGGGCTTTCTACCCTCTCTGTGGGCCTCTTCCCAGAGTGTGGGTGCCTACCCTAAATTAGGCCTGGTCGAAAGACCCAGGGAGGATAGCCCTGAGAAAAACCTGGGGAGCCCTCCCTCATTAGCCTTTGGGCAAGTGGGCTAGGGGGCCACCTCCGATACACGGTGGCACACTGCCGCCTGGGCGGGACAGCCTCACACTTGTGGGTCGGGGGATGCTCTCCATACAAGAGCATGTCCCTAACCGTCCCAGGGGTCCCTGCGATGGTAAGCAGCCCTGTTGGTACCCACGGAGTCGGTACGTGGGGCCCCCGAAGTCTGTAGGGGCATCAGCCCTGGATGAGTAGGGGGACTTAGAGACCGTCGGTGTTACAAATCGTCCCGACGGTGTAGGTCTCGCTGTCTGGAGTTCCAGGCACAGTGTAAAAACTGGGGCGTGCCCGTGGGACCGAGCCTTCAGGGTAAGGGATAAAAGCAGAAAAATGGAAAGACGAAATACGAAAAGTCGAGTAGGATCACCTTCAATGGGATCGCCGGGAGGGTCTTGTAACCCTCATGCACCTAAAAGCGCGATACAACGCCTATCGCAGGCCTCCACGGCCCTTGGCGAATTAAGTGCTTACATTACGCGCGAATTTTCTAGCGCTAAACATGCAAAGTACTTGAGCATGAGAGTGGACTTGATCGAGACTGTCCACAGGGAACTGGAGGATGACCTCGGCCTCATGGGCAAGATATATCCACGCCTTGTTTCCCTCGAGACATCCGTGGCTCACATAGTCGGATGCTTGGAGGGACTGGGGAGCGCTGGGCAGGCTGAGGCCGGCCAGATGGACATGGGGGCGATACAGCAATGTGTCCAAACCATTGTCCGGAAGGAGGTCCAGGCTGTCCAGGCCACCCTCGAAGCGGTGGATAGCCGCGACGAGGGCGAGGAAAGAAGGCTCCTCAGCAAGCTCACTGAGAAGTGTGATGATATGGTGGAGGCAGTCACCGGCACAATTGCCGGGAAACTGTCCCCCATTAGCAAGAGACCAATGGTCATACCTCCATCTACCTTGGACTGTCTGGTAGATCAGTTTGCCTCCCGGATGGACGAGGTGGCCAAAGAGTGGGCCGATGCTGTTAGCAAATCGGTCCAGGAAGCGCTAAACCGCAACTTGGTGAGGGAAGAGCCAGCGTTGGCGTCCGCGCTGAGCCACTCCACCGGGGAAAGTGGACCTAGGGAAAAGAGTGCGCCCACCCTACCAAGCAACAAGGGGAAGGCAACCTTCTCCGAGATGCTGCAGGGGCCCGGGAGGGTGATCACCACCCCTGTTGCAAGCCAAAAACGGCGTAACAAAGGCGAAACCAAAAAGGGGACACCCTCCCCACCTCGTGGGCATGGAATCGACGGGAAAGCCAACACCCGGGAGCCGGCCAAAAACGCGGCTGGACCCTCGGTAGCCAAGGGCCGAGGGGGTGTGGATGACAAGACACCAACCGCTGAACCCAAGCAGCGTAAAAGAGGGAAAGGTGGGAAAACTGCCAAACTTCCCACTGGCCCACGAACAGAGGATACCCGTGGGCTACCTCGCACTGCAGGTGCGCCGAAAGATAATTCGGGGGATAGGCAAGGACAAATCGTCCAAGCCAACCCCCGGGACTCTGCTGCGGGTTGGCAGCAAGTCTCGTATAAAAAGGGAAAGTCTGGTTCCCTACCAGCCCCTTCACGGGTAAGGCATGCACTGCCCGTGAAGAGAATCATTGAGGAGGGGATGAGGGTGGCCGACCGTCTCCGGGGCAACTTTGACATTACAGTCACTGCGGCCGAGGGGATGGAAAGCCCCCGAACTCACCTCACTCAGTGCCTTGACCCTGAGAAGGGAAAAATCAAGGTGAGGCGGATACGCAATGTGGACCCCCACACATTTGTAGTATCCGTGGCCTCAGAGTCGGATGCGGAGGCCTTGATGCAGTCGACAGCCGTTGTGATGGCGGGTTTCACAGCTCAGCGAGGCGCTGCTTCCCGATGCCCCAGGGTTGTGGTCAGAGGCGTCGAAAAGTGCATAAGCGCTGAAGACCTCCCTGTGGCGATCTGGCGACGGAACGGCGACCTCTTTGCTGGGTTGGCGGATGGTGCACTGCCATCAGATTGCATCAGGGTCTGCCATAGGCTCGGCAGTGGGAACAGCCCGCTTACTGCTTGGGTACTTGCGGTTACGCCCGCAGTACGCAAAACAATGGTGGATGCCAGCTCCATATTCATTGGATTGAGGGAATGCCGCGTGACTGACCATATAACGGCTACTCAATGCACTAAGTGCTATGGTTTTGGTCACCCAACAAGGGTCTGCTCTGCAAAGATTGCATGCAGGCAGTGTGGGAACCGAGGGCACCTAACGTCGGGGTGCCCCAATAAGTCCAAGGGACAAAAATGTGTCAACTGCGCCGCAGCCGGCAGGATTGACCGTGCCCACAGACCTGATGACCAGAGTAGATGCGTGGAATGGGAACTCGCTAAAATTAAAGTGGCTTCCCTCACTGAATACGGTAGTCCGGGCGGCGTGGCTACCCTGAAGCCGGCCTCTGTAAGACTTACGCTTGGTCCTGGTGCACCTAAAGGTGCCAGACCCCAGGAGGCAAACAAGCCACAGTCTGAAGGAGGCGCTAAGCCGAAGGGGCCGAAGCCTAAGCCAGGTCCGCAAGCCAATTCAGGTGATGGTGGTGGGGCCAAACAGGGAAAAGTCGATGACTCTAAGAAAGAGGAGACCCCCTGCAAGGACCCACCTACCGATGAACCGATCTCAGGGCCAAAGAGTGATGGCACCCCGGATGGAGGGGAAGGGACCTCCCTGGAGGGACCTAACCCAAAAGAAGGGAATGCCGATGAACTCACAAAAAACACACAAGATATAGACCCTTCATCAGAGGCCAGGGACGCCTCTGCTGGGCACTCCTAATCACATTGTGATGGGGGTGTTGAGAATTTGGCAAGTGAACGTGGATGGGGCCCAGTCTGCTCCGTACGAGCTCCTGTCTCACAGGGCCAGCTCGGGAATCGGGATAATTGCAGTACAGGAGCCCTACTCCACTCCGACTGGTGAAATTCCCGGATTTGCCGGGGCTAGGGTACTCACTGGCCATAAGGCTGGGGAGAAACCCAAAGCGGCAATTGTGGTCCTTGACCGAAACCTAGCTGTTGTGGGTGTGGGACGGCACTGCTCGACCCATATGGTGTGTGCAGAGGTAACTGGGGAGCACGGAAGTGTGTACCTGGTGAGCCTGTACTGCCAGTTTAGGGAAGAGATAGGCCCATACCTAGACAGACTGGAAAGGCTGCTGGTTGATTTGCGACGCAAGTCAATCATAATCATGGGGGACTTCAATGCGAAATCCACACTGTGGCACAATGAAAGGCCCACAGCAAAGGGCGGCAGTAACGTGGGATGGGACAGAGGTCGGCTCGTAGAGGAAATGGTCCTAAGGCATGACCTTGGGATCATCAATCTCTCTGGTGAGCCGGCCACCTTCTGCTCCTTAGCTCACAGCGGGAAGGGCAAAGGAGAGTCCAATATAGACTTAACAATCGCCTCTAGCCTCGCTGCCCAAAGGGTGACACGGTGGAAGGTCTGCACAGATATGGTCTCTAGCCAGCATCGACTTATCTCCGTCGAGTTGGCTGCCGCTGGGGACCATCCTGAGCCAATGACCGCGCACCGTGACCCAAGGGGAAGTCTAGTCAGTGGTAGACTTGATATGGGCAAGGCAGATTGGTCTAAATTCAGAACTGGCCTGGAGAAATGTTTAGACACATCCAGCTGGACCCCTGCTCTTACCCCGGCTGCCATAGATGCAGAGGTCACGTGGATTACGCGGTCCCTCATGGAGGCCGCCCAACTGGCGATACCTCGATCACGGCCTTCACCCTTCCGGACCTGGTGGTGGACCCCTGCTCTCCGAAAGGAGAAAAGGACCATCCGATGGACAAGGAAGATGATGGCACGGGCCGAGGGACTGGCCAGGCAAGCACTTGCGGAAATTTACCGCCACAGAAGAAGAGCTTATACAAAAAGCATAAAAGTAGCGAAGAAGGAAGCTTGGCGGAAGCTGGTAACGGCACGAGGGAGGGGAGACCCCTGGGGCCTCCCCTATAAACTTGTGTCGGGAAAGCGGAAACCAGCCGGCATTTTCATTACACAAGAAGATTCCACCTGGACGGAGGCTGCAAGTCGCCTGCTGAATGCTCTGGTTCCCGATGACAGTACTGTTGCAGAAAATCGGGACCATCAAAGAATCAGGGACTATGTGAATGAGGGTCCCACCTCCTCGAATGAGGAGCCTCTCGCATTTTCTCAAGAGGAAATCAAGAATGCCATATGGCGGTGCGCCAAAAAGAAAGCTCCTGGGGAGGACGGTGTAACAGCCGAAATCCTCAGGGCGGCTTGGGTCTCAGCCAAAGAGCGGTTGACCGCGCTCTACAATTCATGTCTTAAGGAGAGTTATTTCCCGAAAGCATGGAAGAGCGGCGAGATACGCGCTGTCTTGAAGTCAGAGGACAAGGATCCTGCCTTAGCGAAATCGTATCGACCCATCTGCCTTCTTCCGGTGATGGGCAAGGTTCTTGAGCGTTTGTTAGGCGCACGCCTACACCCGACGCTAGAAAACTGGCTGTCTGATCAACAATTCGGCTTTCGGTCGGGGCGGTCGACGACAGATGCAATTGACATGCTGGTCACGGAGGTGCGTTCTAGCCCCGCTGAGCTGTACGTCATGGGGGTCTTCCTCGACATCAAAGGGGCGTTCGACAACGTTTGGTGGCCGTTTGTCCAGGCAAAACTCCTGGAGAGAGGGTGCCCTCCGGGCCTCTTCCGTTCGTTGCAGTCTTATCTCTCAGATAGGGCTGTGACGATGAGGGAGGGCCCGCTAATGGTCTCCAAAGGAGTATCTAAAGGCTGCCCGCAGGGCTCGGTGCTGGGACCTAAGCTGTGGAATCTTGTGTTCGACGGCCTCCTAGAAAGGATCACGAGCAATGGCTTCACGGTCCTTGCTTATGCGGATGATGCCGCGGTGATCCTCAGGGGGCCTAGCAGGAGTTCTCTAGAGGCTGATGGAGCCCGGGTAGCGAGAATTCTAGAGGACTGGTCCTTGACCAGTAAGCTAGAGTTCGCCCCTCTCAAATGCGAAACAATGATGATGAGGGGTAAAAAAGTGGGATGCAGAACCCAGAACTTGGACAGCGGTCGGCCGGCGGTCGTTCGCCTCGGTGGACAAAGGCTGACCCCTGTGCGTGAAGTTAAATACCTTGGCGTATGCCTTGGGGCGGGCTTGACGCTACGTTCGCACATCCACAAGACCTCTCAGAGGGCAGCTCAGGCACTCTCTAAGGTGACAAGACTGGCGGGTTCAGAGTGGGGTCTTGATTTTCGGGACCTCATGACGGCCTATAAGGGATTGTTCCTAGGGATCCTGCTGTACGCAGTACCTGCATGGTGGTGCCTAGCCAACACCAAGGATAAAGCTAGGCTTCTGTCGGTTCAGCGGGCCGCCTTGATCAAGTGTGCCAAAGCATACCGTACGGTGGCTTCCTCTGGCATTCCTGTCGCATGCGGGGTACTCCCGGCTGATCTGGAGGCCGCTAGAAGGTATGCAATGTGGAAGATACGGAAAAAGGAGGACATCTCTTGTACGGAGCTATCGAATCCCTTCACTGAAGGGGTCTCGAACTCCCTAAGACGACAAGTCGTGGCAGATGCACTCTTGGAACTGTGGCAAATCAGATGGAATAATGCTGCCACCGCAAGGTGGACCTTCCAGCTATTCCCCTCCGTAAGGGAGAGGTTGAAAATGAAGTGGGTTAGCCTTGGGTTCTACGTGTCTCAGCTAATACTGGGGCATGGGGACTTCAGGGCGAAACTACACCAGCTCGGACTCTGTGAGTCGGGAACATGTACCTGTGGAGACGCCTCCGAAACAGCAGAGCATGTCCTGCGCGGCTGTACCAAGTGGACGCCCCAGCGGAGGATTCTGGAGGAGAAGGTCTATGGGAATGAACCCCCGGACGACCTGACCCTCTATGTGTCCAAAGTTGGGTTTCCGGCCCTGGTCGACTTTGCCAGACAAGTGCTGGCAAGGGACTAAGTAAATTTCAGCAATCGGTGCCGTAACCGTCCTAGCTTTGCACGGGCCTTCGAAAGTTGGCCGGGCTAGGAAAAGCGGCAGGGGAGCAGCTATCCCCAAGTTGGGCTTAGGCTCAAAGGGGCTCTATCTGTTCCCTGGGCAGACCAGAAGGCCGCCGAAGTCCCTGGCAACAGGGGCCTAGGCAACTGGTAGCACGGGATGTTAGACTCCCCGCTGATCCCCCAGTGAGGGGGGGCCCTCTAACATTTGGAGATGGATTCGTGCGGGCTTATGGTTCACTAAGTGCTAGAAAGTGGGCCCTGACAGCCTTATGGCCGAAGGGTTGTTTTCCCTTGTTCAAGGACTTGGGGACGAGTTGGAAGCCCATCAGGGCCGGCATAACTCGGATCGGAAGATCGACAGTAGATTAACAAAGTACCTGATGAAGAAAACATAACCGACCCCAAGAGAACAAATACGGGGTCTGGATTTTAGTTCAGAGTTGGCCTCATTCGATTCGAGGGAAGGAATTGAGTAGGTTCAGCAGTACCTGATTCCTCCTAAGGAAACATAACCGACCGAATCTGGTAGATGCTACAGCAGGACACTCACAGAGGATGTGTTCTGCTGTTTCGACTCCTTCGCAGCACAGCCGACATTCAACTGTCCGGGCCTTGCCTATCTTGTTGAGATAGTATCTCAGGGGGCAATGGCCAGTCAGGAGACCCACAATGGTGCGAAGGTCCTTCCTCCTTAGCGACAGCAGAGCTTTTGCTCTTTTTTTAGAGATGGTAGTTAGCTGCTTGGCTTGTCTCTGCTTTGGAGTGTTGCGCCAGTACAGCTCTCTTCCTGTCCTCCCATTTTTGGACCTGTTGAGTAATGAAGCTCTTAGTAACCCCGAGTAGGGGTTCAGGACCAAAACATTGGGATTCTGATCCCTGCTTAGCGAGTCGATCGGCTTCTTCATTGCCATCTACTCCTTCATGGCCAGGGACCCAGAGCAAAGTTAACTTATTGCCCCGAGCCGCAGCCTTCAGGGAGTCCAGACAATCCAAGGTTAGCCTTGATGTTATTGAGTAGGCTGCAATGGCCTTTTAGGGCTACCTGGCTATCAGACATTATGTGAATTCTCGCACCTTTGAGTCGTTTTTTGGCGATCTCTTGTGCGCATATTTCTATGGCATGGGTTTCAGCCTGATAAATGGTCGCTGTTGTTCCTAGGGGTTTAGTTAGGCTGAAATTCGGGCCGTTGATCCCAAGGCCAGCTTTTCCATTAATCACAGACCCATCTGTGTACCACAGAAGTGAACCTGGTTCATATTGAGGCGTGCCTCTTTTCCAGCATTCACGATCATTATGATCACTGTAAAGGGTAGGTAAAAGTTCATTCCCTCTGACATAATGTCAGGGACTGACTTCGCCACTGGATCGGTGTGGACTTGGTCCAGTATTTCCAGGTGGCTCCCTTTAAGGGGGGGGGGGGAGTTTGAGATTTCCCGAGTGCAGCATTCTGATAGTCCCCAGGAAGGCTGTCCTCTGAACAAAGATATGTACCAAGGCATGCTTGCCTTTGTAGTTTGGTTAGCTGATCTGGATTTTAGTTCTGAGTTGGCCTCATTCGAATCGAAGGAAGGAATTCTGTAGGTTCAGCAGTACCTGATTCCTCCAAAGAAAACATAACTGACCCCAAGAGAACAAATACTGGGTCTGGATTTTAGTTCAGAGTTGGCCTCATTCGATTCGAGGGAAGGAATTGAGTAGGTTCAGCAGTACCTGATTCCTCCTAAGAAAACATAACCGACCCCAAGAGAACAACTACGGGATCTAATTCTGAATCTCATTAATTTATAATGAGACAACAAAGTGGCGCAGTCCGTTCCTCAATGGGCGGCGCTGTGGCCGAGCGAGCTACGGCATGTGTCCCTGGAGACGAGACTCGGACCGGTTGCAGGAGCCGTGAGTTTGGGACAATACCTAACTGATGAAGAGTTTTTAGAGTGTCTCATAATATTTGTTCAACAATTATTTGTTTCTTCTTTGTGTAACGAGTATTCAAACTATCTCTGAAATTCTGGTAAATATGTCCAAAAATAACGGCAAATTCATCATTGAAAACCTGCAACACTCAAACCCTCTTTTAAGAATCTAACTGGAGTCATCCGTCAGAGGTGAGCAGTTTGTATCCCTGAGATGGAAAGACGGTCAAAAGATAGTGTTTTATTGGCGGTGAAGGAGACGACCTGAATATCAGAGAAGCTGCAGGTCTGTTGCATCTTGTAATACGTCCTGCCACAAAATGCCATCCCAGAGATATATTGCCGGAGCATATTTTACACGTGATTGTTTCTCTTTCCGACTAACTTTTTTATCCGACACCGTTCGCCCTCGAGAACTGGAACAGAGCGAGAACGGTTCTTCGGAACCGTTAGAAGTATATCAGTTTTTCCCTCCGCATTTCCCACCGTGATTAGGTTCATAAATTTCCTCTTCTCGCGCATTGCTATTCTGCTCCATTGGTCACAGAATCTTTTCCCGAGGCCCCTCTCACCTTACGTGAGGTAATTTCCTGAGGCCAAGATGACGATCTGTCATACTCCAAAAGGTTCATACATCGTATCTCCGCCCTCCGGGGTTTTCTTGAGTAAGTTTCGGGAGACCGTATAAATTTTTATTCTCCTTCCCGGAGCCGAGTGGATTTAAGAAGAAAAATGATAAATAATCACCTTCACAATCACAAGATTGTGATAGATGTGGGAAACGTTGTATCCTACAATAAATTCGTTATATTCACTTTTGTCTCCTCTCAATTTAAGATTCTTTGTATTCGTTGTTACAGAGTCAATCTTATTCTGGGGCCTTCTTTCTGGGGACTTTTAGGACGTCCCACAGTAAGACTTGGGCGTCCTTATGCGATCGATCTGGGATGAAGGAGGAAAACACTCAACAGAAAAAAATAACCACACAGTAATCCGTTTTAGACCATTCTGAATCCAAATCCGCAAAAAAAAAAACCATAGGTGTATGTCTGTGTGACATAATCTTGTGTCGTCTGCCCAGGCCTTAGTTCTCAACCGATTTTCGTGGTTCTTTTTTTGTTCGACCCGGAAACTATCTAGTTGTGCACTACGTCGCCGGAATTTCAAATTTTGCTTTTTAAGGGGGGAAAGGGGGGGGGATTAATGCTCAAAAAACGTGCTTTTTTGGGCCTAATCTTGTGTACTCTGCCCAGGCCTCAATTTTCAACCGATTTGCGTGTTTCTTTTTTTGTTTGACTCAAATAAGTTCCGAGTTGTACATGATTTTACCAGAATACCAAAATTTGCAAGGGGAGTGGATGAGTGGGGGGATAATATTCACAAAATATCCGATTTTTCAATATTTCGGTTCCTTTACTGCTTATTTACTGTACCCATGCTATGAAATTGAGATTCGAGATGCTCTTCGGATTCGAAGCTTCCATGCCGCTAGAAATGTTATGGTGGATAAGGGTGAGGGGGGGGGGGTCACTATTTCTTGCCTAAAGTAATAAATAAATTACATCGAGTGAAACAGTTTTATCGCTTACCAATTGGTTAAAGTGATCTAATGCTTAACCTATGGGATGTCCCCTGGGATACATGCATACTAAACAATATGTTTTTGACATTGATGTCTCTTGGCTGGGGGTCAAAGAATTTTTCGTGACACTTGTTTTTGCCACAAGCGACAAATAATGCAATACCAGTAAACAAAATCATATCTACATATCGGTAGCCATGAAGCAAGGTTCTCTAGAATACTGCAATATATTACGTGCGATTGGAGTTTTTTTAAGAAAAAAATTCTGTTTATTCATAGAAAAAGAAAATATTCAGGTACATGTTATTAGAAGAGATGCTACCAAAGTATTATTTCAATTGTTGTATTGAAAATTGAAATAATTATAAAGTACTATTTTAATTAGTTTCATACAAAGTATTATATCGACATTATTTCTTAAAATTCTATTTAGTATGGTGGTATTCATCCTTGCTCATCCTCCCATTTGGCTCAACCTTATGAGAGGCAAGAGTCCTCTGAATACCCACTATTCTCTTTTCCTCTTCGGCACATATCTTGTGTGTATTCTATTTCACCATTTAACTTCCAAATTACATCTACAACAATGGATTATCCATGATCTATGGTTTTTCCCTCCTAGGGAGAAATTGATAGTTTTTCTTTCAACACTGATAGGTACTCAGAAGTTATATAACTACCTTTTTTGTAATTACTATGTCGTGTAGTTACAAACACATGATTGATTGGAAACTGTGAACCTACAAGTTAATACAGTCAACTTTTATATCAAATATTTACCATTTACCGACCCATCCAGACTGAAAAAAAAATCATCAAGAAATTAATTAACAAGAAAATAATTTAAAATCATTATCAATATATTTTGGTCCATTTCTTCTCAATTGAGCCCACTCATACTGTCTTTACCGATTACTGCTCTTATTGTGAGGGGTCCAACACTTACCTAATTTCTTATTTATGCAGGAATTGAAACGTTTAAATTTATCAAGCCACTTAACTTCCTTTCAGCTTTTGCGCAACCCACTCAATTGAAACCATGGAGGTGGCGAGGGGAACGGGAACTGATTACGGGCGCCCCAATTTATGGAGGTTCCACAAACTTTTCCTTTTCGGCGAGCGAAGTGCAGGCAGCAAAAGATCTATATATCAAAGTGATTTACATGCTTCGACACCGAGATTATTATCAAGTTGATGTGAAAGTTCGAAAGTACGAAGGAGAAGGAGGCTGTTTAAATTTACCTCTGCTCTCCAAACAGGCCGTTTTATCAAGTTGATTAAAACGGATCTAAGGATGACATAATAGGTAGATGAAAACACGGTGTTGTTTCTCGAAAACCAGTTTTTCAGAACTTCTTTTTTGCTATCTTCTTACAGCCTATATTTTTGTGTTGACGATTTACTGCAGAGGTGTACAAAAGTACACCAAAAGTTCAAATCTATTATGCACAAAGAATGCCAGGATTTGGTTGACAGATTGTAGTAGACCACTGAATCTACAACAACTGAAGACGGTTAGGAGGAAGTCAGTTCAGCTGCGTGATCTGAAGGTAACCCAGCAGTAATAAATTGAAAAACTTTTCGATTTTTTGTTTTTGACATTAAAAATTCTTCATTAAAATACGCATAAAATGGTGTATTATTTTTGAATTTTGTTCAATTAGAACAGATAGAAAAATTGCTCTTGAAGTTGGGAAAAGCAAACACACGAGAGAAAAAATCGAACTGACAATACCGAAACCGCGAAAAAAGAAATGAACCAGATGATAATATCATCTACGGAAGAAAGTTAATTTCATATATTATATGAAATTAACTTTCTTCCGTATTCTTCTTCACTTGCTATCATTTTTTGCATGTTTTAAGTCATTGTTGTCATTGGGAGTTACTTTTTACTTTGTTTGAGATGCGTTTTGTGAAGTTCTCAGAAAAAGTGCTCTCCTGTAAAATCACGTTTTTGGATCTTCTTGCCCCTGTTTCTTTGTAATGGTTGAAGTTGACGTGTTTCCCCGATTTTTCCTCGAAACTGTTGTAGTTGAACTCCACTTTAGGCGGATGGTTTCTCAAAATTTCAATTAAGTATAAGGTTTAAAAATTATTTTTTTGAAGTTGAAAAAATTCAGACAAAAAAAAAAAAAAAAAAAAACAACAAAATAACGGAATTTTGAAAAAATCAAGCCTAAGCTATAAATTGATATTTTAAAAATCTCAAATCTCTCTTTTTTTCGTTCCAGGGAGTACCTTAGCAATCAAACCTCCTCTCTTCCTTATAAACTCAATTGAGGCGAAGTGGTCGATTTTGAACAATGTGTAAATTTTCAAGATACAGGCATTTTTTTCGAAAAAATGGGACATTTTATGTTGAGGGGTATATCTTAGTTACTTCCATAATTACAGCGGTTTTGGCAGTACAGTGTAACTCCTGCAAGGCGGACACCGTTGGGACCAGCAAATAGTCTTAGAGGGCCTTAGAGGGTTGGCTTAGGAAATAGACCGACAAAAAATCCAAAAAAATCAATTTTTCAGAATTTTTTTCTATTGGGCGGAAAATGAACTTTCACCAGACCTTTGACTTTAAACAAACGGATCCTTCACCAAAAAATCCTTCACCATTCATCATCTTGATTCTTAAGTTTCACTCTTTTTCGAAATAATTAGTAATAAGTTTTTGGCCCATTTTTGATTTGGACACTTTCGTGGCGAAGAATGGCGTCACCGATTATCTTGAAACCTTCGTCGTCTTTTCTTTGGCGATAGAAGTTGCAAAGTCGATTTAGTTCTACCAGTGCCTCTGCAACTGCTGGGTAATCTCTTGATGTTCATGCGTATCGACTTCCTCCTCTTCCTTTTCAAACTCTCCTTCCTTTCCCTGGATAGAATGAAGAATTTGTTAGACGTCGGTTGATGTGCATTCAGTTGATAAATTCTCATCGATCGCCATGAAATCCACACCACAAGGCACTGGGCAAGCATTGGTTAAATCTTTCAGTTCTGACTTCTTTGTCTGAGGAAGGGTTATCCACAAGAATGACGTTGGTCTTCGGGAAACCATCCTTTTGAGAAACAGTTTTGTATGGTGGTTGACGTAACTTCTGCCCACTTTTCGGCCCATTTTATGGCTTTGAGAACATCGATTTGTTTGACAATGTGCTGCAAACCATGACGGTTGTAGCTTCCACATTGGCAATGAGAAAACGGAGGGCTAACTTTTGATGTTTCACCTTAAAGTTCTGGATAACACCCCGATCCAAAGGCTGAGAAGTTGAGGTGATGTAGGGCGGAAAAAACACAAATTTAATGTTCTCTAATTCCAAGCGGACGTGAGAGGTGGCGTTGTCGAGAAACAGCAAGATCTTCCTGTTTTCTTTCTTCATCTTACGGTCAAACTGCTGCACCCATTTGGTCGTGATTGACGATATCATCCACGCTTTCGTATTGGCCTTCTAGGTTACACCGAATGAACTGACATTAACCCCCTTAAAACATCTCGGCTCCACAGCTTTTCCATAATTACAGCGGTTTTGGTAGTATGCATATCGTTTATGTATACATTTAGGGCTTTCCAACGAATAGTGAACATTTTTCTACGAACACGAATGACGAAGATAAATTTTATAAATAGAAATAAGATTTACATTTAGGTAGATGAAAACCCATTGGTATTACACAGTAATTTGTACATGAAAATGGTCATTTTCGAATAATGACACCCAGTTGAGTGGTCCGGTAAATTTATTGAAATTTTTCATCAAATAATTGAAATTGAGTACAAATATAGTGACATATTTTTGAATTGGATAAGAAAGTACATGATTTCTTGTTCCTTTTCGAGTTCGTTGTCTTCCCTCCTGAAAAACCGAAACTGTGATTAGGTGAGTTGAGAGACTATCTGAAACAATAATGTTCCAATCTTTTCCATTCTTATAATGAAGGTAGAAAATGAAACATTTCGAGAATCCTAGGCACAAAATGATCGCTCTGTCACTGGAATTAGAAGTCGAATGACTTCACTGGGTGTTGTCATTCGACTTCTTAATCCAGTGACAGAACGACCACCTCAGTTAGGTAACTAGATAGGTAGATATCTACAAGAATGTGTAGGGATAGTAAATTCAGATCAGTTGTTGATATTCACAAAGAAAATATTTGGGATAGGAAGGATTGTTTTTACGATCGTTGATGGAAAACTGAGGAAAGGCCGACATGAAAGGTTAATTTGGGCTTACCTACTGGTTCTTTGAAATAGAATTCACATAAATCTGACTACATTTTGGACACTTGAACAATAATGTCCTCAAATTGAATGAACTGAGCACAATTATACGTGTTCAAAGGTAACTATAAAAAGGAAAAGTAGGAAATTGTTTACCTGTGACGTGCGCGGAAGGTCTTCTGACCAACACTCGAATCCATTTTCGCTTTCTCTTCGCCTTCTTGGCACAATTTGTACACGTCTCCTTTCCGTAGATACTGCAAATATTCCATGTAGTCGTTTTCCATTTAAATCCGAAAGGAAAAACTTCGTAAAACGGCTGTCGAAGCAAGCAAAATAGACGCACTTCTTGTCAAAAGCTGTACTAAGGGCCAGGAGTGTGGTAGGAGCCAAACTTACCCGGAAAGTGTAACTTGAAGTTCAGCTTCGGTAAAGTGCGGCTAAAGTGACAATTCTTCTAAAGTTTGGTTCGTGAATAGCGTTTTCTCTAAAGTATAGCTCTAAGTGGAGCTTTCAGGCTTCACTTAATAAAGCCCCACTTAGTAAGTATAGCTCTAAGTGGAGCTTTTAGGCTTCACTTAGTAAAGCCCCACTTAGTGCATTTTGTGAATACTGCTAAAGTTCCGCAACAACTACTTACTTGGTTGTAAGTGGCAATCATTAAAAATTTTCGTAGCACAATTTTGTGATGCTTTTTCATGACGTTTCTTCGTTTATGTGCCAAAGTAAAGACACAAAATTTCATTATGTTCTGGGGGTTTTTATCTCAGTTTTTTCCATATTTATAGCGGTTTTGGCAGTAAATCATTTATGCATAAATTTAGGGCTTTCCAACGAATGGTGAAAGATTTTTCCACGAACACGAATGACGAAGATAAAGTTTCGTAACAAAGACTTCGTTGTAAGTTGAAATCATTAAAAATATTCGTAATACAATTCTGTGACGCTTTTTCGTGAAGTCTTTTTGTCTATGAGTCAAAGTAAAGACATAAAAGGTCAAAAAATACATCCGTCCTCAATGATATCATCCTACGTTGTTTCTAAAATAACATCCCAATCAATGGAAGAAATCAATTCTGGAGAAAGATCGAGAAATCGAGCTCAATAAGTTTTCCAACCCATTTGACCTCGATAATTTCATACCGGGGATTCCACCCCATTCATCCCTCTCGAGAGACCGAACAGGCAGTTCATTTTCCACCTTTTTTTCAACCGATCGCGTATTATTCCCATTTTTCCTATCGTTTTGAAAGCATTCGTCTCAATTAGCTCCGCTCTCCAAAGCGCGTTTGATTCCGACCGTCCTATTCATGCGCGGTTTGTGTTTTACGGTGTTTTGTGTGTGTTTTTTATGGTTTTTTATCCACTCGAATTAAAAATTCCAACCCTCCTCCCCCCAACGGCATCAATCAAGATTGCGTATCTGTTCGGATTTTAATTGGCGGAGCGGAATTTATGTGTTACGTGTTTTTTTTAGGGGGCCAATCGCGAATGATTCGTATTTGTGTAGGTTAGTAGATATCTTCGGTTGCCCCGCGGAGCCGAAATTTTCCCAGTCATTCGTCCGAGTAGATTTGATATTGGTTTAATATGATTGTTTTTCTCCCCTTCCTCCCCGTTCCTTTCCACCCGTTATCTCCCACACTATTCGTTTCTCGGTGATTTGTGATCGGGAGATAAAACCGGTGGTGTTTTTCGGGCGTAAGTGCCGGCGGGATGTTTTATCGCGGATACAATGTGATGTATGTGAACTCGTATGTGCGGAGGTATTTACTTTCCTATCGTTGCAACCGTGAATTCTCCGCCGCCAAAGTGAAAATTACTACAAATTACTAATTACACAACGTTATTGCTTCGAGATTAAATATCACAGAATTTATTAACCGGTGTACCACAGGGTTCTCACAATGGGCCGCTCTGTTTTGGTTTATTATTTTCAATAACGAACCTTTGGAATCGACCAAGAAAAAAAAATTTTTAACACCCCCTCAAAATTTGATGTTTTACGTTTCAAGGTGCGTAGAATCCAAGAATCGAATAAAAATTTGGCCGTCCGTCCGCCGTCCGCGGCACTTTTGCCACTTAGCATTGACCGATTTTGATGAAATTTGGTATGTAGGCTCCATTTGGGGTCTAGTTGTGCCCCGAAGATTTTGGTTGATGTAGGTCACTTCCAAGGGTTCCAAAATGAATTTTGAAATTTTGAAAACGCCCTAACTCAAAACATTTTGATATAAAGGTATTTTTTTCCTTCAATTTAAGATTCTATAGAATTTTTAGAATTTTTTGAGACCACCCGGAGCTCTGTAGGACAAACCGTTCGCTCACTACGAGAATTTAAAGTTTGGACGTACGATAAATCAGAAACACGAGTGTAAATCGCAAAACAGGCCTAATCTCCGTTCAAATTAAAGCTGACCGAAATTCGATCGATGTTTTTCTTCACGTTGGATGATTGGTGGCTCTGCAGACGAGTGATCTATATAAAAATAATAAACCGTTGTGTAATAATTTGCAGCGTTTTTTATTTTTGTTGATGACATTACTTCTGTATTTCCGAATCGAGTGAAATTTTCTTTGTTTGCTGATGACCTGAAATTGTTTAATGTCATTCGCACTCATCGGGATTCGCTCATTCTTCAGTCGGCTCTCGATTTAATGTACAGTTGGTGTTCCATTAATAATTTACATTTAAATCTTGCTAAATGCACCACGATCACTTATTTGAGGTCACAATTTTGACAATTTTGACCGTCGGCCCATCAGCCAGTATATTCTTCTGAATTTAATCAAAAGCTCAGCTTTTTTCTTCTTAACGTGGGACTTCCACCTTAGTTTGGCATCCAGCGTCATTCCGCTTCATTGGCATACGGTATCACCTTGTTATCGAGAAAGGCTGGCACATAGTTGATCCTCTTATTCATGAAAACCAACATGCACTGACTTAGTCTCATTCATTCTAACTCTCACTGTCCAATCATGAATGCGGGAGATACAGAAATTTAGTTTGGTAACTGATTCACTGTTAGTTTCCCCCTGTCGCTATAATTGCAGTATCATCCGCAAACGTAGCGAGGGTACTACCTTCTGTTTCTGGTAAGTCAGAAGTGTAAATCAGGTACAGTAGTGGGCCCAGTACGCTGTCTTGCGGCACTCCTAGCTTGTATTGTATTATTTGGCTCTGAGAAAGCACCATCCTATCTTATACAAAAACATCTGCTGGATATGTAGGACTGCAAGAGTGTTGCGTAGGATTCTGGCAGCATTTTACGAAGCTTGTGAATCAATCCTTCATGCCAAACTTTATCAAATGCCTGAGTCACATCAAGGAAGATGGCAGAGCAGACCTTCTTCTCTTCTAGCGCTCTCTCAATAATACTTGTAATTCTATGGACTTGGGGGGCTTGTTCGCCCTGTATTAGAGAATGGCTATATTGTTTGGTCTCCTTATTATGTAAACTCGGTTGATCCGAACTCCTTGGCCCGAATTTGACATCAATTTGACATCATGTTGCACGTATGTGGACTACAATCATTGGAGACCCGCCGCCGCACCAATGATGCTATTTTTCTCATAAAACTCATCCGCAACACAATAGACTGCCCTCAGCTCCTACAGAACATACACTTTCACGCCCCTACCTATACTTCTCGAAATAACGCCCCATTTTATATCCCCTTCACACCAACCAACTACCTAATAAATAATCCGATCCATAGAGCCCAAAGAGCAATAAATTCAGTTAGTAACGACAATAATTATGATCCTTTTTTCCATAACATATCAAGTCTAATATCACTATTTTTACGCAGGGAGAAATAGTATTAGGTATATGTTAACTTGTTGATTTCAGTATTTATTATTTACATGAGAGTTTGTTAATACCATAGATGTTGAATTATTAGTTATTGTTATTTTTTTATATTATGAGTTGAACTGTTTGAGAATTTATACATACCATGTTACTGGGCACATATGCCCGTGTATTATACAAATAAACAAATTAACAATTGGCCTTCAAAGTTACACAATCCATATTATGGGAGATGGGATAACTCTTATTCAATTCTCCGGTATTTCCTCTTCTTCCTGTTGGTTGTCAGGATCATAAATCACTCGCATAAACTGACCGCAAGGGGAGTTTCCCGTTTTGAGCCAAGTTATTGTAGAATACAGTTGTTTCTTTATATATAAAGAAACAACTGTATTCTACAATAACTTGGCTCAAAACGGGAAACTCCCCTTGCGGTCAGTTTACTGGCTCGTCCTAAACCGACTGGCGATTGAAGTATCTAGGGAGAACCCATGGCCCTCACTTTTCTTCCAGGGCGCTTGACATGACGATCCCTACTCGGGATAGGCCTCTACTATCTGTGGGGGCGGCTACACATATTTTGTAGATTTTTCGGGTTTTGATCAAAATCAAAGTGGAGTCTACTTTCTGTACAAGGTGTCTACACTTCACTCATTAACGCCCAAGTTGTCTAAGTCTAAGGTTTTTCGATAAAATCAAAAAATTTCGTTCAAAATGAGTCAAATGAGGAGGTAAAAATATTGGAAAGGGCACGCAGGGCGTTCGTCCACCCTTGTTTTCATTGTGTTATGACTTATGAAATATAACAATATTTTCATATAAATCGTCCATTACTCCAACTATTATATAGAATTATACTCCGTGATATAGATAATAATTATTTGACTCGATTGGAGGATGGTATTTTCATTACAGATTGAAAATGCCTGAAAAACTAAATAATGAATTACACTAGATTACAAAATTTAGGGGTGGTCTGGCTGCCTCGTTCTTTCACCACTTTTCTTATGGTATTTGGTGCGCTGAATCCGAATCTGACGTCAGTTTTTTTTGTTTACGTCGGATTTTCAAGATATAGCTAGTTTTAAGATTTTTCTAGTTCTCACTTTTCTTCATTTTTTAGTGAAAACTCATCTTGCTCAAATCTCCTCAAAAAGTACTCAGACTTATAGGAAATTTCATGTAGAATCCGAATATGTACTTAGTTTTTAAGTAAAACTGTGTTAAACCCCCTATTTTTTACAAAACGTATCAAAAAACACCGGTTCTCAACGTTTTTTCTTCGGGTTTTCGCTTACATTTTGCCACTTGAAAAAAAATTAAGGCTAAAAAAAATGTTCTCGGGTCTTTACTTTGTAGGGGGGACACCCCAGAGGAGAATGAGACCAATCGCAGCCTCCTAAACCCATTAATATCGAAGGAATGAGCTTTTTCATGGCACTGAGATGAAAATTCACAAAAACCGTTAATTAATTTTTCGAGATAAGTATGTGCGTTCCTGAATCTGTTTTCCTCAAATGGATTTTCCTTTCTTCTACATTTTTTATGCTTGTCACCTATTAAGAGTAAGATCGAAAATAGGTACTCACAGGGGGAGTAAATCATAATTGGGAAATTCTTGTTCTGTTAAGTGATTTTAATTCAGTTTTACAAACGATTTACAAACGAAACACAATAAACTGCAGAAAAGTTGACGGTGTAAATCTGTTTCATGAAGGCTCAGATGAATCAAAAGTTGGTAAAATGTTTGGTTATTCCTCCACCTCAGAGGTTTCATCGCCGGCATCTATGTAGAAAAAACTTCGCCGCCTGAGGTAAATCTCTTTTTAAGGTCCAACAATAGTCCAATACCCTTTGTACCGTTCTTCCATGGTTTTATATCTTGGTGGTCTTTTATTCCTCTGAGGTGGAGGAATAACCAAACATTTTACCAACTTTTGATTCATCTGAGCCTTCATGAAACAGATTTACACCGTCAACTTTTCTGCAGTTTATTGTGTTTCGTTTGTAAAACTGAATTAAAATCACTTAACAAAACAAGAGTTTCCCAATTATGATTTACTCCCCCTATGAGCACCTATTTTCGATCTTACTCTTAATTAGTGACAAGCATAAAAAATGTAGAAGAAAGGAAAATCCATTTGAGGAAAACAGATTCAGGAACGCACATACTTATCTCGAAAAACTAATTAACGGTTTTTGTGAATTTTCATCTCAGTGCCATGAAAAAGCTCATTCCTTCGATATTAATGGGTTTAGGAGGCTGCGATTGGTCTCATTCTCCTCTGGGGTGTCCCCTCTACAAAGTAAAGGCCCGAGAGAATTTTTTTTAGCCTTAATTTTTTTTTCAAGTGGCAAAATGTACGGGAAAACCCGAAGAAAAACCGTTGAGAACCGGTGTTTTTTGATACGTTTTGTGGAAAATAGGGGGTTTAACACAGTTTTACTTAAAAACTAAGTACATATTCGGATTCTACATGAAATTTCCTATAAGTCTGAGTACTTTTTGAGGAGATTTGAGCAAGATGAGTTTTCACTAAAAAATGAAGAAAAGTGAGAACTAGAAAAATCTTAAAACTAGCTATAACTTGAAAATCCGACATAAACAAAAAAAAACTGACGTCAGATTCGGATTCAGGGCACCAAATACCATAAGAAAAGTGGTGAAAGAACGAGGCAGCCAGACCACCCCTAAATTTTGTAATCTAGTGTTATTCTTTATTTTTTTGATTCCGTAAAAATAACCACAATCAACACTTTGACTCAGGAATGTGTAGAAAAATGTACTAGAACGGTAAAATATATACAAAAATAAATCATTTTATGTAAATAAAAAAATTCTTTATTTTACAAGTGTGCCAGGATTTGTAGTGACCTGACTATGATAGTTTTTGATTTGGCTGTGATATTAGTGGTAAAGTGTGAGAATGAAAGCGAGAGTGTAATGTTGGACGAAGAGCGGGGCTCTTGGTCGGATTGGTGGCCCCGGGAGCCGCCATGGTGGGTGGGTCTGGGCCGCGCTGTGCATGCAGCGGCAGATTTACTCCTCTTTTTTTCTAGTACCTATCAATGTAGTTTTCACCATTTTGCCATGTTCGCAGTTGTTATAGTATAAATCACTGGTCTTTGTTCGTAATTATTTATTATCTTTATGTCATACTGTATGTGTCGATTTATGTGCCAATGTTATGAAATCGGTTTTTGTTACTTCTTTCTTACCATAATAAAATAAGTGTGGAAATTTCGAGTTTGGAGGACCAAATTTTTTGACGTTGCAACATTACAAAGCTCCCCTTTCTTCGATATAGAGGAAGCATAATCAGATGCAACAAAAAGTAGGTTTTCGAATTTTTAGAAGTTTATGAATATTTCCTCAACTTCATATAACCGGTGCATTCGCCTTATACTCTGGTGAGATGATGATTTCCATAATTAAATTATTAGTTATTACCAATCTGCGATGGGATCTTTGGAAAGGCGTCGTGCGAGGTATGACCTCTCCTTCCACGTTAGTAAACCCTGAGGTTCAATGGAAAAATACTTCCCTCGTCACCTCCGAGATTGACTGCCTCCCTTTAATAGAAACCGTCCAACAAAGCCGTTTAGGCCCTACACCCTTCCCTAGCCCTTCGAAAAACGCGCGTGTTTTCCTCTCGACCGAAAGATAATTGAAGAAGATTCTTCTGCCATTGTGTCCGCCCCCAACGAAGAATGGAGAAGAGAAAAACTGTAGCTAAGGGAAGTGCCTTTGGGAAGTGTTGAACGAAAAAAAAACACTCAAGTGCTGGAAGATCATAAAATAAATACCGAACACTACCCTAGCGCCTTCCATCCGGTATTTATGAAAGTTTCGCTATCGTGAAAGGGTCCGATAAAGGAAAAATCTCGATTAGGTCGGTAGCTGTTTTTTTCTCCCGGATCTCCCAACTCATCACTCCTCAAGAAAGATTGGACAATTTTTTGCAGCTATCGTATTACCCGAGTATTTGCGCGACCGAGATTCCGAAAAATAGAGACACACATGCAGCTGTCAGTACATTCTGGCGGAAATTCCAGGAGCAATAATTGAGAAAGGAACAGAGAGAAAAAAAATATGATGACTCCACATTTATTTTCTAAGGCTCATAGAAAATGAAAAGTAGGAGATGGACAGAAAAGTTCAAAACCACAAAAGAAGTAAAATTTTCAAAAATTAGCAATGTTTACGAGTATTTTGAAAAACCAAAACTCATTTTTGACTTCATGGCTTCAAAAACACCATAAAAACTTCAAATTTCAGTCGAAATAATGCATTCTTGTCGTAAAATAGGAAATTTTCTGGTTCCAATTTTACTTTTTTTGATTTGGAATTTTCACCATCTTTCATTGGAACTATTGCTATAGCATTCTGAGCTGCAATTTCTGTACTACAGCCAATCAAAACACTTGAATCCTACCTCCATTGAGGAAGGAACAGAGTACTTAATTCAAATGACTTCATATTTGTTTTCTTAGGATTTCAAAACAGAGAGTGATGAATTGGATGATGGTTAAAAACAACTACAAAATCACAAAAATTGTGAACAATACAAGTTGTTTTTAACCATCATCCAATTCGTCACTTTTAAAGAAATTTTCTTTAAAAATCAGGAACCATTCTTAAATTCAAGACTTCAAAAACTCGAAATTTCAGTCGAAATAACTCTTGTTGCCGAATGGGAACTTTTTTCGTTCAAATTTTACGCTTTTGATTTGGCATTTTTTGCTTTGATTTTGAGCAGCATTTTCTGCCTTATAACCAATTTCGACAATTGAATCCTACCTTCAATAAGAAAGTAACAAAATACTCTTAATTCAAATGCCGACCCCTTATTTGTTTTCTAAACCACACAAAACTTAGGGATTGATGGTTTGGAAGTTAATTGGAGTAAAATAGCAAAACCAAAAAAATTGACAAATTTCAAAAAATTTAAATTTTATTTATCTTGAAAAAATTGTAGAAAAAAATATTTATCTTGAAAATGTTGGAACTCCTTTTGGATTTCAGGTCCTCAGAGACAACACAAAGCATGAAATTTCAACTTAAATAATTCTTGATGGAAAAAAGGAATATTGTGGTCCAAGTTCAAAATTTATGCTTTTAATTCACTGTTACTACAAATATTCGAAAAATATCTTCCAGAAACCTGATTTTAGAAAGTTCAACCTTTCAGGCGCTTTATGAGTCATCGCTGAAAAAGGCGGTAATCCCTGTTATTTTTACGTTTATAGGGGTTAAGTATTTTAGCAGTTGAAGGTCCAAAAATCCGAAAAAAATAGACAAATAGAGGAGTTGAAATTTCAAAACGCAAATTTTAAAAAGATCGATGTAAAGGTGCTGTTTTGTAAATTATTTAAAAATAGAATCATATTTTCAGAATCGAATGAGACCACTCAGAGCTGTGCAGAAAAATAATGAACCATTGTGTAATAACTCTTAGCGTGTTGCTTGTTTTGAAGATAATACTGTCAGTATTATACCTACTGTCAGTTTTTGTTATCAACGGGGCTCTTATCATTGTACAGCACTAGTTTATTACTGCGAAGGAAGTAAATATATTACAAGCTGGAGGTTGTAAAAAGTTCGTGAGCTCTCTTGGCGGTATATCCTGTTTGTGTAATACTCTTGACAAAAATATGTTACCCCCTCAACTCGCACACTAAGGGCAGATGTCACTAAGGACCGGCCGAAAGGAAGTACATTTCAACCCTCACACTCTCCCATTCCGGGCCCTATAACCTCTCTTTCCTTACGTTCACCCTTCACCCTGCAGCGCAATATATGTAAACATATTTCATTTTCAGAGACTGAAACATCAGGGAGGTTACTATGAGGTTCTCCGAGGGGTGGATCGAGCATAAGGTTATGACCTTCCGTTGCTGTTTAGAAGTTTTTATTCATATCACCCGGGGGCACAAAAGCGGTGCAGACGGAAAAGTTTCGGTTAACTGCAAACTCGGTTCGGGTGAGCCGTCAATAAAACTCAAATGGAAAACTGAAAAAAAAGGAAAAACTTATTTGGGTTGAACAACTTTGAATTGACAATAGGATGCTTTAAACAAAACAAAAAAAAACCATTTCGCTATTTTATCCGTTTCATCAATGTTTTAACGTGGCCCAACATCAACAATCAAGGAGCTTGTTTTTAAGGTACATTTTGGACAAATTAATATACAATGAGAACCCTTTCTCGTAATCTTCAATCAATTAATCTTTTTTTTAAATTGTAAAAGGCCATCTGGTAATACAATCGTCAACAAAGAAACAGTAAATGAACGGTGAACAACAATAATAGTAATGGTAAGAACCATTACTATTTTTTTGGTTTATTATTTTCAATAATGAATCTTTGGAATCGACCAAGAAAAAAAAAAATTTTAACACCCCCTCAAAATTTGATGGTTTACGTTTCAAGGTACGTAGAATCCAAAAATCGAATAAAAATTTGGCCGTCCGTCCGCCGTACGCGGCACTTTTGCCACTTAGCATTGACCGATTTTGATGAAATTTGGTATGTAGGCTCCATTTGGGGTCTAGTTGTGTCCCGAAGCTTTTGGTTGATGTAGGTCACTTCTAAGGGTTCCAAAATCAATTTTGAAATTTTGAAAACGCCCTAACTCAAAAAATTCTGATATAAAGGTATTGTTTTTCCTTCAATTTGAGATTCTATAGAATTTTTAGAATTTTTTGAGACCACGCGGAGCTCTGTAGAACAAACCGTTCGCTCGCTACGAGAATTTAAGTGTTTTACGCACGATAAATCAGAAACACGAGTGTGAATCGCAATAGAGGCCTAATCTCCGTTCAAATTTTAGCTGACCGAAATACGATCGATGTTTTTCTTCAAGTTGGATGGTTGGCGATTTTGTAGACGAGTGATCTATAGAAAAATAATAAACCATTGTGTAATAATTTGCTGCGTTTTTTTCTACAAACTAATTGCACAAATCTTTTCTTACACGTTTTATTTATATTATTTCGAAACATAGTTTTACTGGGGTGCATAGTTTCAGAGAAAAGGTAATTCAAAGTAGCGAATTCTGCAGTTTGGAAATCTAATTTTAAGGATTTTAATTGTTTGTTTATGAAATTGACTTTTCCAAATTTTTACAGTAGGTATCTAAATACAGATAAAAGTTGTGAAATTTCGAAAAAAAGTTAGTTACTTCTAGTCCTCTATCATGGAAATTTGGATGGTTTCTCGGTTACGGCCCTTTGATGACTACTTTGCATTGCATTTGGATCAGTAGAGCTATAGCGCTCGGTAAAACGCAGAAAAACTGCAAATTCAGTGGCCAGGAAAAAACTATACGAAATGACATCCGATTTATGGTCGTGAAGTTCGTGTCTTTACTTTCATTAAAGTACCTATTAGTGCTTGATGAACGCAATCATTTTAATCATGGACCAATACCCTTTAAATCGAGGAAGTAGTACTAAGTAGTAGTTATTCTTCACCTCAAAACTGCAATTTGAAGGGGAAGTTATGAACGAAATTTCCATCCCTGATAAGAGTGGTTTACTATCGAAAATAATAAACCCAAACATGTAAAATATACGTTCTACCCTTACTCAGAGAGAAGGCTAAGTAACAGTTTCGAGGAACGAATAAAAAAGGGATGCCCCCTCTCAAAGTAGTTCGGGAATGGAGCATAACAGTCAGCCATAAAGATAAATAATCTTGAGGGGCTTTGGAGACTAGGAGAGGAGAAGGGGTAAGTGGTAACATGCCAAAAGAAATATGGCCGAGTCCCATTAGCTTATTAGTTAGGTGGCTTGCGGTGCCTCTGAATAACTTGGCTGTATAAATTCTGTGAGGTTTCCTTTTTATTCGTTGAAGGACTTTAGTTTTTATAACTTTGCCTCGAGGGATTTGATGAAATTCCGGTAGGTTGTTTCGCATTTCGAAAACGAACTTAATATAAAATCAAATAATTGTAGACATGTTGAGATATATTCGTTAATTATTATATGGGGAGGCAATATTCGATGATTTACGTGTAGTTAATCATCATTTTACAGATGGTCTGGTTTTTTCCATCTGCAGTTATAATCTATACAGGGTGAAAGCATATTATGAATTGATATTCATTAATTGATTGATATTGGTCTTTCTGAAAGGTACTTTGAGTGCCTACCTATCCAAGAACATTCTAAATTACTACACAATGGTTTATTATTTTACTGGACAGATCAGTGCCTGCATAGAACGCGTGTTTTCCATCAACCCATTTCAAGCCAAGGGTAGAAATAACGGAGTAGAGAGGAAGGGAGGATGAACTGTTTTACAGGATGGCGGCCGAAATAAGGCATAATTTGCTCACCAATTAAGAGCGAAAATACTCCAAATTTTATGAATTGTACATTTTAATAGGATTTAAGAGCCCTAAGTCTTCCAAATCGATGTGATTTATACAATTCATTGTTGTTGGTAAAATGTAAAAATCTATTTTATGGACCGGAATCCGTTTCAACTCGCGGCCCAAAAAGCTCAATCGCCCAGGACCGAATTTGAGCCCCATAATCATACTTTCGGCCAAAAGATCTTTTCAAAAAAAAAAAAAAAATCCAAAATCGCATCGAGCTCCCGAACGTAGAAGAATTTTTTTAGACGAGTTTAGGAACAGTATGAACGAGAAAAAATTCTTCTACGAAGATTTTCCACTATTTTCAATAATAAAAAAAAGTTTCGAAAACGCATCAGTGACCGGAAATAGGTTAATACTAGCTACTAGCAATAACATCACGAAATTTGATTCTTGGTTGATGCACAAATGAGTGACATGAAACTCCATACAAAGAAAGAAAAATAGCTGGAATTTGCCTCCATCTTAATTTGGGAGGATCCATCATCAAAAACAACAAAGTGGTAGTCAGGATTCAACAAGAATCCAACGATAGTTGAAGGAAGGATCCACCAGCAACGGAACCACAATGTGATAGACAGGATTAAACCACGATGCGATCACACTTGAAGAGAGGGGGTGTCCACCAATAAGGCACCACAAAGTGGAAGGCAGGATTAAATCCCAGTTGAAGGGAGGATCCATCATGAAAGACACCACGAAGTGATAGGCAGAATTAAACTGCAGTAATAGGTACGGTAATAGGTAGTAGTGGTACGCCGGATTCATCCAGGATGCTACCACAGTTGAAGGGAGGATCCACCATAAAAGACTCCACAGGGTGATAGGCAGGATGCAACCAGAATCCTACCACAGTTGAAGGGATCCACCATCAAAGACACCACCACAGAGTGATACGCAGGATTAATCCAGTATGCTACCACAGTTGAAGGGAAGATCACCATCAAAGACACCACAGGGTGATAGGCAGGATGAAACCATAATACTACCACAGTTGAAGGGATCCACCATCAAAGACACCACCACAGAGTGATACGCAGGATTCATCCAGTATGCTACCACAGTTGAAGGGATCCACCATCAAAGACACCACAGAGTGATAGGCAGGATTCAACGCAGTAATAGGGAGGATCCATGACTGAAGACACCACAGAGTGATAGGCAGGATGCAACCAGGGTGCTATCACAGTTGAAGGGAGGATCCACCATCAAAGACTCCACAGGGTGATAGGCAGGATGCAACCAGGATCCTACTACAGTTGAAGGGACACACCATCAAAGACACCACAGAGAGATAGGCAGGATTCAACGCAGTAATAGGGAGGATCCATGACTGAAGACACCACAGAGTGATAGGCAGGATGCAACCTGAGTGCTACCACAGTTGAAGGGAGGATCCACCATCAAAGACTCCACAGGGTGATAGGCAGGATGAAACCAGAATCCTACCACAGTTGAAGGGATCCACCATGAAAGACACCGCAGAGTGATACGCAGGATTAATCCAGTATGCTACCACAGTTGAAGGGAAGATCACCATCAAAGACACCACAGGGTGATAGGCAGGATGAAACCAGAATCCTACCACAGTTGAAGGGATCCACCATCAAAGATACCACAGAGTGATAGGCAGGATTCAACGTAGTAATAGGGAGGATCCATGACTGAAGACACCACAGAGTGTTAGGCAGGATTCAACGCAGTAATAGGGAGGATCCATCACTGAAGTCACCACAGAGTGATAGGCAGGATGCAACCAGGGTGCTACCACAGTTGAAGGGAGGATCCACCATCAAAGACACCGCAGGGTGATAGGCAGGATGCAACCAGGATCCTACAACAGTTGAAGGGATCCACCATGAGAGACACCATTGAGTGATAGGCAGGATGCAACCGCAGTTGTAGGAAGGATCCATTACTGAAGACACCACATGGTTCATACGGGATTTAACCGCAAATATAGAGTAATCCATCTTCAACGTATTAAGCAAATAAAGTGTATGTACATAATAGGCACTAAAAATTGGTGGACCGTGAAAAATCAGCTTCCTAGCTTACAATGAAATTCAATGGTTGCATAATCAAAAAGAGTCCACTAATCCAAAACGCTCTTGTATCGGTGTCTTTTGCTATAATCAGAACAAGGAATGGGAATACCGAGCTCGCGATCAACAAGAAAGTACAAGGCAGGTGAACAATGAGTAACCATTACGATCGGAATGTTGGCGGGATAAAGGTGAAACGACAGGTGGACAAGGGGAGCGATTTCCAACTAAACACCTCAGCCGACGTGGCAAGCGTAGCGGAGGGACGTATTGTGACCGGAAAATCACCCAGTTCACAAGCCATTGTTGGTTTTTGCAGTCACCGCACTTCCGATCGCACTCCTAGCGGGGAAAAAGGGAAACGAAAACCTGGTAATACACAATAGTGCATTGTCGAATAGGAGGGAGAACACGGATTCAGCGAGATCCAGAGGTATAGAAGGAGGGAAGGTTGACCCCGGTGAATTTTCTTGTTCAGCGCAGCGGAGGCTGGAGTACTTTTGACCAACTGAGGCGAGCAGGTTGGGAGTAGTTATAGGTTGATCGGTGGAAACTGGATTGAATGCAAACACCAAACTGGGGGAAAGTTTGTCTGCATAATAGGTTCATTTGCGTCAGTGGTTACGAATCAAAGCAATGCATGCTCTTCATTAGTGAGGTCATGGCAGAGGGATTTTCCCATGCTGCTGTTCATCAATCCCTCTTTTTATTCTTACTCCATTGAATCAAGAGTGTATTGTTTGAAAACGCAATATATTATGAAGGAGCTAGATGAATAATTTTTAAAAAATTTGCCTGTTAAGCAGTAAGGCTTCTGAAGAGTGCTGTCAGAGGACCCTTTACACATTAAAACATAAAAAATCGACAACTTTGCATTTTGCTCTGCTTCCATTCATCAGACTTAATTTGACTTTTCCAAGACTTGAGTATCAATTTTGTAAAGGTATCAACCAAAAATATGTCAATTCAATGTTAAATTGTTAAAAACAATTATACCAAAGCCGAACTGGCGTGAATTAAATTAGAATCTTGTCTAATAGAAAAGTCGAAGTAGGTAAGTGAAAGATGAAACTATAATTTGAATCAGACACCGCACAATACAAGCTCAAAATTAATCAAGAATAATTGAACATCAGAAGAACGAACAGCCTTCCCAAAACACTACGTGGCTGTCAATTATTTGATACAATCAAAACGTAATGGAGTCGCGTCCAGGCTCAACTACCTACTTCACGATGTGTTGTTTTCACAACACTCCCCCCCTTTTTGATGCGACAGTGTTTATTGTTATACTTCATTGATCTACCTCGAAGTATAGTAAAAGGTACACCACGAGCTCTTGATTTCTTGACGAACTGCGTCTTCTTTCTCCACTTGAATATTAGGAATAGAATTTTCGTCAATCCACAAGAACCGGAAAAAACGTTCATCTTCAGATAGGCTCATTTGCAGAAACGCTCTTCGAATGTCGGATACAACTCCTATTCTACGTAACCTGAATCTCAGCAAAAGTGGTTGTATAAACTCGAGTAGGTTTACACCCTTATCCAAACATTCGTTAAAAGAGGGGCTCCCATTTTATTTCACGAAAGCGTCCAATACTGGACGAGTCCTAGTCGTGCTTTCTTCCTTAAAGACAGGCCGATGAGGCAAATAATGACCCTTATCCCAATCATCTCTCAAAACCTTCTCAATAACACCCTCTTGTTGCCAGTCTTCAAAAACTTCATTGTTCGTTCGTAGCTTGTCACCTCCTAACAATGCGTGGGCAACAGACACAGTGCTTGTAGGTTCAAATCTATGATCACGAATGTAGGAATGTTGTGATCCTGTATCTATCAAAGCCCGTACGATGGTATTTTTGGTGACTTTGGGTGACAAATCTAGGCCAGCTCGATAGCTGTGACATCTATGAACAATTAGAGCATCATTGTTAACTAGGTAAGATTCATATTTCAACAAAATCGTTTTATACCTATCTTGGTAGCTTTGCGCTATCTCCATTTCTTCAATTACTTCATCCCCGTTGGGCTCCATATCGGTTGAAACTAGGCTCTCAAAGACGGCCATATCTAGATCGGCTAGTACTTGGCACTTCTCCTTCAAACTGTCCATCTTGACTCTGAACTCCGTAACGTCACCCTCCGGCACGGGCTCGGTAATTTTACTCGCGAGTTTAGTAAAGAAAGCACGCACGAACTTGCGACGGCTAACAATTTTATCCATTTTAAGTACAATAAAGTAACAGATTCTAAAACGTCAAACAAAAAATGTCACGGTCGCCACTAATTAATGAAAAAAATTACACTAAAACCGAACTGGCGTGAATTAAATCAGAATCTTGTCTAATAGAAAAGTCGAAGTAGGTAAGTGAAAGATGAAACTATAATTTGAATCAGTCACCGCACAATACAAGCTCAAAATTAATTAAGAATAATTGAACATCAGAAGAACGAACAGCCTTCCCAAAACACTACGTGGCTGTCAATTATTTGATACAATCAAAACGTAATGGAGGCGCGTCCAGGCTCAACTACCTACATCACGATGTGAAGTACGTTTTCACAACATAAATATTCAACAAAAACCAAGCGTAAGACGTCAGTGTATCATTTAACGACAATATTTTGATTAATAGTTTTTAATTTTTTAAAGAAAAATCATTAGTTAGCAGTGTGTTTTGAGGCGACCATTACCAATCAGCCGGGATATATCAGTTGGGATATACACGGTGTCACCATAAGTCGAGGACCAAACTTCAAGGATCGATTCTACAACTAATTTGCAAACTTTTTTGTCTCTTGACATTTTTTTTTTAAACGCTTTAAAATTATACTTTTTTCACTTTTAAGATTTTGTTCGTGTTTTCGACCTTGAGCCATTAAAACGGCCATAACTCCCTCAATTTACTGGATAAACTCAAATACGAGTATACCGTTGGAAAGAACGTTAAATTTCCTATCAGTTCATCAGAACACAAAAGCTTTTCAAGCCTTTCATGTAAGTGAATAAATTGGTTAAAGTCAGAAATTTAAAACTTTCTCGAAAATCACCATTTTTCAGGCTGACTCATCTTATGTGATAAACAGCCGTATCGGCGGGCACTCAACGGAAAAAACTTGCCCAGAATCTCAGCTTTCCAACGGTCTATCAGTTTTTCTTTTTAACATTCAAATTAGAAGAGTAAATGAAGTTTGAATGCCCGAAAACGTGTGTTTTACAAGCAAATCCAGTGTTTTAAGCGGTTTCTGGTCCCCCTCGACCTCAAGATGGCTTGACGATTTTGGTATCATTTCCTATGTAATTTTCTACGCTGAATCAAATAGTGATACTTCCGAATGGTTCCGACTGCTAGAAAGTGGATTTTTAGAAGAAAACCTTCGTTTTTCGTACATAAAATACGCATTATTCTTAAATGTGGTAGTGAGCATGAAGTAACACCTTTGAACTCAATAAAAACACCGAATTTCTAGTTGATTGAAGTTTTTGTTGAGTTCTAAGGTGTTACTTCATGCTCCCTACCACATTTAAGAATAATGCGTATTTTATGTACGAAAAACGAAGGTTTTCTTCAAAAAATCCACTTTCTAGCAGTCGGAACCATTCGGAAGTATCACTATTTGATTCAGCGTAGAAAATTACATAGGAAATGATACCAAAATCGTCAAGCCATCTTGAGGTCGAGGGGAACCAGAAACCGCTTAAAACACTGGATTTGCTTGTAAAACACACGTTTTCGGGCATTCAAACTTCATTTACTCTTCTAATTTGAATGTTAAAAAGAAAAACTGATAGACCGTTGGAAAGCTGAGATTCTGGGCAAGTTTTTTCCGTTGAGTGCCCGCCGATACGGCTGTTTATTACATAAGATGAGTCAGCCTGAAAAATGGTGATTTTCGAGAAAGTTTTAAATTTCTGACTTTAACCAATTTATTCACTTATACGAAAGGCTTGAAAAGCTTTTGTGTCCTGATGAACTGATTGGAAATTTAACGTTCTTTCCAACGGTATACTCATATTTGAGTTTATCCAGTAAATTGAGGGAGTTATGGTCGTTTTAATGGCTCAAGGTCGAAAACACGAACAAAATCTTAAAAGTGAAAAAAGTATAATTTTAAAGCGTTTAAAAAAAAATGTCACGAGAAAAAAAAGTTTGCAAATTAGTTGTAGAATCGATCCTTGAAGTTTAGTCCTCGAGTTAGGGTGACACCCTGTATACCAATATCCAAACTCCGTTATGGGATATTTTTGAAGTCTTACCTGATATGCCATCGTAAGTCCACCATGATTCCCAACTGAGTCCAACCACTCCTGAAAACAAGAATAAAATTATTGGTAAAGTTTGAGACTTATATTTTGTAACCTATTAAGAGATTAAAGAGGTGTTTTGGAATCAGTAATACAGTAAATTAGTGTTTAAGAGATTTTGAACGATTTTGCAATGTGTAAACGTAAATTCCCTTGGACTACGACTTCTTAATTCCTCATTGTCCGAAATAGCAGAAATTCGGATTTTTTTTCGGTTAAGGGTCCTAGGCCGTAAATTTTATTGCATTCAAATCAGTGAAAGACACAGAGTTCAGGGGAAAAAACGCTGCAAATTATTACACAAAGGTTTATTATTTCTATATAGATCACTCGTCTGCAAAGAACACGGCTTTGGCATTGTGACCATCTACCAACCATTATTTCGCTTCAAAATCAAGTTTATTTGGACTCTTCACACTCGATTCGAAGAAATGAAGAGTTGTAGGTGTTCTATCTGGTGGTAAGGAATGAGTAATAAAAATACGGCACTTTTTTAAACTGGTATTTAATTTTATTGAGGATGGTTTTCTTAATTAGACGGGGTCTCGGACTGGAGTATGTGAGAGGGGGATCGGGATCGGTGTAGGTAGGAGGTGGCGGGCGCATCAGCTGATTAATTATAAAATGGGTGCATAAGGCGACCGTAGCGTTCATTCGAGAACAATTAGAACTAATATGATAGTTGATAGACGCAACCTACAACAGTAGGTGCCTTCAATAGGAAATTTGATTACGTACTGGTTGCTAAGGACGCAAAACTGAAGTTAACTCTAAGAAACGAACAACGGTCGTGTTTTATCAGCTAAAATTTGAACGGAGGTTAGGCCACTTTTGCGATTCACACTCGTGTTTCTGATTTATCGTAAGCGCAACCCTGAAGTTCTCATAAGGAATGAACGGTTGGTTCTACAGAGCTTCGCGTGGTCTCATTCGATTCTAAAAATTCAATACTATTTTAAATTTATGAAAAAAAAACAATACCTTTATATCGCACTGCGAGTTCACAAGGGGCGCTTTTTGTAAAACGCCCCCTGTAACTCATTTTTTGAAATTACACTGTCGGAACCGCAAAACCAAGATCTACACGTTGGTACTACTGGCTTTTCGATACCTCCATCCGTTACCGAAAGAGAGCACTATAAGGAATTCAGCCCTGAGTTTCCTGTGAATCGCCTTCTTTTTGATAAAAAATATACAACTTTTTTCCCAAAGGGTCTAATGTGAATGGGCTCAACTTGATAAAGCAAGAAAACACAAGGGGCGCTTTTACAAATTCCAACGTTTTTTTTTTGGGTGATTTTACGTCTTTCTCCCTATATTATTGGTTCGATCCGATTCAGTTCTTAGTTCCATCGATAGTACACTAAATTCTCAACAGAATGCGAAAAATAATAAAAAATCTAGCTAAAATAGCAGTGACAGAATTGAGTTGGGAAAAAAGTAAAATCTTCAAGCGTGTTTTACTCGTAATTTTAAAACTTTGATAAGCGCCCCTTGTACCCAAAAGCGTCCCTTGAGAATTCGCTGTGCGATATCAAAAGTTTTTGAGCTAGGGCGTTCTCAAAATTTCAACCCTTAAAAGTGACTGGCATCAACCAAAAGCTTCAGGGCACAACTAGACCCCAAATGGAGCCCACATACCAAATTTCAAGTAAATCGGACCGAGGGAAAGTGCCGCGTACGGCGTAAGGACGGCCAAATTTTTATTCGATTTTCAGATTCTACGTTCCGATTCCAAAGGTTCGTTAGGGAAAATAATAAACCAAAAACTGAAAACCATTGGGTTCCTAGCTTCGGTTGAAACAGGACCAAAATCCATGTTTCAAAACCAAAAAGCAAATTGTTTCCAAAAAGCAAAATGCTAACATTTAAAAAACCTTAGTGTCACATTTTTTGTTTTTTGAACTACCATAAATGACCATGTAATTTTCCGTGGGGAAGCTACACCGCCCACCCAACTTGGCAGGCCTTTTCCTAGAAATAGCATTTGGACCAATATCAGTTCGAACTTCCTCTCATCACGAAATATCGGAAATTCGACTTTATCGTCCCGTGTTCCGGCACTCATTCGAATTACGTCATTTCAATTCAACTCAACGGCCGTTTTACTCCCATAGGAATTATACAGCCGCCTTAAAAATCGGTACCGTGTAATAACCCTCTGCCTACCTCATCATAACATTTTACTGCCTTTCAACTCGGCAAAATGAGAGCAGTACTCGGAATGATCCACCATTGCCTTGTTCTTTATTCTGATTTTAAAGCTTTTTTTTCACCAAAAGAACGAAAGCCGAATGAGAGACAGAATAAAATTGACAACGAAAAGAGACCTCGCTCAATTACTAATCCATGCTAATTAAATTGCCTCTTAAAATGTTTATTTCCATTTTTCTCTTCCAGAAGACTAATCAGAGTTAATCTACTTACCTTGAAGTTATATTTGAGATTGACCGTCCACTTCGAGGCAATTGACTTTCCTGACCTCGAATTTTCGGGAAAGGAAAACTGATCGTAATTCTTGGTAGTGAATTTTTTAATGTTGTTCTGTTCTCGAACATAATTTTTCAAGAATTATTTGAAAAAAACCATGTACTATAGCCAATTCGTCTTAATTAGTGTTTATAACAATGCTAACCCGGGCAGCGGTGTGGCTACGGTCGTTGGGGCGTCGTTGTTTGGCGGTGGACTTTGGACCGACCTTTGCGGGGATCGTGGGTTCAAGGCTCATCGCCGGCAGCTTGCGTTTTTCGAGCCTCTCGTCCCAACCAGTAAGAACAGAAGAACAAATTACTTCTATACTCAGTGGTCCCAACCCAGGGCGGTGAGGCAATGGGAAGCAATTCTGATCTTCCCTTTTGAAGACAGCTGATGACGTCCGCGACGCCAGGAATGGCAGTCGGACGAAAATTCAACCTGAAATGGTTGTTTACTTTACTTACTAACAATGCTAACCCTCAACTTCCCTCTTGTTCAAAAAATTGTTTTTCCGGATATTTTTCAAGATTTGGGATTTTCATGATTTCTTCTTGATATTTTGACCAGCCAAATGGGATAGAATTGCTAATTTTGATCTGGTTTGATTTGGTATGAGATTTTTTTAAAAATTTGATGAAAACAGGATGGCATATTTTCAAGACGGGGGGAGAGGACATAGAGACTTATAATACGTTCTACCCAATTTTGGCCGGACGGAACCAACAGTTTTTTATTCTAAAACAAATAAATAAAAGAAATGAAACAACAAAAATTGTTAGCCCAATAAGACCTCTCCTTCAGTATCTATTCTTGCTATTTTCCTTCTATATCACCAATAATTTTTTTTTCCTCAACGTATAAGGTTTTTTTTCTGTAAGATTAACCCCCTCGTGGGAACATGCATTTTTTCGCCGCTTAGTGAGAACATCTGCTTGTAAGGCAGCTATAGTAGTAAATTTTCTCTAAAATGTATTGACACCTGGGATTCAACTCAATATATCAATTAAAAACTATTTAAAAAAATCAGTCTTCAATCAACCCTAGTTTCAAATCAGACAACACTTTTTTTTATGAATTTTTCTTAACTTTTATTCATATCACTTTTTCATATCTGTCATTCATATCACTTTTCTTTATCTTTCATTCATATTACTTTTTCTGGTCTTCCATGGGACTTCTGTAACCCTCAGTTGGTTACTGAAAAGAAATTGAAGGAGCGTTCAGGTCGTTTGTCTAGTCTCGTGAAGTTTTCATCCCACACTACAAGAACCTTTGAACTAACTAAAATAAATTACAAAAAAAAAAAAAAAATCAATAAGGTAGGTAGGAATTTGGTTTGGAGTACCTAACATCTGTAAGATAGTAAAATACTCTTGAGTGGGAATATCTACCTGCTAGGCAGATACTACCAGATACATCAGTGGGAATAACAGTCTGTCAGGCGGACAATAAAATATACATCAGTAGAAATAACTGTCTGTCAGGCAGATATTGGATCGTACATCTGTCTGTGAGGCAGACTATAGTTTAGGGAAATAGCGATTATCTTGAAAAAAAAAAAAAACAGCTTTAAGCAGGGGAGACTTTTTTTTACAGGGAGGAGATGTTGACTGAAGCACATGAAGACTCTTAGCAACTTAGCAACTCAGATTGACAGTGAAGCGGTCCAGTGACCAACTTTATAATGATATTTGCCTCGTAGGCAAAAAACGAGGGGGTTAGAATTAAATCTGGCAGAATTGATGTTATAATAAGGTATCTGAACTAATTCATGAAACTGACCTTCACTGTCCCACAGTTCATTGTAGAGGTAGGTCTGATCTTACCACGATATTATAACAGGGATGTTTTTCCCGAGGTTTTTTTTTCACACAATAGTTGACAATAGTTGAAGTATCGAGGTAGCCAAAAGAATACGGGTTTTGGCTTGAACAGTGTTGAAGAATGCATAAAAAATCGAACTTCGGAAAAGACACTTCAGGACATTAAGGGTTAAGTAGTGTTTGTAAATATGGCTCACGTGACATCAATAAGAATTCAACACGTCTTCAAACTAAATACAATGGTTCGCAATTTCTGACGTACACAAGTGGTTTCCCGAAAATCGAGCATATTGCTTGTTGTCTGGATGTCCGCTTGAGGTATCGCAGGTCTCGATAATTTTTCGGGTTGGGCCGTTGGTGAATCCCGCTTCACTTAAGCGGGTGAGGCAATAAGTAGCCACGAGCGAAATCATCAGAACCAAAGTCAGGAAGAAAATTTAACCTGGAGAGGTTGTTTACTTTGCTTTTCGTCGTCCAGAACGCACGAACCTACTTCCAATAATTATTCTTCAAAGAACACCACGATAATTATAATTGCTCCAATTTAATTGCCACAATGCCGCGAGGCAAGTAATAAAAGTCCCGAGTTTTATATTTAAAATGTTCAACAAAATAACGAAGGTCCCACAATATGAATATAAAATTGGTAAATGAAGTGAAATAAGAATAGAAAGAAGAAAGTAACACATCTTTAGAACACCGGAGTCGCGATTGCGTTGAAGATCACAATCCATATGGCTGTCTGTCAGCACAATTCCATAATTATATGGATATTGTACAATTATTGTTGTGAGAACCAACTGAATATTAACTATGCGAATAAGGTCGCACAACATGATGTAAACACATCACTCAGATTATAATATACACATCACCATTGAACCTTTATCATTCCATCTAATATGCTCTGTGTATCAACCACAGCATATGACGAGAAAGGGCGATTCAAACTCAATTATTCAACATCCCGACTTGGATGAAATGGAAAAACAATATCGAGTAAGGGTCAGTATGGGGAAGGATGGAGTGGGCTCGCCAATATTTCAGATATAGTCAATGTCACTATTAAGATAACGTAAGATCCCGATATAAGGAGTGACATAATCAAGCAAGTATGAATCAGGAGTCGGCGTTCATAAGGGAGAAAGTTGGACCTAAGACACTTCCCTACAGGACGTATCAAACCTGTCAACAGGCTGTTTGAGCCCTTCAGTGAGCTCTCTTGAAAAGACAAGGCAATCAAAAACAAAGTGCTTCAATTCATTCATTCAATTCAATTCATTCATTCAATTATGTAGCGTTTCCAACTCAAATTAATCCTTTTCCAAACCAAACGAATCCTTTTCCAAACCAGAAGAATTTTTTTCCAAACCAAATTAAACTTCTTCCAAATCAAATGAATCCTTTTCCACAACGTAATATATTTCCGTAAAGTACCTAATCTCACAAATAAATAAAAAAATAAAAATAAATAAAATAGTTTTTTTATATTCCGAATCCACCAAGTGGCATAACAATCGTCAAATATTCATTCATAATTCATTCATAGTTGCCAACTATGTAACAATCAAATGAGACTACTTTAAGAACATTTAATGTTACTAATTTAGTAACAATAACAAATAACGTTAAATATAATAAATAACGAATCAAAAACGTCAAGGCAACAGTTAAAAAACTCATCAACTTTATAGAGTTCCGCCTAAACAACTATCTTTTCACTATTTTATCAAACTGGATCACTGAGAGTTTCCGAATAGAGTATATTTAAAAAATAATATTTATATATTTTAATATATTATATTAAAAAACAGGAGACGTGCCGGGTCGGATTATTTCTCAATGATGAAGTCAGATGAATCATTACTTGGTGCAATAAAACAAGTCAACAAAAATCAGGGAGGATCTCAGTTTGTAATTCAGTTTTAGTAGTCTAGTAAGGGCCCTACGAAATTTCAGCTTCATTGGGCCACCAAGAGCGAATTTAGCTCGCAAAGCTGATCAGGGAGGCGTCAGTCCGTTTGGAAACGGCCACAATGGCTCAAAAGTGTTAACTAAGTAAACCTAAGCTGTCGAGCAAGGAACGGGGTGAACAACTAAATGTACAATGAAATCGCAAGGTTCTATCGAGTGTTGAACGATTTTTTTAGGATGAAAAATCGCAAAAATAAAGTTCCGTAACAACGAATGGGTTGACATCAAAAAACCATAATTTATGTGCAGCTTGACGGTCCTGGTCAAAAAAACATGTCAAAATTAGAGTTTCAATCGTCGTTTTGGATTTGTGTGTCTCCGATGGGAAGTCCTTTCAAAGCCTTGTTTTCCTTGAAATTACGTTCCATTTTCTCAAAGGCTAGGTTTACCATATTGCTCCAGCCTTAGTAAATTATAAGAAATATTATGAAAAGTAAGTAGGTATACAATGCAGAGAGGAGTACAAGTGTTGTTCTCAGTAGATATGACCACAAATAAATTATCGCATAAATTGTCGCATAAATTATGTATAATTTATTATAACAATATTACAACAATAACCTCAGTGTTCGTAGATTTCCAGGGCTTGATTAACCCGTTGAAACGAGGATGTGTTTAAAAGCTTGATTCGAGGATTAGCTGTAGGTTAAGTGAGAGCTCTCGTTGATTCAGTACATCGTTCCCCACAAACCCCACACCCACACCAGGCAGAGATATTATTTGTGTCCGCAGTACATTGTCTGACCCCCCTTCTCGTCTTTGTTCCCCGGATGAATTACTAGAGACTATTGTCTTTTGGCCCGGGAAGGCCTTTTTGTTCAGCGTTAACTGTGTGAAGAAGGAAGAGGAAGGGCGGAGGGGATGCTGACAAGGAGGGTGGGCTGTGTATTTACCGCGAGTGGAGAGTGCCGAGCACTATTGTTGCTCTACAACCCTTCTTTCAAGGTGAATTGTAAACCAAGGAGTATGCAAGGGAGGTTGCTGAGCTGGTAAGCTCTGGGTGGATGAGGATGGAGTAAGTGTTCTAATCAAACGTGCAGCAATATTCATCAACAATTTTACAAATCACTTAACGCCGCAATCTAAGTCCGTAATGTGAGGCTAGTGCTATTTGTCCTCTTTAATTTCAAAAGCTCAAATAATTCAAATGATATCATGTAAAAGTTTTAATGCGTCGCTGCAATCATTAGTTTCAGAAATATTTCGGATTTTGCGCGAAAACCACGAATTTTGCATTGGTTTTTTCAGATTCTGATTATGAATTTTGATAGATTTTTAGACGCTGAATAGAATGGCGTAATAATCAACCCCGGGTCCCAGTACTTTCAGAGTTTTGACTTAGACTTTCTTAAAGTCTAACTAACTCACTAATTCCCAGGTGCTACAAGACGATGAGTCCCTTGGCCTCCAAACAACTCTCTCCTGCAGCCTTGTTTTTTTCAAGTCTGGATTTCCACGTCATTTTAGGGGGTCTTTCATTAGGCATTCTATCCAGATGCCCAAGCCACTGAATCCGATTGGTTTTAAGGGGGTCTCAGTCGGTCGTCGTTCGTTTTTCGTTCCGGGATCGTATTTCCCTAAATTACAGGCGCTCAAACTTTAAAAGTAGTTCCTAAATTCTAAATTTTCAAGGATTTTTGAAATTTATTGGTTCAGCAGCCTAGGGAATTGAAAAACTAAAATATTGCCGCGGGAATCATAAGAATCTAACAATAGTGGGGTATTTCGGTGGTCGGAAATTCAGGTTTTTGACCTCAAACTTGGATTCAGCACCATTGAAAACCTGTATATTCCGACTTTTTGCCCAATGTTAAAACAACGTAAGATAATTAATGAATTAATTATTACTTGAGATAATTAATTATTACATAATTAAAGAGATCACACGTTTGGAAAAGAGGCGGGCCTCCCTGAACGCACACATACTTACGCCACGGACGTGTGTGTGTAGTATATTGTAGAACCCAAAAGGTTCTCAGGTAGGTTACCTAGGTTTCCTTCAGGAAAGGGTTTTATCTCTTCTCTGTGCGTGGATTCTTTTTTCAAAGATAGTTTTTTCAAGGCGAGCAACTTAAAACGTCACACAACTTGCTACGTCACACTCTGCTGCCATCGTTCAAATCTTCAATTTTTATTAGCTTCGCTAATTTCTTTCAAGCCTTTTCTAGACGAACAGACCCGATTACCGGTATTCCCGAGCCATACCTACTCTTTTGAAAAAAAAAAAAAAAAAAATTTAAATTGACTGAAGTACCTCATTGCCAAAGAAAAATGGGAAAACCCGTTTAACCCCATTTTTCTCTGGCAATTTATTGTTCGATTTTGATGATTTCAGAGGCAATCTTTTAGTTTTTCAATTCTCTAGGCTGCTGCACTAATAAATTTCAAAAATCCTTGCAAATTTCAAATTTAGGTTAACATTTTTAAAGTTTAAGCGCCTGTAATTTAGGGAAATACTAACCCGGAACGAGGAACGAATGGCGACCGACTGAGGCCCCTTAATGAAACGGACTATATCTTTAATTTCAAGAATCGCTTCAATTTCCATATTGTTTCGGATTCGCCATCGTCCCCTTTCATATGCTGCGCCTTGAATTCTTCTCATAACTTTCCTTTCAAATATTCTAAGCTTGTTGGCGTCAGTGCTCGAAAGGGTAGTTCTTCAAATCTAGTAGCTCAAATAGAAAGAAGCTTGAAGCCTTCAAGTAAGAAGGTCTTGAGCACTGAAGAAGAGCGCAGCTCATCAGTTGTCTTATCCTGGGCAAAACAGTCGTCCAATTTTGATGCAATTTTCAGGCGTTACGGTTTTTAGTTCTCCTAAATAATTGTCTTTCCGTTAGCACCAAAAGTACCGTCCACACAAAAATAGCATACTCGGTCCAATTTTGGTCTACTTTGGAGAGATTATTACAGGACGCGATTGAGGATGTTTGTTAGCAATACAATCAACAGGAGAACTCAGATGGAAAAACGTACTGAAACATATAATAACATGAAATAAGTAGATAACATTTGTCCAATAGATCCTATGTGCTCAAGTTATTCATTGTGATGGAACTTTAGTCCTCAATCAACTTAGCAGAGGTTTTTCTTTCAGATTTTGGTAAAAAAACAGGACATAATTTAGAGACTAGTACAATTGCTTATTTAAATTGTGGCTAAATTTGGATTAGAAAAACTGACTTCTATACCTAAATTTTCAAATAAATAGAATTGGATGCTTGGTTCAGAGGAGGCATTTGCTCGGCGCAGACGTAATATCCGGCCCTGAAGGCAAGTGAAGTCTACCCTGTGCTTCCCCCTAGGCGGCAATATCGTGAAACCCACCTTCCGTCCTTTTGTTTGTTCCTGAACCTTGGTCGCGGCGTTTCTCCCGTTTAAGTCGCTTAATTTCCTCAATTTAGATACTCGGTCGGTTGTTTGCTTCTGATATAACCGAAAGGGGACCGAATGCGGTTGATTGAGCGGTGGAGGTAAATACGACTTTGTGCCGCATAAGGGCCCGGAGGGTACGTGGAATCAGCCATTCATTGGATATCTTCGTTGGTTCACAAAGACGAAGTTGAATCGAGGAAATTAAGAGAACCTGGTTCCGTTGTTCTTGTATCGTGAGCAAAATCGTTGTTTCAAGGAAAGATAGTGTCCTGAGGAGTAGAATGCTGAAATTTAGTAAGTACACAGCTCTTTGAGAACCACAAGATGTGATTGTGAGCCACTCGTGGACGACTGGTCAGCTGTGTGAGTAATTAAACTTCCTGCCCAATTTTTTCAACAGCCACTTTCACCCTTCTTTCTCAGGTAATCTTATTACAAACCGGCCTTCGTACTGTACGACCTGATGAAATCTCTCAACTAGTACACCGTGATGTTGCATTTCCAAGTCAAGTTAATCCTTTTCTAGACCAAATTAATCCTTTTCCAAACCAAATTAATCCTTTTCCAAACTAAATTAGTCTTTATCAAAACCAAATGAATCTTTTTCCAAACCAAAAGAATCCTTTTTTCAAAATCAAATTAATCCTTTCGCGAAAATTAGCCCAGTGAAAATTTTTGCTAATTAATTATTATTAACGCATTATAGAAGAACGTGAGAAGTTTTTAGCTTTAGAATGTGAAGAATTTACGATTCTTCTGTCCGATGAGGCTAATGAGTATTCCTTCCTAATGCAATTTCTCTCTCATCTTCGCTACCTACTGCTTTTTTCTTGGAAATTTCCAAATTTCTATGTAATAGTTTGCAGCGTTTTTATATCAAAATCAGAAATTTGAGTAGCAGTTCATAGTTGAAGTTTTAAAAGAAAATTTCAAACTGAATTTCTATCTTATGAAAAGAAGATTTTTGTGTTTTCAACATTCCAACTCAATCGAATGAATAAACAAGGCTTCAATTAGGACTTCCCACTTGAGACACACAACATATAATTACTATTTCAACTCTATTTTTCAACATTCCGATCAAAGCACGAAAGAGTTGTTGTTCCCCATTCACCTATTAAAATAAAATCCCTAAAATTGGGGACAACTTGTAAGATTGAAATTGACTACAAATTACTTCTTTAATTATTTATCATAAGAAATTAACCCGTTATTCATTTATTCAAATAGATTCCTGAATGTTATGAACAGATTTATAGAACAACACTGACTCGTTCATAGAAACCTCGCGACTCGGTCTATTTTGTTGACGAGAATAGTCAGGTCACGAGGGTAATTGTGCGGTTTTCACCGCAGACTAGAGGGGCGCGCTGCTGTCGCCCAAAATCGCTCAGTCGAGAGCGCCAATCCGCAATCAATTGTGACATCTCGGGCAGCTCCCCCAGTGAGAACTGCTGTAGGCTCAAACTTGCGTTATTATGCATCGACCGTGACCTCGTTTTCACGTATGGGCCATTCTCACGAAAACGTCGGAATCAGCGTCTGGTCGATTATCAGGTTAATCATAATTTTTTCGGCTAGTTTCAATTATTCCTTCTGAAAGAAATCGACGCGCTCTTTTCAGCCCATATATTTTTAAAATTATAAACTAATTAAATAATTACGTGATAATTCATTAAACACAGAAAAATCAGTCCCTGCCGCATGTCCTGAGCCGTTGTTGTCAACTTTGCTCAGCCTTCAAAGTAGTAAATTGGTTATTTTAAAATTATTTTTGGAGTTTGTTCCAACCCTTACGTTCCTAATTTGCAGTTCCTGTAACAGAATCTCATAGAAAGAAAAATCTGTACACGTTTGTAAGGAAAATATGTGTGTCCTGAGGATTACGCTCAGTCCCTGCCACGATTGGAACTTGATAGTTTGAGACCCTTTCCCCTCTCTGGAGGGGAATGCGCCTCATCCACCATTGTTCTACCACTCCTCCTTATGGTGTTCAAGGGTTGATTGGGGGTGATCAGTGTACAACAAAACGGTGGAGAGTGTGTTTCGAGCCGGCGCCCGCAAGTGGTCAAGCGTGTCAACCAGTCCCTGCCACGCTTTCCCAGGTTAGTATCCTTTCTTTTTTGTTGTGGTCTTTCATTTTCGAAATAGTTGGAAGTCAAGGTTTACAAAGATATTTGCAAATTTCTCGAGAGATTTATTTGGCAAGAGAAATATATGGAAATGTGTTGTTTCGTCAGTCCCTGCCACATCAGTCCCTGCCACGAATCCATTTTTGGGATGTGGCAGGGACTGATGGACGTCGTCAGGGACTGATCGACCCCCTTTTACGCTGTTTTAATTATTGCTTCCGAGTCTACCTAAGGTAGCGGAAGCATTGTTTTCACTTTTCAAGGATGAAAAAAATAAATGTCCTCCAAAATCAAAATTTCCACTCGAGTTTTACGTTTTAGACCTTCCTGAATAATTTTGTTTCCGTGTCTGTCTGTCTGTGCGTCTGTCTGTCTGTCATAGCTTGCAAGGGCAAAACTAGACGAAGTTACAGTCCGATTGCGATGAAATTCTCAGGGATTGTGCGGGTTAGCGTGCAGATGGTCCCCTATGAGTTTCATCACCCACGGATCGATAGTATCCTCTGCGCATGCGCAAACGTGAAAATCTTGCAACAGCCATTTCTACAACAATTTCCCTCCGAATTTGATGGAATTTTCAGGGATTGTTCGGGTTGGGGTGTAAATGGTCCCTAGTATACATTTTGAGCGTAAATACTAACGTAAAGTAATTTTTTGCAGAGTGCATGATTCATCAATGGCCCCCAAAAAAACAAAATCAGAAGCGGAGAAGAAGATGGCAGCCAAGATTTATAGAGAAGCTGGCCACGGGAAAGGGGCTCCTGATGGAATTGGAGGAACAGTGAAGAGGACAGCTGACAAGCTCGTAGCTCAAGGCAACGATATTCTCAACGTGGAATCTTTTATTGAGGCGCTGTCGAAGAAATTGGAAAATGTCGTCCTGTTCCAAGTCGAGAGCTCTTCCATACAGGATTCAATAAAGTCATTGCCTCAGAATGTTTCATCGTTCAAAGGTTCGATGAAAGTTCATCAGGTTGTTTGGAGAAGAGAAGTGAAACACCTCGAAATGAAGATGCTCAGCTGCTTTGTCTGCCAGTATAAACGTAAGTGCAAGCACCACACAATTGGGCAGCACGTTTCACGCCCCAGCGAATTTGAAGACGATTATCATGATTTTGAACCAACAACCGCCTCTCCTGTTGAGCCTCCTCTCCAGCAGCATAGTTACTGTGTGTCAGAGCAAGAAGCTCTGCTAACCCAAATGATGGCCGCAGATGGAATTCCACATCTTCAAGAGTTCATGGACCTGGGCAGGAATCAACCTTTGGAAGACTGCTACGAAATAATTGGAGACACCAACCCTCCCACTGAACTTCAAGAAAATCCTGTTGACTCCGCCCACGATCATCCTTCCCAATACAGTCTTGGAATAGCTGAAACGAAAAACCCCGATGATCTTCCACCGAAGACCTTTTCTGTCCATTCGGGATTATGTTTCCACTGTGGAGGCTCAATTACATTGGCGAAAAAAGGACTGAAATGTGAGATATGTGACAAAATTGCTTTTCATGAAGTATGCAAACTGGTGGACTCCTGTTCCTCGAGTGACGAACAGCCACCCTTCGATTGTTGCCGCAATTGTATCAGTCTGTTTAATCTGTAGACAGTAGACTTTCTATGATGACCTTCACCCATTAGGATGGCACAGTTACTTCAGTTAAAAAAATATTAAGAAGTTTTGTGCAAATTAGGTAGCTGCCTTCCACACTGTGATTAATAACACTGTAATTGTGATTTTTTATGAGTGATTAAACTTAGTTTGCTAAGGATTTTACATGATAAGACTGATAATGAGACTGTTTCAATAATGTTTTGGGAGTTGAAAGGTTTTAAATAAGTTAAGAGTTTTAACGTGATACTTCGAATTTTACATGGTAATTGACTGAGACTGTGAGACTGAGATTTAATGATTTTGTGGTAATTTAGAGATTTTATGAGTTATGAGAGTTTTAATGTGATACGTCTACTTATAATTTGATACATTTTATGTGATACTAATTGATGTGATCTCAATAATTATGATAATATTACACTGTAATAAAAGGTTTTACCACGTTAGTGTTTAAATTAGTGTACAAATCCTCGTAACTATTGATAACAACATGAAAAAATCCTTGTATGTTCAAAAACTCTTATGGAACTCGTATTTGAAAATTAAATTGACTTTCTATTTAACTTATTATTACGAGAACCTGCGAATCTTATAATAATTTTCTGGAGAAGAGGACAATAGGTGACGTAGCCCGTTTCCATGACTTTATTCGTGGCTCCGCAAAATTTCGATTTTGGAACAGACTAGTCAGACAAATGTATTATAATACATCAGAGTATTAATTAGGTACCTGTAGGTTAATTAATGATCGTGATCATGATGCGTGATTTCTTTTAAATATTTTGTAAAGTAAAGGTCCAAATTAATTTTATTGTAGGCAACAGTTCTTCGTAAAATTTGGTGATATTAAGTATTTTGATTAAGACTAAAGAACTCAAATCTGTCATTTATTGAAATTGAAATATTGTATTAAGATTCTATGAGACTGCATTAAATGGGTCTATGAATTAACATTTACCTAACATTACTTACCTTAAAGCGTCAGTCCCAGAATACAATAAAGTCAGTCCCTGCCGTAGACGTCAGTCCCTGCCATCCTCGGATTATATTTTTATTTATTATGTAAATAATAAGAAAGTTCCTGCTTGGCTGACAATCTCATTTCACAGTACACACAATGAAGAAGTTGTATAAATTTTCCTGGGTGAAAATAAGAACATTTTGAAATGTGGAAAAATCTACCTCAAATCCGACGTTTTCGTGAGAATGGCCCGTATCTTCTCGTAGCTCGGCTTCGCAGACAGATTTTCCGCCCAACGGTGGGAATTTTGCAATTTACCTTCTAGTTATCGTTCTACGTTTGTTCTGCATCCATGAGTAGACGTCAATCCAATTTGTAGTAGTTTGTGACAATCAATCACCAATTCCTAGTTTATACCAGATTTGAGCGCTCTAGAATGAACAGGAGATGTTAGTTTTATCGTTCATACAGCTTACCTGACTCCCCGTGAGGCAGCACAAGTGGTGGATAAGCGACTCGTGACATTTGAATTGTTGAATTTTTTAACGGATTCCTGTCAGATTAGTTCTCTATCTGCTGTGGCAGGTTACATGGACGATGATCTAAACAACGACATTTCCTTTCCTTTTTGACATTTGATATCGATACTTTGGCATAAATAGAATTGAAAAGCGTGACCGAAAGGCGTTACGCGAGACCGATGAAACAATTCGGAAACTAAACTGCAAGAATCATTCGACTGGAAAACCCAAGTTCAATTCCAGACTGTAACATTAAAAAATGCCAAGTGGGTGCGGCACATAGCTTCCTCGTATCCTTAAACCCATTGTATATGATGGAGATGGGATAATATCCCATAATTTTCATATCAAAGCCATCCATAGAGACTTTTAGAGACATAGAGACATTAATTTCACTATTTTTACCAATTGTTACAAAGTTTTGTTCCTTCTGTACAATATTATTTAGGTATAGAAGGAACAAAACTTTGTAACAATTGTGAAATTAATGTCTCTATTACCTACATATTATGTAGGTACAGAAGGAACAAAACTTTGTAACAATTGGTAACAATTGTCAAATTAATGTCTCTATGTCTCTAAAAGTATCTATGGATGGCTTTGACATTAAAATTTTATTTCATTTAATTCCAGACAAAGTTTTGAATGTTTTCATAGTTATAGGCCGTGAAATTATTTCACTCAAGCTTCAAGTTGTCGTTGCAGATAAGCGTTGTTTTTTGTCAGGATCATAAATCACTCGCGTATAAAGAAACAACTGTATTCTACAATAACTTGGCTCAAAACGGATTATAAATCGATTACATAGCTCTAGACCGCCGAAACTCCCCTTGCGGTCAGTTCACTGGCTCGTCCTGAACCCGAATTGTATCCTGAACCTATTGAAGAAGTATCTAGGAAGACCCAGGGCCCTCACATTCTTCTTCCAGGGTGTTTGGCATGGAGATCCCTACTCGGGATAGGTCTAGACTATCTGTAGGGGCGGCTACATATAGATGATCCGATGCATAGTAGCTTATCCCAGAACTCTCTCTTGCACTACCCTCATAGGGGACTCTACGCGTCAACCCGCAATGAATCTCTGAATATTGTTGGAAAATGTAGAAGTTATGGCTATTACAAGGATTTCACGTTAGCGCTTGCGCACAAAATACTTTAAATTGTGGGGCATTGATTTTCATAGGGGACCATCTACACGCCAATCACCATAAGCCCTGAAACTTTCATCGAAATCGGATGAGAGATGTAGAGGTTCGGCTGTGGCAAGGATTTCATGAAGGACAGACAGACACGGAACCTAAATTGTTCAGGATGGTCTGAAACGTAAAACGCGAGGGGAAAATTTTGTTTTTGGAAATTTTGTTTTCAACCTTGAAAAGTAAAAACAAATCTTTTGCTACCTAGGTACTAGTAGATTCAGAAGCAAAATTAATTCCATAAAATAAGACATTTTATGTCTTAAGTAAAGACGTAAAATGTCTCAAATGGTTGCAGACTCAAATACAAATATGTCCCACCAATCGATTCAGTGTCTCCTTCATTATTGTAATTTTATATTTTAATTTGTAAAAATGTTTGTAACTTTCTAAAGTTTCATGTAAATTCAAATTTAAAGATACCGATGGAAAGAACATTCAATTTCCTTTTTTCTCATTAAGCAACCGATTTCACCAAAATTACAACTTTTCATCCAAGCAGGTAACATTGACTTCTTTCAGAGATCAGTCTGTGTCCACAACTCGGTGGATTATTTTGGAAATTTCGGAAGTTGTTTGTTCCACGACTCATATTAATTTGTGTTGAGAGAATCGCTCGAACTTCAGTCATATTCAGTCGTTTTACTCCTCACCAGCGTTCTTACTGGATTTTGGGCGAACTAGGTTTGTTCGACCGCTGGAATCAGCCAAGACTTTATTCATTTGATTGAGTAGGAATGTTGAAAACCTATTTCGGAAGAAGATGTTTCATACTGTACTGTGAATGACTATCTATCCTCATACTACGAGTAACGGCGATAATAATAATGATACAAATTGATTTATTAATGATTAACGGTTAGGTTTCCATTATTTTTCCGATTGTCACTTTCGATCGTTACGTCACGGCGATAATCGCACCTTCGCGACCGACCGCCTGTCACGATTAGGCGTTTCCATGTTCATTTTAATCCCTGGTGAGTTTTTACCCTCTGCGGAATCCCAGTGTATTAAGGGGGTCTCAGTCGGTCGCCGTCCGTTTTTTGTATTTAGCGAAGTTGAAGGCGCGAAAACTTAACAGAGTTGTACCTAAATTTGAAATTTTTAAACCGCTTAACCACCAACACTTAAATTCAAAAATACTTCATAATTTAACTGAAGATAAGGGGGTCTCAGTTGGTCGCCGTTCTTTCCTCATTCCAGGTCAGTATTTCACAAAATTGAAGTCGCAAAAACTTAAAAGTTGTTTCAAATTTGAAATTTTAAAGGATTTTAGAAATTCATTAGTGCACGGCCCTAGGAAATTGAAAAACTAAATTATCAAATCATCAAATTCGAACAATAATTGCCGAAGGAAAATGGGAAAAACTACTGAATAAACGGTTTTTATCTAGTTTTCCAATTATTGTTCGCAATTATTGTTCGATTTTGATGATTCCTGCGGCAATCATTCAGTTTTTCAATTACCAAGGCCCATGGACTAATGCATTTCTAAAATCCTTGAAAATTTCAAGTTTAGCTACATTTTATGGGAAAATAATAAACCAAAATGGGAAAAATTATTGAACAAACGGTTTTTCCCATATTTCTCGGGCAACTATAGTTCGAATTTGATGGTTCCAGCGGCAATATTTCAGTTTTTCAATTCCCTAGGGCCGTGCACTAATGACTTTCTAAAATCCTTTAAAATTTCAAATACAAGGTACAACTTTTCAAGTTTTTGCGCCTTCAAGTTCGTGAAATACTGACCCGGAGCGAGGAACGAACGACGACCTACTGAGACCCCCTTAAGTGTCTGGCAGAAACGCAGCCACTGTGACGTTATTTTTGACAACATTTTGGTTTTCCCAACAATTTGGTTTTGACACGGTGGTTTGCTCAACTGACAGTGTCAGAGGGACACGATGGTTTTCAGAATCTAGGGAAAAAATTACTCCTCACGGAGGTTTGGTCTCAACTGAAGGTTGGAATGGAGCTTTCTATTGAGGGGGGTTCTGAATGCCTGAGATATTCTAGAAGCTCACTGCTGCCAACATACCTCACTAAAATTTCACTCGAGCCTGTCAGACACTTTATACACACAAGGGGTTAACAAATGTCGCGAAATAAACATTTAAACACTTCTGAAAAAAAAATGGCGTAAAATAATACTTATCAAATGATCTGGCTGAAGAACCGTAGTTCAACTTTTTTATTGTTATTTTGTTAGGTCTAGGACGAAGATTGATAAACCAACGGATATTACAGTAACCTCCTATGAAAGTATTGGAGCCAGAGGGGAAAAATTATGTAGCATCTTTCGAACTGGATCCGTTACCAGTTGCTCCTATTTGTCGATGTAAGAGATTCCAGAACGGGAATATTCGTAGCCTGCGATGCATTCAACTTTTTTCGATTTCCTCCCTCGCAGCTTCTTACAGTCAAAAAGAGAAAAAAAACTCTCCAGGAACGTAGCGGAAAAAAGATCAGTGTTAGGGGGTTAAGAGGGCAAAGTAAAAAAAAAGTATTCAATGGAGCCACCACCTTTTTTATTCCCTTCTTACACACCCTCTGAATTTTTTTTTTGAATCCTGATGAAATTGGCCAGGTGGCATGTTTCCCATTTCCATGTCGACCCCGAAAAGGGGCCTCCGTATGAAGGAAAGGGTTACGCCCTAAGGTGAGGTTATAGGTCGAACCTTTGCCTTTTTCGAGGAAAGTGGAGGGGACAGAAGTGTTACTTAAGGCAAGGTCCTCAGGAGAGTATGAGGGGAGACTATTTGAAAAGGTGGAAAAGGATATTGGCCCCCCCTTCTCGCTCACGTTTCTAACTCTGATACCTCAACCGTACCGAGGAAACCGCACACGGCTGTGACCCCCGCCTTTTTATTTGTCTCTCTCTTTTTTTTTCCTCATTTAAAATCGACGTCCGAAGATTGTCTGAAGTGAATTCGATTCGGGGTGAGGTCCGGAATTTTTAAAGAGGCAGAAAATGTAAGAGGAAAACCTCCTCCAAACGTGATCTTTCATTTCACTCTCGAGCCAACCGAGCATTTCACAACGAGAGCAATTTTGTAAAACATGGAAGGTAGAAGAGCCAATTTCGGTTTTTTCGAACCAGCGGTGATTATAAATTCTTTCAAAGTTTCAAATATTCTGGTAATAATACTCTAGAAATGACTAACGGTTATTATTGGCGAATTTTGAAGAAAATGAAGCTAAAAAAAACTTTTGCCAAGTGAATGCGGCTCGTGGCTTCCTTGTATCTATAACCCGATTGTATAGATGATCCGATGCATTCCTGGTGATAAAATTTATCATAATACTAAAAACTAGGGAAGGCACAATACAACCTCCTACTATATTGTCATTCAAAATATAAATAGCCTTTCTAAGGGTATAGGTATCATTGAAGGGTGAGCAGCGTGATAGTCGGAGAAGCTGAGATGAATGGTCGCTCGAAGTTCGCAAGTGTCTGCGCGGCGGGTGGGCGGGATTAGCTGCAAGGAAATGAGGGGTTCCCCTACAAATTCCATCTAGTCTTCCCAGGCCACGTTTTTTCCAATTTTTCGCTTTCGGCCTTTAATTTTCACACAAATTTTTTTGTGATAATTCCAACATATAGAAGGATAGTTTCCAAACACGGGGTGTATTCGAATTTTTGAATTAAAAACATACTTAAATTATTAAATGAAACTTTAAAAAAAAAATTTTTGTTGGTAATATGTTAGATGATGGCTTGTAAGATATTCTTATTCTGATAACATACATATGGTTAGATTTGAAAATAACGTATTTTCAAGCTTAGATAAACCGGATGAAAGTATGGGGCGACACTAGTGCCATCTCTCATCTCAGAATCATACTAGACCCCCGTCCTCTTTAGCCTTAATCTCAAAACATCAATCTCTAAATACATCGCACTCTCCTCATAGCACTCCACACGACAACCCACACAATATCTGAATATTGTTGGAAAATGTAGAAGTTGTGGCTGTTACAAGGATTTCACGTTAGCGCATGCGCACAAAATACTTTCAATTTGGGGGCCATGAATTTCATAGGGGACCATCTCTACCCCAACTCGCATAATCTGCGAAAATTTCATCAAAATCAGGTGAGAAATGTAGTAGTTATGGCTGTTGCAAAGATTTCGCGTTTGCGCATGCGCAGCGGCTACTATCAGTCTTGGGGGGGGGGGGGGGGTTACAGGGGACAATATACACGTCAATCCGCACAATCCCTGAAAATTTCATCGAAATCGGATGAGAGATGTAGAAGTTACAGATATGGCAAGACGTCAGACAGAAAGACAGACACGGAACCAAAATTGTTCACGAAGGTCTGAAACGTAAAACGCGAGTGAAAATTTTGATTTTGGAGACCTTTTTTTCTTCAACCTTGAAAAGTGAAAACAAAGCTTCCGCAACCTTAGTAAACTCAGGAACAATAATAGTAAAAATTAAGTAAAATAATAGCCTTCAAATGTTACTATGAAAAAGTTGATAGACCTAGTGTGGAGGTGACTTTATCCGTTCTTCCAAACATGTCTCATTTTTACGTTCAATAAAATCTAACACTGGGCGAAACTCGATTGGCTTTTACGACTTGGGAGAAAAGTGTTTTTAATATAAACCACGTGGCTTTGTTATAACGCCTGCGGTAGGTAGATATTGAGAAAACCAAAAATGAAAAAACACGAGAGATGCAGATAGTGGACACCGATATGAAAAATCCTGCACAGTCGCGGCGAAAAGGTTTCTGTGGTATTGCATCGTTTTTTGGGGGGTAGATCGAAATTTTTTTTTGTCAGCGCTTCAATAACTTTTCAACTTTGGTAGGAAAAACTCGAAACGGTGGTTAACTCAATAGCATGTCCGCTCGCTTTGCTCGCTCTTCCGTATAAGTGTACTGATCGCAGAACTTGAACATACAAAAGATTTATACTTGTCGGTTGTGTCTTGTAGTCTCGCGAGTAGGGTTGTACTTGGATGTGCTTAACCCTTAATTTCCCACTTGTTCAATAAATTTGTGTTTTTAAAAAAATCTCTTCATCATACGTGCCTACGAGATATCAAAATGAAAAGGAAACTACTTCACAATCAAGTTTATTAGGAAATGCTTGCATACGAGTCTGCAACACATTGGGACATTATCATGTCAACCACTACACAACAAGGTAGTGAAGTAAGGTTGTTAGTTCATGTACCCAAGCATCAAAATAAGAAAACAGTTGATTGTTCTCTACGCAACAGTCAGTCTATTTTATTTATTGGTCGCGTGAGCAAGACTTGCTTAGTTTTCGTGACGATTTTTCAGTTTATGAGCCAAAGCAAAGACAAGAAAATGTCAAAAATGTTTCTATTAAATTTAGAATTATTTTGACAGATCTATTGAATATTTGAGCAAAAGGTTACTCAGAGGCACTTTTACAGTCTGCCGTCTCAATAGTGATGTTTTTCAAAGGACCACACTAGTGCTATCTGCGTCAGCAGAATCTGTCTATAAACCCAATTTTTTGGAGTAGAAGAAAGAAACTAGGAAAAATCCTTGGTGGGATGTCTGGGACTCTTATTTCTCATTAAGTACTGAACCAAGGAATAAGGCGAAGAAGGTTCATTCATAGAGGGCTTTGTGCTGCCAACTCTAAGCATCTCTGATGAGAAACCGAACTAAGAGCCTACAAGGTACCTCGAAAGCCCTATTACAGTCTGTCAACTCGAGAATTATTTAGTTTTTCCTTTCGGGTATTGTGTTTTTACTTTAAAGTTTTATTACAAAATCGATAAATGGATTATCTAGATATCAGTTTAGGCTTGAAAGTTGATAAACTGTTGCAGGTGAGAATTGGACTTCCAAAAAGATACCTCAGGATACTAAGGGTTAAGGTGGTAAGGAAAATTTGTTGGAATTTTTTATCAACTCTTACGTGTTCAAAATTAAAGTGCAAGTTGACAACTCTGAGTTTTAGAAACCGCTCGGAGCCTTCGTTCTCAAAGTCTTTTTCAAGTTTACTTCTTGCTTCATTCTTTTTCAATCACGCCTGTTTTGTCATATTACTACCAAATTTAATCAAAATCGGTTCTAGGAAACTAAAGAAAGTGGCAAGGACCGACGGCCAAATTTTATTCGATTTTTGAATTCTACGTAATTTGAAACGTAAACCAACTAATCGTGATCTCATATTCTGCGATTTATGGTTTTCAGTCCTATTCCTTGACCCAGGTATAAATAATTTTCATGGAATGATTAGGATTTCCGCTGTTTAGCCCATAAATGGACTTTTATAAATTTCCAACCATCTGGCCGATAAGCATCTCTCTAGCATTTGCTTACGGGCAAATTGTTCAAATTCGGAGGTAGTTTGAAACAGCCAACGGTAAACAGAGAAAACTGTAGAAAAATAGCCAAGGTAAACTGTAAAATGGGAGAAAAATTCTGCACTTAAACAACCTCTCAATCGTGTTGATGATTACTAGGTCAGAAAACTTGTGAACATAGTCGTGAAAGTCATGTTTAACGTCAACGGTACTATTGATGGTACAACTAATTTGTCCATGATGTTCCAGATATAATTATTGATCAACTTTTCAAGATTTCGCTGAATTATCTCAAATTTGGAGGGTAGTTTGGTCCAAAGTTATTACTAGTTGACTGAATTAAAAAACAGCACGGTAAGCTGAAAAATGTGAGAAAAATTCTCAACATAATCGTGAACAACCTCTCAATCGTGTTGATGTTTGTCAGTTCAGAAAATTTGGTAGCGTGATCGTGAAAATTATGTTTTACATTGTGGGGACTATTGATGGTACAGTTTTGTTAACATATTTATACATGTTATTCAATCTAATAAGTAACATGATTAAGTTTGCATGATTTCCCTGAATTTGAAGAATCTTTTCGTGGGGGTGAGGGAATTTTTAAGATCCACGGGTGGAAATTGGATCTTGTAAAATACCCGAGGGAACCGCTCGCACAGGTTATGTGAGATTCAAACTCTCAAAAACCTCACCTCCTTTTCCCACATTGGATCTCAGCCTGGAACTGTTCAACACATTACTTCAGGCTGAGTTCTGGGAGTCTTCTTAGTTCTCTGCTAGGGGCCGGTCCTTCCCCTTCGCTGTCTCTCCCGTTCTCGAAGGATTTTTTTTACATTATTTTTCCACATAATCTGCCACAGTGGTCCAGTTTTTTTTGCTTTCCAGCATCTTTCCTCTCTCCAGTCCATCGCATGCATTCAGAGAATGTATGGAATGCGTCATCATCCTTGTTCTCCTAGCAGTTGGGACATTTTGGGGACCTCACCTTCCCAGTCTTATGTAGGTAGGCGTGGAAAATTCGGGAAGAAATTTACTTCTCCATACTTCCTCTGTAGCCATATCTCGATAAAAAAAACTCTCTGTTCAATTTCTCCCTTGCGAGGGAAAAACATTAAATCATGTTTAATGTTTTTCCCTCGCAAGGGAGAAATCAGATTGCCGATCACTCAGCTGATCAGTGACCACTCAGGCGCCTTCAGCATTCTCCATTGACCCTGCTTCTCAAATTTCAGCTTCCTGCGTTCAACAGGAGAGAAAATGGCCTTGGAGCTCACTCAGCTGATCAGTGACCATCTTGGTACAACTAGACCCCAAATGGAGCCGATTTAACGTGGTAACTAAGAAATCGGTCCGTGGTAACTAAGAAAAAAAAACGTTGCAGATTTGCGTGTCGGAATTCACAGAACGACCCCCAGCCCTAAAACATTAAACATGTTAAAAAAGGAGAATAGTTCGGCCCAAAATTATTACCTACTGGTTGAGTTGATTAAAAAAGGGTCATAGTAGACTGGAAAATGTGAAGAAAAAAAATCAACATGATAGGGAACAACCTCTCAACAAATGATGTTTGTCAGTTAAGAAAATTCACCAACACGGTCTAGAAAATTGTATTTCTTGTGGGTGGACGTATGGCTGGACCATCAATAGACTACTGGACTATGGATGGTGTAGTATTTACTTGAAATTCTATTATGAGGTAGCTTCTGACAAGAACTGAACATTGATTCCTCCACGTCCTAAGAATAAAACATTCCAGAGAGTAAATAAATAAAAAAGTTCAGAAATCCAGCGCGGTCAACGTGAGAAACTTCGCTGCAGAAGGCGAGCTGATGCATAGCAAGTTCCTCAGCCGACCGGAGTGCATAGTTTATGTAAAGATGCTGGAGAAGGGCTCGACGGTGGCGGCGCGAGGCGGCGGTAAAGCGAATTAATAATGCATCAGGGAGGGCGGACCGGAGAGGGAAAAGCCTCAGATAGGGGGTCGGGCGGCAGACCGCGGGAAGAGGGTCAGTGTGTGCGGTTTGTTGTAAACCTCTCAGACCTTGATGGGGGCCGACCAGGGAAGGGCTTGTTATCAAACCGCGACAAGAACATCCTGAAGAGGAGAAACTTGTGAAGGAGAGGGTGGAGAAACTGTTTGGTCAAAAGCACCAATCAAAAAGTACAATTAATAACAACCATTTCCATTCCAACTTTTCGGGATCAGTTTCTTCTACGGGTATCAGCGATTTTGGATCTAGATTCCTCAACATCCGTGGACCAATCAGATACAAACTGTCCTTGGTTGGAAGATACGACATTCTGCACCAATAAATAAAAAAAACATAGGTAAATAAAAAAAATTAAAAAAAAATAAATAAAAATTAAAAAAATAAATATATGAATAAATAAAAATTAAAATCATTTTCATACCAAGCAAACACAGGTGGTGTGGATTTTAGATTCCCGTCCGACCGGTCTCTCTAGGGTGCAAACGATTGGTCCTACAGAACTACAGTTGGTTTCATTCGATTCTAAAAACGCCGCAAATTATTTCAAAACGGTATATTTTTTCTGTATAGATCACTCGCCGGCAAAGCTGTGATCATTGCTGGCGAGTGATCTGTACAGAAAAAAATAATGGCTAAGATCACAGCTTTGCCATTGTCAGTACTTTAAAAAGAAATTGCAAGGAGGATTTTTTTGTTGGAAATTAGTTGTAAAATCCACACTTAGAGGAAATCTACTGAGTGTCATGTGTGGACACCTTGTATTAAAAAAACTCGGGCAGCCTCCCAGGACCCCCTGATGCTTACTACTTAGAGCTTCGGCTAAAATTCAAGAAACATGGAACATGCTTTAGCCGAGTTTTATTTGCTTGCTGTTTCCTTTTACTATGTATTTGTTCTTTGCTGTTTTCATTTCGAATGTTGTTACAGTTCTTTTAACTGTAGAGCATATCTCAGTTTCTTCCATAAATACAGCGGTTTGGCAGTATATAATTCATGAATAAATTTAGGGCTTGTCAACGAATGGCGAACGATTTTTCTACGAACATGACAGTTCCGTAGGCTTAGTTGTAAGTGGAAATCGTTGCAAAATTTCGTGACAAATCGCCGTCTCCCAACCGCGTCTTCCAAAAACGTGACTCTTTTTGCCAGTTAGCTCAAAGGTAAAGCATGTTCCATGCTAAAAGTTGCAGTCAGGGTTGTCCCCCAGCCAGTGGTATTAATTTGTTCATGTTGATACATTTATTGTGGAATGGGGACACCCTCAGACCCCGATTGTCAATGTTATGATCAAGGAACAAACCAATGAAAGACGGAATGTGTTCTGTTTCAAGGTACCGTTTGATGGGGAGACTTGGGACATGCTCAGGATCTGGGACATTCACCGGGAGAGCTGATGTAGAGTTAGTGACCAGGTTCTAGTATAAACTCTTTGTTAATTTTCAGAAGATAGTTATTATTATTATCAGTTCAAAGGGCGCCAATTTCACCCTCCCCTCAACAGGTGTTTTTATCAGATGTTTTGGCGCTCAGCAGAACTCAGTCCATTGTCACAGTGAACATCGATCAACTACCGCGAGTTTTTGTTTTCTATGCTCATTTTAGATTAGTCTGTGAGAATATTTTGAAAATTTGAAGTCACTTCCTCTTAATAGTTGACTGTTATCAGCGGTTTTTGTGTCAGTTTAGGGAGAGTTGAGACGAGTCGATTTGTGACTTATTTATTGTTTTTATGGTCTTTAGATGCCGAAGAAGTACATCCGTAAGTTCTAAAACATCCAAAAGGGAAAAACGTTCAGCCCTATCGGTTGAACATCAAAGACAATCTACGAAAAGCACTCGATTTGTGCCACTTTCAATTTTTAAGTCTTTAATGGTCTTCTCCTCTATGACATTTAGACTTGAAAAGAGGCCAAAAACATGAGTAGTCTCAATCCGGCCCCACTTATGGACCAACCTTAGAAAAAAACGTCTGCCAAGTTGGGTGGGCAGTATAGCTTCCTCACTCTTTGTAACATGGACGTATAGAATCAGTTGGCGAAAAAAATTATGATTCAAAGAGTTATTGAATACCAAAATATTAGCGGTCCACCGTCTAGGACCTAACCCACACAATCCCTGAAAATTTCATCGAAATTGGTTGAATAGTTGCGGAGTTTTGGTTGTAACAATAAATTTAAAGTTCGCGCATGCGCAGCGGCTATTGCTTGACCAATTTGATTGAAACTTATAGGGTGTCTCTTAGAAGTTAGTCCCTAACTAACCTCCAAATTTGACCAAAATCGGTTCATTAGAAACCAAGAAACCGAGGTTCCAGGAAATTCACGTTTGCGCATGCGCACTCGCTCCTATTGGTCCGAAGGTGCTGAAATTTATAGGGGACCGTCTAGGACGTAACCCGCACAATCACTGAAAATTTCATCAAAATCGGACCACAGGTTAGTATAGTTTTGCCCGGGACAAGGATTGACCACAGACAGACCGACAGACAGACAGACCGACAGACCGACAGACAGACAGACAGACAGACACGGAACCAAAATTGTTCGGGAAGCTCTAAAACGCAAAAAGCAAGTGGAAATTTTGATTTTGGAGGACATTTTTTTTTTTCACTTCTTTCACGAATACAAAGCTTCCCTACCTTCGGTAGTGAGGAAGCAAAATGTACACCAATCTCCTGTGGAGGTATATCAATTTTGATACCCACGTGTATCTGATGAACCATAATCTCACATGATGGGACGCAGAAAAAAAAATCTATAAAAACATTTAGTGTTGGAATTTGGTAATTTCGGTTCATGGTAATAGCGAAGTAATTTTGACGGAGATTTTAAAAATTCGATTTTCGGATTCTACAAAGGAACTTATTTTGCCAAAACATCGAATTTGAAGGCTTATGAACAAAATTTCGTGGTAATTCTGATTTGAATAATACACCAAAATACTCAAAAGCACCAATTTTCAATAATTGTTACTGCGAATGATTACCACGTGTTTGAGAATGCAAAATAACAAGGCCCGCAAGGCCAGTAAGAGCGTGTGGAGTGAGTAGAAGGCCCCGCACTGAATGGGTTAAGAAGGGGCTCATACTCACGATAATCAGATTTTTGTCGAATGGGATATAGTCTGTTCGGATCAGCGTTTCAATTTGTTCCCGCCGCTCATCACATGACACCGAAGGGAAAACCTCACAGTTAAGTCCGACTCATCGCCCCCCTCTACGATAGACGAATGAAGGGGTAAGAAAAGTCGAGGGGGTAGCAGGGGTGCCAGAGGGGATTAAAGAGGGATTCCCGCAGATGAATTTCCCTCCGAGCTACGTAGTAATATACCCACGGTGACGTGGTTTTCGGGGGGGAACACACGATGGGGAAAAATAGTGGAAAATCCTCCCTTCTCCCATTTTCACCCCTTGAACCGAGCTAATATCACCACCTTGTTAGACGTATATCAACCCTACCCTGCCTTACAAGGTTACAGGATCAACCACATCTTCATCGTCTTGAAAAACCTGTGAGAAACACCGCTGGTTCCAAGAAACAAGAACTCCTTATTTCCTGCGTGGAATTTCGCGTTGGAGAATTTCCTACGCGAAATTCCCCTCTTCTGTAGGAAATTTCGCTATTTCCAGCTAAACGCTTGTAATTTATCTTGCCCCAATAGCGAGTAGAAAAATCAACCAATAGATTCATTGTTATAAGAACACCCCTAAATCAAACGATTAAAAAAATCCCTTTGTGAAACTTGAGTGAACAAGAAATTTTGAAAATTTCCATTTTCTCGACTACAAAAGTCTCAAAAATACTCTCTTTGTCCCCCGGTAACTCATACGGCACCCACCCATTGTTATTTTGGTTTATTATTTTCAATAATGAACCTTTGGAAACGAGCAAGAAAAAATTATAACCCCCCACCACCACCCTCCACCTTCGAAATTTGAAAATTTTTTCACCCTACTCCGAACGCGGCAATATGTAGGGTTTCCGTGGACCGATATTGATGAAATTTGGAATGATGGCTCTCTTTGGGGTCTTGTTGTGTAATCTTTCAATATACAGGTATTGATGTTTTCATAATTAAAAATTGAGACGATTTTTCAGAATTTTTCGACACCACCGAGACATCTACGTGACCAATTGTTCGCCTAGTGAGGATAATTAATTAACTAATGGTGTCGAAGGACCAATCAACAATACTTCAGGAATCAATTCTACAACTTATTTGTAACATATTTTCCCTCTAAGTACTTTTTCTATCCATTATTATCCTTATTTTTATACAAATGGTGAAAAAAAACCTCTATTTTTGCTATAATAACACGTTTTTTTGCAATGAAACACCATTTTATCCCTCTAATGTCATAGTGAACCGTTGGAAAGCTGATGAAGGAGGATGTTTGATGCTTTCGGTAGAAAATCGTGATTCAGCAAGAAATAAGAAAGACTATCCCAGTGTACGTCTATCCTGAACTGGTAAGAACTCAGCATACGGCAAATTTAATCCCTTCCAAACGGTGTAATCAGATTTGAATCTTCATGGGAAATTAGGAAGTTACGACCATTTCAGTGCCGCAAGGTCAGGGCTCACCCTGATGAAATACTGTACAAGTCGTTCCAGGGTGAGTCCTAAGCAGAGGGAGTGGGGTTTTAGTTGGTAGGCCCAATGCTGGGGAGTCCAACACTGTTGGGGTGAACTTTCCCTTTGCTCTTAAAGACTTTCCACACTCCCGAAAAAAATTAAGTGCCGTAAGTTGAAAATTGAAAAGAAAAAGTGATAAGAGGCGAAAGTGTTCCCAAATTAGTTGGAGAATCGATTCCTGAAGAATTGTTGATTGGTTCTGGGACACCCAGTAGAAGTATCTCATTGGCACCCCCAGTGCGTTGGATTTTGGTTTTTATCCACAACCAAGTTGCCAGACTTTTTAAAAGAACATTCCACGTTTTGACAATTTTAGTCTGTGACAGTAAAGGGACTTAAATTATTCCATAAAGCGGGGATGAACCCATAGAAATGAAAGAAAAGAAGATCTGACCCAGGCTAGTAGGTTGAGTATGAGAAAAAAACAAAACAAATTGATGTAAACGATTTATTAAGCAATAGAATTTGAAACAAAAAAAATCTTTATATAGTCGATACTTGACTCAACATTGAGGGAGGGACTTGTCACAGGTAAATACACGAAACTATAATCATAGGTACTAAATCCAAGATAATATAGGTACTACCTACGAATTTCGAATCGGCCGTCGAATTTAGTAATGAACGAAATTAAATATAGCCCTAGACCCTTTGGGTAGGTACTTATAGTTGTTACTTATCAGATTCGGAATGGGAAGGACGGGAACCTCTGAAGCGGTCGGTACTTTCTGTGTACTGAAATCACCGAGTTCTGACGAGCAGGCAGTTAAGATTCAGGCTCCGACCTAAAACTGATCAAGATAGGAAGGGATTCCTCATTATCTTGCTTTATGGTACTCGAAGAGGTTGTGAGGTATGGTCGATTTAGCGTACTACCTACCGGTACGTGAAGTGTAGGTCGCTCGTCGTTGACATCCACGGCGAGGACTCACGGAGACGGTATATAGCACTCCAGGCGAACGGCAGAGACGAACGGACGAAAGAAGACTTCCGAGAAGCTAAGAACAGAGGTATCGGATGGTAAGAATTTCATCTCGTTTCAGATGGCATGAAGGTGGAATCAAACAGGTATGTAGGTAGGCTTACCAAAACGGTGGTGAAGAGCTGCCGGCGGTAAATGCTCGTTCCACAGGCGGTAGAGATCCGAGAAAGACGATCGATCCGATGAATTTTATTTTTCCAACGAGGAATAAAATCAATATCGGACGAAGACGGTAGAACGGGAAAACGAGGTACGGCATTTGGCAATGGCGAACAAAAGAAGGAGGAAAAGGAACGTTGGAGCTGAGATTTTGTCCTCCGCTCCAACAGGTAGCAGCACATGACGGGATGTACTAATTTGCAATAAATTCGCCCATGAATTTTATTCGAGATTTAGTTCATTATTTCCCTTTTCATGGAGGATAAAATTTGTAGAGAATGTTGGCCCATTTTCTTCTTAGTTAAATCGGAATAATTGAAATGAAAACGATCTGCATGGAAGTGTTGCCAGACAACTGGTGGAAGACAGGAACGGACAGCACCGAGAACCGCGTTAATATGAAAGTAGCGGGACATTCAAATAAATTCACGGTACAAGTCTAAACCGATTTTTTCCTAGCCTGTTCAAATCACGCATTGAAAGAACATTTCTCAGCATCGTTATCAAATTTTCAACAAACGACGCGTCGATTCATTTCTCAAAAGAACGTTTGAATTTGGTTTGACGCTCTTCATCCTTTCTCGACTCGTTTGATATGTAAGTGGATTCTCGTGTCACTTCAAACTTTATCATTCTTTCAAACCCAATAGAAACATTTCATCCGAATCAAACGTTTTAGGTAGAAACGTGAAATATCACGAGGTTTCAATTGAACAGCTCTGAATGTAGTCAAGAGCGTATACTTGATTGCTTTCTCGACAACCAATGTTGAAGGAAATTCGAAAAATGTGTGGCAAATTGGTTGGGCAATGTAGTTTCCTCAGGAAGAAGAACATGGATGAAGTAAATATAATCACATCATCTGTAGGTTCAATAATGAATTTATTGACCATTAGTTAGGAAACCCTTTACAAGTTACTGGTTTCCTATACCTTTAGTAAGAACAACACGATTGAGACTTGTGTTTTTGCAAGATGGTTTTCATTCAGCCGAAAGATTACTTTTGTAGTTGTGAGTACTGCACCGGAAAGCCGACTGACCACGATACCATTCGGTCAACAAATCTCTAGCCCTTCAGTGGTAGACGCCGGAATTGGCCCATTATTCGAATACTGTGGTTCACAGTGGTTATTTTGAAGGCTGTTATTCACAGTTCCCTCCTAGATACTACCTCCATACAAGATCTCACCCTCCTCTCTATCCCCCAACCCGCTCAGGGGTTAATATGAGTCCCTTTCTTGTCGCCTACCCTTTGTGTATTTTTTAAAATCTTGTATAAAATGACTGAGCACTCTTCTGATCCCAGATAATGGCTACAGTGGCTTGGGGTTAAATTCAGAATATTCCAACCCAAATTGAGACTTTTCCAAATCTAATTCAGACTTTTCCATTTCAATGTAAATATTCATCATTTCAATATCAAAATTCTCAAATTTTTGTACCATCTTCTTCGCCACTGATAAATGCAACTCTGGGATATAAAAACAACTAGTGTTCGATGGACACAGCAGGAGTATATTCTTTTGGGTTGAAAAAACGAAATAGTAAAAAAAAAAAACGATTTTTACCATTTCGTATTTCTGTGTTGAATGAAAAACTGTTTTTACCATTGTTTTTCAGTGATCACCTTTAGATACACCAGGAGATGAGTTGAATATCACATTCAGACCGATAACTATTCAAAAATATGATAAATACTGATTTAGTCGGGAGGAAGTACCGAGAGAGCGCAGCGCTCCGGGGTCTACCAGTTGCAGAATGAAAAAAAGAGGTCTACCACTGAAGGGCTAGCAGTCAAGTAAGTCGCTGAGCTGGTCCGTCATGTGTTATCTTAGGACCACCTGCAGGTAGGTTGACTTCATGCCGCGTCCTTTGGAGCAGAGGGGTATAGGATTATAGTCAGCCCGAAGCAAGCAACTGATAACTTACGAGGTAAGTGGGGTGGTATTCGACCTTCCGGGCAGATCAAAGCTTAATAGGCCTTCCGTTCACCACTCTGGGTCAGATCAAGTTTGAAGGCATTTAGCTCGTTGGACTTGAGGTGGCGCTTAGCAGTGGCCTAAATCAGGGGGTTTGCTGGCTCTGACATGTAAGATCATGCCTTAGCAAGAGCATCGGATCTTTCATTCCCTGTATGCCACAGTGAGAGGGAATTTCGAATTATTTGGAAATTATGGGTGTTGAAAAACGAAGTTTCCGAAAAGTTACGAAGTTCACTTTTTAAGATGCTTTATTCCCCGTAAAATTCGACTGAAAAAAATTCACTTGGGATCAGGGAGTAAGGAAATTTAATGCTCTTTCCAACGGTATCCTCAAATTGTAATTATTACAGCAAATTAATGGAGTTATTACCAATTTAACCCTTTACTTCGCAACGTCTAATATACTATACGTATGTATAAGTGTTCAAATTTTAACATTATAGAAGCTTTTTCAGTTTTATCGGGTTTTAGAGGGCCAAGGGTACACTTCAAGGGAAAAATTGAAACAAATCCCAATAGAAAAACTACCAAAATTTTGGATCATAAACTCGTTACGTTGATTGAGACTGCATAGTTGAATTGGTTACATTCACCTTTACTACATTATCTAATTGGTACGAGCAGCAAGTGAGAAGATATAATAATTGTACCTAGCGAGTAATTATTACTACTGATTCTTCCATTGTTTTATTTTATGGATTCTTTCTTCCCATTTGTTTTTTTACTTTTAATTTCATTCTGATTGAAATAGAACGAAATACATTTTATTCAATAACAATTCTCATTCATCGTTGCAGTTTACGATACATAAGTACTTACTAAACCACACGTGTTGAAAATCTGTTCAAATATCAACATTTTATAAGCATTTTTCAATTTAACATGTTTTTGGAGGGCCTAAAGAACACTTTAGGGGGGGGGGAGGGGGATTTGAAAGAATAGCCATGGGGATACTTCTGCCAAGTACAGGGTTAATGAAGTAAGGGCAAAATTACGGAAAAAAAACTTTAAAATTAAAATAACTCGGAAAAGAAGGGTTTAAACGAAAATTGCTACGAGATATTTTTTGTTGCAAATTAGTTGTAGGATCGATACCTTGAAGAAATGAGACCTATTTTGTGCACACCCTGTAGATCACAGCTTTTGAAATTTCAACCCTTATTTTCCAACCCTCAGAAAAGACCTACATCAACCAAAATCTTCAGGTCACAACTAGACCCCAAATGGAGCCTACATACCAAATTTCATCAAAATCGGTCAATGATAACTTTTATACTAACTATCTTCTTTCTCTTCATCTTCTTCGTGTTATTACAACTTACCCAACATGTCGGACTTTCCTATCGTCAATCTTTTGAGAGTCAGACGGATACTGATGAGATGAGGTATTCACTACAGAGATTACCCTCTAGACCTACTATCTAGAGATACCTAATGACCGGAGCCTACCCATCACAACAATATTGGAACGAGATCGTCTGAAAGTTCAATGAGACCTTGTGCAACCTCCACCGTCTGATGACCTCTACCGCTAATGGATTTCCCGTATCAATCTTCCAGCTTCAAGATACCCCTCAGCCTGGAAATAATTACCCAGAAAGGCCTGATATAGTTACAGAGAGACCTCCCGCGCAGACCAATCACATTAACTCGGATTAATTAAATTTCATTCTCTTTGTGAATGCGGTTTTCAGTGCAGAGGGCGCGGGAAAACGTCCGCGGAGCGAATGATGAAAAAAAGTCGTCCCGTTTATTTGGGGATGTCACGAATCCGTGAGATAGGTAGCTTATTGCACCGCTTACACGGCGTGTTTGTCGACAAATACTGATATTTTGGTAAATAGTGGACGATATTGCCGTTTGGAAAGCCCTGTTTATTTGATTGGTTATTTATATGTGAATGTATGTCACGAGTTCAGTCACGGTAAAATTAATAAATAGGTGGATATTTTGTTTGGAATTCGAGAATTCGGAATCTCTCTAATTCGAAATTATCAATGAAAAGCCAAAAATATTTGAGATGAGGATGCCTCAAATCAAAATGTTCCATCAGTACCTAAGTAAACAAAATTGTTATGGGAGGGTAGAAGAGCTCAAAGTGACTATAAAACCCCAAACGTACAGCATGAGTGAACGTGCAAATTTTCAGTTTTCATTTTGGTTTATCATTTTCAATAATGAACCATTGGAACCAACGAAGAAAAATTTTTTTTTAACTCCCCCTCAAAATTTGTTTGTTTACGTTTCAAGGTACGTAGAATCCAAAACGCTGCAAATTATTACACAATGGTTTATTATTTTTCTGTATAGATAACTCGTCTGCAAAGCCACCAACCATCCAACATGACGAAAAACATCGATCGCATTTCGGTCAGCTATGATTTGAACGGAGATTAGGCCTCTTGCGATTCACACCCGTGTTTCTGATTTATCCTAAGTCCAACCCTTAAGTTCGCTTTGGGAGCGAACGGTTTGTCCTACGTGGTCTCTAAAAATTCTAAAAATTTAATACTATCTTAAATTGATGGAAAAACAATACCTTTATATAAAAATTTTTCGAGTTTGGGCTTTTTCAAAATTTCAACCCTTAGAAGTGACCTGCATCAACCAAAAGCTTCGGGGCAGAACTAGACCCCAAATGGAGCCCACATACCAATTTTCATCAAAATCAGTCAGTGCTAAGTGAGGAAGGTGCCGTGGACGGCGGATGAACGGCCAAATTTTTATTCGATTTTTGGATTCTACATACCTTTTTTTTTCTTGGTCGATTCCAAAGGTTCATTTAATGTTCAATAATTAACTTCATTATTGAAAATAATAAACCAAAATATTTATTACGTTATGCATTATCAAAAGTTTGCGATTCACACTCGTGTTTCTGATTTATGGTATGTCCAACCCTTAAATTCTCGTAGGGAGGGAACGGTTTGTCCTACAAGACTCCGCGTGGTCTCAAACAATTCTACAAACTCTATACTATCTTAAATTGATGGAAAAACAATACCTTTATATCAAAATTGTTTGAGTTAGGCGTTTTCAAAATTTCAAAATTCATTTTCAACCCTTAGAAGTGACCTACATCAACCAAAATCTTCGGGGCACAACTAGACCCCAAATGGAGCCTAAATACCCAATTTCATCAAAATCGGTCAATAATAAGTGGGGAAAGTGCCGCTTACGGCATAAATCAACATGGAATGGAACAATGGAAACATAAACCAATAAAATTTGAGGGGGTGTTGAACATTTTTTTTCTTGGTCGATTCCAAAGGTTTAAAATAATGGACCAAAATCGAATAAAAATTTGGCCGTCCGTTTATTATTCTAAATAAAGCATGTTCTCTCTTTCTCTTTCTTCAATAAAGAACATTTGAATCGCTGAGTGTAGAAACGGGACAAGTCCCTGAAACCTAATTTTACAGGAGACGTAAAAAACTACCTACACACAGAAGAAATTTACCAGATTCTTTAATTCATTTCTTCTGTGTGTAGGTAGTTTTTTACGTCCCCTGTAAAATTAGGTTTCAGGGACTTGTCCCGTTTCTACACTCAGCGATTCATTTGGAATCGAGCACAAAAAAACTAACCCCTTAATGTATGTAAAATCCAACATTTTTCTACGTGGTATTTTGCCCATCACCGTGGACCGATTTTGATGAAATTTGGTCCAATTGAGCCCAGGAGGTTTTGGTTATTGTCAGTCACTTCTAAAGGGTAGAATTTGAGGGGGGGGGGGGGGAGTTCAAAAGGCCTTAGCTCGAAAACTTTCGATATACCTACACCTACAGGAGTTGTTTTCTCATTAATTTTAAATAGTTGGAATTTTTTTAAATGAAATCATCCGTAAGCCTAATTGTTCGCTAATGATGATAACTATTCACCTGATTAATGAATGTTCCATGATGTTTTTCATAAATTGTGAGGCGGAAAGCGAGAAGGGACCTCTTGTCGGCGTTCGTCGAAATGGAGTTATTGCTATTTTCTCAATCTGTATAGATTTATGAAGAATTTAAGACGAAAAGCATCCTTGTAGTTCAAAAAATGACGAAGCTGCAGTATTTCGGTGTTTTTTAACAGAAAAAATGGATTTTGAGAAAAAGGACCATAAACTTCAAAATGCTACCTTCTTGTTATTTCTCAGAGTTCGATATTTTCTTATTTAGGTTACTTTCGATTCGATTCGATCTTTCAGGCCTATACACTTGGGTTCTAGAGGGTCCAAGGATCAATAATCGATTGAAAGTAAAAATCGATACTTTCGACCTTCTTCCAGTTTTTAGCCTTCTCCTCGGAATCAGCTTTGCCGACAAGAGGTCCCTTTTCGCTTTCCGCCTCACAATTATAGATTATGTTCAACCCAGACGGTCAAACTTTGTTAAATACGCGTTTATTGTGAAAATTTTCAGAACACGTGGGTGCCTCCTAGGGTCCTATTCTCTCCTCTAGAGATGCAAATCGATTATCAATAGTTTAAAATATAGATAATTTTCCTCCAAACATTGATTTTTCATCGATATCAAGTCTTTTGATATGTATCGATTATCGATTATTGGTTTATTATTTTCAATAATAAGCCTTTGGAATCGAGCAAGAAAAAAAAAATTTTAACCCCCCCTCAAAATTTGATGTTTTAGGTTTCAAGGTACGTAGAATCCGAAAATCGAATAATAAAATTTCCGTCCGTCCGCCGTACGCCGTACGCGGCACTTTTCTTAGCAACACTGGACCGATTTGGTTCAAATTTGGTATATGGGCTCTATTTGGGGTCTAGTTGTGCCGCGAAGCTTTTGGTTGATGTAGGTCACTTCTAAGGGGTGAAAATTAAGGGTTGAAATTTTCAAGAGTGCCCTAGCTCGAAAACTCTCGAAATAAAGGTATCGTTTTTTCACCAATTTCAAATAGTACAGAATTTTTAAAAATTTTTGAGACCACCCGGAGCTCTGTAGGACAAACCGTTCGGTCCCTACGAGTATTTGAAGGTTTTCCTTCGATAAAACAGAATCATGAGTGTGAATCGCAAAAGAGGTCTAATCGCCGTTCAAATTTTATCTGACTAAAATGCGATCGCTGTTCATTTCTTCGATTTGTATACAGTTTTGCCTTCTGCGTAACCAGTAATCAAATTTCCATATCAAGCTTTCTATTTTTCGAATCGAGTGTGAAGCGTTTAGTTCTTTCTAATAAACTTGATTGTGAAGGTGTGAAGCCATTATAGTGTGGTAGGTAGTACCTACCAATAGTTGGTAGGTAAAAAAAATTGGTAGGTAAAAACAATGTTTGTAGGTAAAAAACGCTGCAAATCATTGCTCACTGATCAGATCACTGATCAGCTGAGTGAGCTCCGAAGCCATTTTCAATGCTATTGAATGGAAGTGCTCTTCCAGGCGTCTCCAGCATTCGAGGATATCTTCTTCACTCCTCACATCACTGATCAGCTGAGTGAGCTCCAAAGCCATTTTCAATCCTATTGAATGGAGGTGCTCTTCCAGGCGTCTCCAGCATTCGAGGAGATCTTCTTCACTCTTCTGATCACTGATCAGCTGAGTGAACTCCGAAGCCATTTTCAATCCTATTGAACGCAGGAAGCTGATATTTGAGAGGGAAGGTCAAGGGAGAATACAGATGGTGGTAGGTGCTATTGATGGAGAACCAGTGATCTATACAGAAGGATGATCTATACAGAAAATAATAAACCTTTGAGCAATGATTTGCAGCGTTTTTTATTAATTTTAATATTTGAATAGCATAATATCCATCAGCGTTCTGGCACTCAGCTGCCCATGTGGACGTCTTTTAAAAAAGATCTGTAATACGAGCAAGAGGACCGAATTTCTTCGATATTTCTTGGCACAGGCCAGTATTTAAAACGTCACACAATAAGACCTAGGAATCCGCTAACCCCCCCTCCCCGTCACAGCTATGAACGCTCCTAACTGAACGAAGATAAATTTGACAGTGTCTAAGGTTTTAACGATCGAAATTCAAGTTGCCAAATACAACCGTATCAGACTTTTACCCGTAGGTACCTATTTTAAATCAAACTTTTGTAATACGTAATGCAAAATGTAGTCCTATTATTTAAAACTAGATAAAAGAGCCTATCTTATAGAAAACTCTCTTATTCACTGCAACTATCCTTCTGAATTAAATTCCACTTAATTCCATCCACTTCCCAATACGTATGAGCATGAAAAGCTCTCCGAATGAATTACCCCATGTGGTAGTTAGATAACCCCTGGTCCACGACCGAGTTTACGAAACTCTAACTTTGAAGTAGCTTGTACTTCATGGCTAACAGTTTTAAAACCTCTCCGGGAGAACAATGAGAGGGATAGGGGAACCGGAGAACAACTCTTGGAAAAAAAAGGGGAAAAAATAGAAAGACAAATATAAGGAGAGAGAGATAAACAAGAGGCGAAATGTGGGATGGGGATGTTGTATAGAAAGCGTATGTGCTTCCGAGCTCTGTAGAACCACTTGGCGCAATAAATTGCGTGGATGGTGGGATTCGAGCACCCCCCCCCCCCATCCTGTATTTTTGTTTAATTTACTGCGTTTAAGACCGGGACAAATCCAAAGGAATGAATTCAGATTCAATCCAATCTGTGCAGTCTTCCGTCCGAGATAATTCTGAAATGGCCTGACAAAAATTAAAATACAATTATTACATTACTTGAAACTACATTCTTTTTACTCCCGCGTCGTTATTACCCTACCTGGATCTTTTGTTTTACATACTGACACAGCCTTGTGAGTGGCACTATTCGATTCAGAGAGAAAAATCACTAGGAAAACCGCCCCAAAGTTAATCCACCCGCAAGTGATGAAACAGTCACTGTCATGCTGAACCCACGAATTCGATAAAAATTTCACGCTTTTTCTATCGGAAACACAAATTGTTCGAAAAATAAAAGCATTTAAAAAACATCTGAATACACCGTTGGAAAGGTGAGCTTTTCAACCAACTTTTAGGACTGCTGCAGGAAAAAAAAAACCGTACATTCAGTTGGGCTAGAAAACGATTGAAAACAATCAATGCAATGAATTCAGATTCAATCCAATCTGTGCAGTCTTCCGTCCGAGATAATTCTGAAATGGTTTGACAAAGATGAAAATACAATTATTTGATTACTTGAAAAAAGGAATGAGAGGTGAAGAGAACTTTGCAAGTCGTTTTTGGCAAATTTTTGAACCACTGAAAAACTGAAAAATCAAATTATTAGTTTTTTGGATTATTATTTTCATTTATAAACTTTTGAAATCAACCAAGAAATTTATACCCCCCCCCCCTCAAAATTTGTTGGTTTACGTTCCAAGCTACGTCGAATCCAAAATCGAGTCGTCCGTACGACGTCAGCTGTACGCGGCCCCCTTCAGTTACCATGGGCCGATTTTGATGAAATTTGGCATATGGGCTCCATTTGGGGTCTAGTTGTGCCCCGAAGTTTTTGGTTGATGTCAGTCACTTCTATGGGGTGAAAATTGAGGGTTGAAATTTTCAATAGTGCCCTAGCTCGAAAACTTAAAATAAAAATATGGTTTTTTCACCAATTTTAAATAATAATGAATTTTTAGAATTTGTTGAGACCACCCGTAGTACAAACCGTTCGCTCCCTACGAGCTCTTAAGGGTCGGACTTACGATAAATCAGAAACACGAGCGTGAATAACAAAAGAGGCCTAATATCCGTTCAATTTAGAGCTGACCTAATAGTTCCTAATAATTGGGGTATAATAACAATTCCTGAAAAACATTTAAATGGTGGTAATTTTGTGCTGATTCCGAATAAATTTTACATTACTGTGTTTATGATGGTAACAACCATTGAAAATTTCAAAGAACACGTCGTTTTAAGCCGTTATTTAATACAATTTTGGCTCGATAATATTACTTACGAATGTATATTCGATAGTGGTGAGATAAACCATTGAAATAGAATATTGATGTGAATTAGCATTGATACCAATATCTGCACTGGTTCCGTTGTATGGTTATTGGAAGGAGGCGGTCGACATTTTTGATATCGGTAATAATAAATGACAGAGTGAGGTCATTCGCAGCCGAGCCATGAATCACCTTTTGAGGCTCCAAGATCATTTAAATGAGGATGTCGTCCAGCTTCTCCACACAGATGATCTGCATAGGAGATTCAAGAGAAGCAAGCCACACGATCTAATCTACTTAATGTGACCATCATGAAGTGCAAATTTCAAGACAATAAGAACTAAGTGAAGCATCTTAGATTTCTCATTGTACACTATATATCAGAAAGATGTTGCTTATAAATTGTAACTTGGTGCAATAAAACAAGTGCACTCAGCACTTTGATGGTTTGCCGAACAAGGGTATTTCTAACCAACACACAATTAGTCGTATGGGTTCAGTTCAACTATAATTACTCTAACTTAGGTACTCCCTGAACTCCCGTCGTATTAGCTTTTGATTGAACAGAAACAATTATCATTATTAACTGTAACCCCTCTCCTCCCTCTACTATCACTGTTTGTCTGTATCTCGATGTATTTTGTATTCTGGCAGCTAGTGTTTTCATTATGACTGGTTTCACTGTATGTTTAATGAAAGAAGGTGAACGACAGATTTCGATCTACCAAACCCGAAAGTTCATTACTGTCACAAACACCGAAACCACGTTCACCTCAATATTGGAAGACAGGTGAAATGAACACGAATAACTTTTGTTTACTCAGCGAGCGACCCAATCAGAGGTTTTACGACCACCGAGAGCTGAGTAGGAAAAATTACTTTCGAAATTGCCTTCTTGATGGGTATTTCGGGACGAGTGATACGAAGTGGACGGAACTGAGACGTCTGTCTTGGAGTTGTGACTTCAAAAAATTATATTACATAGAATGAAAAGTAGAAGGGGTTGCACTCGTGCAGCCGGCCAAAAAATAAAAAGAAAAAACCGCTGAAAATAATTACACAACGGTTTATTATGTTTCTGTAAGGATCACCCGTCTGCGAAGAACATGGAGTTTCCAGTTATAGTACCTACCAACAATAATTCGCTCAGTGTTAGGAATCAAGTTTATTATGACTTGAAGTTCCTACCAGCTAAACATCGTTATTCAAAAGTTGTGAGTGCCTTGGTTGTTAAGGAAGCGAGTGAGTTTCATGAAAAAATTCTATTAAAAAAAAACGAAAAAATCTCCCTTAGAAGGAAAAACGATAGATCATGGATATGTCCATTGTTGTAGATGTAATTTGAAAATTAAAATGATGAAATAAAGTACACACAAGATATTTTATAAACAATATGTTCTAATAATAAGTACCTACCTATTTAGTTTTTCTATGAACAAACAGAATTTTTTTTTCTAAACAAAAAACTCTCCGATCGCTCGTAATAAATCGCAGTATTCTAGAGAAGCTTGCATCATAAGAATTGGATTTTAGGTTATCATTTTCAATAATGAACCTTTGGAGTCGACCAAGAAATTTTTTTTAACTCCCCTCAAAATTCGTTGGTTTACGTTTCAAGGTATGTAGAATCCAAAAATCGAATAAAAATTTGGACGTCCGTCCGCCGTACGAATTGACTGATTTTGATGAAATTTGGTTTACAGGCTCCATTTGGGGTCTAGTTGTGCCCCGAAGATTTTAGTTGATGTAGGTCACTTCTAAGGGTTGAAAAATAAGGTTTGAAATTTTGAAAACGCCCTAACCCAATAAATGTTAATATACCTAATGGTATTGTTTTTCCATCAATTTGAGATAGTATTGAATTTTTAGAGACCACGCGGAGCCCTGTAGGACAAATCGTTCGCTCCCTACAAGAACTTGAGGGTTGGAGTTACGATAAATCAGAAACACGAGTGAGAACCGCAAGAGAGGCCTAATCCCCGTTCAAATTTTAGCTGACCAAAATGCGATCGATCATGTTGGTTAGTGGTAACAATGGCAAAGCCGTGTTCTTTGCAGACGAGTGATCTACATAGAAAATAATAAACCTTTGTGTAACAATTTGCAGCGTTTTTTGGATATGCTGAACGAATACAAAGCTTCCTTATTTTCGATACCGAGGAAGCAAGTATGATCGCTCATCTACAACAAAATAACTAACGGTTGTAATAATTTTTTGCATTCCAATCGAAAAGATCAAACGAGAAGTGTAAAACTTCGCAACTCCCAAACCTCATCTCCCTAATAGATATATCGACAAGGTAGATTTCTTCATTTCCACCCACTTTCAAGAAGAAACAAGCAAATGCCGGATCTTTTTGAGGGAAAATAAGATTGCCCTAATTGCACGAAAAAAGGTGGAAGGAGTGGGGAGAAAATGCTGAATATCGTCACTGGGGTGGACAAAGAATCCCCAGGTTTCGAAAACTTGACCAAGCCGTGTTCTTCGCAGACGAATGATCTATATAGAAAAATAATAAACCTTTGTGTAATAATTTGCAGGGTTTTTCAACCAGACTTTTCAAAGAATAAAAGTCTCTCTCAGAGTTGCAGACTATTTTGTGATTTAAAATAAATAAATATTTTTTCATTCCATTCGAGCGTTCGAAAATTATTTTCAGTATTTCTTCCCTTGATAAATTTTGTATAATGATTTTTTTAATCAACCCTGTTCACAGTACAACCCTCTCAACATGGCAGACGTTTTTCAGACCCCTGAGAATTCCCATTGAAGAATAAAGGGCTGTTGGGGAAAGACAAATTTAAACGACGAGGTGAAAGGAAGGGCCAAAGTATCGTCGTTTCCACCCCACCCCGAGACAGTTACAAATCTCGCCGCAAGGCGCTGCAAGGGCGTTGATGACGGCGGTATCCCGCATTCTAGTCACGACTCCGTCCCCCGGATGACCGGCCCGTGTACGGAATAATTCCGGACTTCCTTTTCCTCGCCCGAATTCTTCCTGGCTTCCCGCACCTTAATTGTTTTTGTTATTTTAACGCGATTAGAGGTCGCACTGAGGTGTCTAATGAACCTTCGTTAGGAGGATATTTTCGAGAAGGAGTCCCTATAATAATGTTATCGTTTTGATATGTTCAACGGAGAAGGAGTAAACACTGCTCACACTGTCGAAGAAATCTTTGTATTCTTGCAGCAGGACCACAAAATTTGAGTCTTACAAAATCTAAATTCTGAGTTTTAAAGCGTAACTCCAAGATGGGAGTCTAGCCCCAACAATCCTTGTTAGGTTTCAGCGCTGCCTATCGCCACTTCAACGAACTACCAGTCCTGATTACCTTAACTACTACCTTAACTAGTCTATTCTAAAGATTGTTGTCTCGTAATCGTTTTCCAAATTTCTATAACATGAACCAGTGACGATTTAGGAGATCAGCTTTGAAATGACAATCGAATGACTTTGGGCACGTTTCGCAACATAAAATGACACTTGGCATCATTTTCAAGCCCATTACTGTTCAAAGAGAAAATAATAAGAGAAACGATTACGAGGCAACAATCTTTAGAATGGTAGTTATGGTAATCAGGACTGGTAGTTCGTTGAAGTGACGGGAGGTAACTGAAACCCGACAAGGATCGTTGAGGACTAGACTCTCATAACTCGAGGCGTGAACTCATTTGACCTACGATTTCTCAGTCCAAAATCGATCAAATTCTGAAAGGTTTTTTAAAAAATAGGTTCCAAAAAATAAAGTAGTGCGTGAGTCGAAATTTTCTATTTTTGACGTCAGATTCAAATTTAGCGCACTTCAAAACGTCCCAGAACGCCTGAAAAATATGGTATTTTTGAAGAAAAAAAAACACAACTTGAAATTTTTTTCAATAAAGAACATTTGTCACGATTAGGGTACTGAACATCGAAAAAATGCTACAATTTACGTGTGTGTACTCTTTGAGTCCGTGAAGACAAATAAAGTATTTTTAATGGTTATTGAATTAAAAAATTGCTGAAAATCGATTAGCATGAAGCAGATATGGATGCATCAAAGGGTACATTACATTGAGCACATGATAGTAATCCAGCATGATTGGATCCAAACGACAATCTGTCAAAGAACCAGCAGCCTTGCTCTCCGAATGAGAGGAGGATGGAAGATTATTATCAAGACGCTTATCATAAGACATTATCAAGATGCTGAGTCTTATTAGCTGTTTCAACAGCAACCGTGTACCTGCGCAATGGACCATGGTGATTACAAGAAGCGAAGTGCAGACTGGAAGCTGAATTTAACGAAACCATTCTATATTGTGATTCGCAATTCGCCAGTGATCCTTATGATAGGAATTCATTACCAGGATACGCTTTTCTGATGTACAGTGGTTGTGTGTCCTGGGGAGATGAGAAGTAGTCAACAACAGCGTTTCAACAGAGGCCGAATATGGTATTGTAGGTTGCCACCCAAGAAACTCTTTGACACACAGGCAGGATTGTCAGAGGTTGTCCACTCCTCAAAGATGATTCCACTCAGAATTTCGACGACAATTAAGAAGCTCTCAATCTTGAACAGAACGATTTACCAGTCACGAACTAAGACAAAGATAAGCGCCATCACTTTCAACAATCAAAGATTTCAGAGAAACTCATCGAGCCTATGATTTGCAAGCTGATTCTTCGACAAAGTTTTTGTGTCTCTCTTGTGTGGTATACAGATGGATCAGTCATGTGTGGAAGATCTGGCATAAGCATTAAAGGCCCTTCGGCCAGCCTTATAAAATCTCTCGGGACGAATGCCACAATCTTTCAGGCAGAGGTCCATGCAATTCAACTGTGCGCTGAAGATATGCTGAACAAGAATATCAAGAGAGCCAAAGTGTACATCTTGTCAGACAGTCAGGCTGCCCTGAAGGCCATTGCTTCATACACTATAACCTCGAAGCTGGTCTGTTAATGCCTGAATACCCTTAAAACTGTGGCCCAGGACAACCAGGTCACCCTACTCTGGATTCCTGGACATGAGGGTCATGAGAGTAATGAAACTGCTGATCGTCTTGCGAAAAGAGGCTCAGAGTCCCTGCCAATTGGGCCGGAACCATTCCTGGGAACCACCAAAAGCTGCTTACAGAATGTGGTTAACAACTGGGAAAGAAATGAATATTGGCAGAACCTCCCAGGCCTGAGACAGGCAAAACTATTTGTGACGTTCTCCAAGAAACGGGCTGAAGAACTTATAGCTATGCCTAAGAAGGACGTCAGAATACCTGTGGGTCTGCCAATAGGTCACTGCCCACTTCGATATCACCTAAAGAAGATAGGCAAACTAACAACGGACATCTGCCGTTTCTGCGACATGGAAATGGAAGATGTCGAACACATCATGTGCCACTGTGAAGCACTGGGTCGAGCTAGATACACAATCCTCGGAAGTGATGTCTTAGTTCCTGAAACCATCTCTAGTTATATCCAGCTTTTCAGATCTTCTCTGCTTTGCCAAAAAGTGGGGAGAAGGGGTGTTCAGTAAACCCTTCTTAGTGAGCTAACATAGCCTGGAGGCACTCCACAATAGATCTTGTTGGTCGCAGTGGAAGGAGTTTGTATATCAACTCATTTAAGACTTCCTACTCTATAAAAAAAAAAATTTTTGTGTAATGAAAAATTTATTCAGCTACAAGAAATAACCTTGTTAGGAGAGGTTGTTGTAGTTATTTATGCAGCTATTATTCATACAGTTCTGTAATGTTGGCACTGTAGATATGCTGTAAGTCGTACACTGATAGATATCGTTTCAATAGGTACGAGTTATTTTATTTCCTCCTCATGCACGTCAGATTTGAGTCCTGTTAATTATGTTAGTGTTTAGTACTTCAATCGAAGAATATTTCTTATTTTTCATACTCTCTTGACAAAGTACAATCATGAAATAACGTTGAAACCAGGTGGTTCACGAAGGCTAAATTACGATTAGAGCAATTGGGATTAAAGTCCGTTGAGTAATGTAGAGGGGAAAGGGAGAAAGATGGTCTGAGCTTATTATACTCCCTCAGAATAGGGGTGGGGGGGAAAGGAAGACCATTGTGAGGCACAACTAATGTTCATGGGGCTCGGTGTGCACATTGTTTGCGAAACAACCCCCTCCCTACATTTTCAAGGGTCCCGTCACTACCATAAATGAAGGGCAGGATTAAGGGTTGGAGGAAACAAGGGTGCAGGTCAGAGTAATGAGGCGAGAAGATCAATTTTTACTTCCCTTCTTCCTTTACCCCCTTTATTTGAGGTGATTTTGCTTCCTCGCTCGTCGAACAAGAGCAAGTTTAAATACAGCAGATCAAAAATTTTGAGTCTCTAAAATCAGAATTTTTACTCAAACTTTTCATATAAGAACTAAAAAAAAGTGTTTTTCTGGTGAGGACAGTTTTGATTTTGTAGGACCAACGTTTTTTTTAGATAAGCTGAACGAATACAAAGCTTCCTTATTTTCGAAACTGAGGCAGCAAGTGTGATCGTTTATCTACAACAAAATAACGAACGGTTGTAATAATTTTTTGCATTCCAATCGAAAAGATCAAACAAAAAGTGTAAAACTTCTCAAATCCCAAACCTCATCTCCCTAATAGATATACCGACTAAGTAGATTTCCTCATTTCCACCCACTTTCAAGAGGAAACAAGCAAATGCCGGATCTTTTCGAGGGAAAAAAGATTGTCCTAATTGCACGGAAAAAGGTGGAAGGAGTGGGGAGAAAATGCTGAATATCGTTACTGGGGTGGACAAAGACGCTCCCCAGGTTTCGAAAACTTTCTGGACGTCAATGCATAATTTATCAACGGCTTTACTCGAAAGATATCCGACTTTCTGACGGCAATTAGCCGCGGTGGAGCCATGAATACTTTATCAAAACCGGAAATACGGCGAGCGGAATGAAGTTTGAAGGTAATTATTATCATTGTTGTTTATTGAAGAAGCTTAGCTTTGGTTTGGGGATGAAGGAACGTCTGATCCTTGAGTTTCGTTCTTCTACCGAGTAGATTTGGTGAGCGAGTGCAGTTTTAAACCAACTGTGGAGCAACCCGTATTGACAGAGGAGTACTCAAGGGTCTGAGATGAATAAAATTACAGAATTTTTTGACAATCGTTTAATGGAAAAATGCAATGCGTGGACTGACTCCCAAGTATAGGTGGGGACATCAGGTGATGTTAATAATGCAACTTTTCAAACTTCAACATAAAAACACTCAAAAATGTATAAAATTTTCATACAAAGTACAATGTTGCAATTTTCTTAAAGTTTTGCTCCTAAATTCACCAATAACCGAAATTTAAATCATAAAGAAATCACGTTAAATTTCAGATCTCTTGATTCCTTTTAAATTTCACATTTAATAATATGTCAGAATATTCTTCATTCAATCAAATTAATAGTCAATCAATACCAAGTAACAAATCATTATTTAATCAATTTCAATGATGTTCATTTTCCTAATGTATTCACATTTATTAGTAGACCCTGTAGAAAGTATGTCCGCTACCTATCTGTTCATCTGTCCGTAAATACTTTATAGTCATATCACCAGAAGCTTTTAGGTCCCTGATGAAATGATACCACGAGTTGCGTCTCCATTTTCGTCGATTTAATGTTAGAGGAGTGTAAGACAAGGTCATTTGGCGGATTCGAATACCGAACGGTCACTCATTACAGAGACCAGGTCTTCCGAATCCGTTCACCCGTTCATTACGTTCACACACAAGGCAGACAACCAACTGGTCAGAAGTCACAAAAACGAGCGAGTCGGAACGTTGGAACCAAACAAACAACGTCCATAACCCTCGAATGGAAACCTTCCGCACCATACGCTTAATGGAAACGTTCGACGTAAAATTTACTCCCACTAAAAATTTGAATTTCCCATGATTTTTTTTTCGCCTCAACGTTCTCTATAATCTATTATCTGCTAAAACGCCACATACTATTAGTTTAGCTAACTTGGAGCATAATACAAAAAGAAAAGAGAACAATTTTGTCCCAAAATGGTAATTTTTGTAATTATACCATATCAATTAATTATTAAAGCAAAAATTACTTGAAATTATAGACTTTTCTCTTATGTAGATAGGTATAAACTAATAATTGGAGGTTCGATTTAAAAGACTTACAGTTGTTGAAAATGATCATTAAATAAATTTATTGACATTTTCATGTCTTTGCTTTGACACATAAACTGAAAAATCGTCACGAAAACTTGCTCACGCGACCAATAAACACTGTGTTGCGTAGAGAACAATCAACTGTTTTCTTATTTTGATGCTTGGGTACATGAAATAACAACCTTACTTCACTACCTTGTTGTGTAGTGGTACACACATGAAAATGTCCCAATGTGTTGCAGACTCGTATGCAAGCATTTATAATCTAACCATCTAGGTAGCACCATGAGCTTGATCAATCCAGTAGGAACTTCACTTCCTTAAATCAAATGCTTGCATACGAGTCTGCAACACATTGGGACATTTTCATGTGTGTACCACTACACAACAAGGTAGTGAAGTAAGGTTGTTAGTTCATGTACCCAAGCATCAAAATAAGAAAACAGTTGATTGTTCTCTACGCAACACAGTGTTTATTGGTCGCGTGAGCAAGTTTTCGTGAAGATTTTTCAGTTTATGTGCCAAAGCAAAGACATGAAAATGTCAATAAACTTGATTGTGATTGTTTTTCTCATAAACAATAGAGAGTTCCTAGTAGGTTTGGTTTGGCTTAAATACGGTGTGATTTCTTTTTTGAAAATAAACTCAATTTTAAATTCTGGTGTGTTTTTTGAATAGGTTCAAACATTGCTGGGTTGATAAAAGGAGAAATCAATCGATACGCTCAAGTAATTCTCTTCTCTTCAAGCATGAACAAAGCTTCCGGAAAAACATCATCACTCATCAACTTCTCCATTTTGGATTACTATTTTCAATAATAAACCATTGGAATCGAGCAATAAAAAGAAATGTTACCCCCCCCCCCCTCAAAATTTGTTGGTTTACGTTTCAAGGTACGTAGAATCGGAGAATCGAATTTTAAAAAATTCCGTTCGTCCCCCATACGCTGCACTTTCCTTGGTTACCATGGACTGATTTTGATGAAATTCGGTATATTTATGTCCTCCATTTGGGGTTATTATGTTTTTGTTGATATCAGTCTTTCCTAAGCAATGGAAAATAGGCGTTTTAATTTTCAAAAGTGCTCTAGCTCAAAAACTCTTGAAATAAAGGTACTGTTTTTCACTGATTTGAAATAGTACTGAATTTTTATAATCGATTGAGACCACCCGGAGCTCTGTAGGGCAAACCGTTCGCTGCCTACGAGATTTTAAGAGTCGGACTTCCCATTCTTAAGAGTACGTATTCCAGTTGATAAATAAAATAAATTAATGTCAAGATAATGAATCCTGGTTTATAAGTAACACGAATGAAAGCAATTGCGGAATTAACAATCGGTCAAATGGAAATTGGAATTGTAAATTTACTTCTAGAAAAGAGGCTGCAATGGAAAAGTGAAGTAAACTTTACTCCTTAAGAAGGGGGTGTAATGGAATCATGAAGTAAAATTTACTTCATCCAAAGGTGGTTGATTGGAAATGAGGAGTAAATTTTACTTCATCCTCCGTACCTTATTGGAAAGGAAGTAATTTTTACGTGTAGGGTTTTGGTTTCTTGCCTGTAAAGGGCAAACGGAGATCAGCACGGTGTCGCAGGTTAAGGCGAACCTTCGAGGACATCTGAGGGCAGGCATAGATAGAACCCTGGCACCCCCTACCCTTTCTACCCACGTCTACACTATTTTACAGGCTCGAGAAGTAAAATTTACGTCACCTTTCCATTTCAGGGTTAAGGATCCAGGTCGTTACTCGAAAAAACGCTGAGTCGAAAAACCGAACGAGTCGTAATTGGTTACAATGAGTAGGCGAGGGGGCGATTTGAATGAATCGAATGAGCTAAAAGACAAAATCGAATCAAAGATCGATTTGAATCGTATGAATCAGTCTTTGAGTGTTTTTTGATCGACTTCAACGCGCCGAAGGCGCGCGAAAGAGGAGGTACTCAATTCGGGTTGTCGTGGGACGACGATTTTTTTTTTTTTTTGTATGTCTGAACACCTTGCATTTCTTTATTCTGGTACCAATCTGTCTGATTCTTTTTGAAATTTGTTCTACCAGTATCCGTGGTGGTCCCATTTCAAACAGATTTCATTTTGCTTTGTTAAAAGTATCGACAATTTGTGAAAGAAGTTGAAAAACGTGGTTCCCGTTTTCGGGAATATCGGTCCACATTCACTCTTCTTCCCCTCTGACTTCCGACTGAGTCGATGACGGACTATTTGTGTATAGTCAAATTAAAGGTCTGATTGTAAGCTTCAAAATGGTATGCTATATGAGGGGGGTTCCGATAACTAAAAGGTGCTGCGGGGGATGAGAAAGGGGGAAATTATAGTGGGCTATTCGCTCAGAACCTGCCGTATCAAACGTGTTTATCAATGCTCGAAAATGTGAGTTTTCGTACCATATACGTATGAGGGATAATTATAGTACTGTTAGTTAGGTATTCTACCAAGTGGGTATAGCACATAGCTCCCTCGTCATCCATAATACAGTTGGGTAGGTAATGGTATAGAATATTGTCGGAATTGAATTGTGCCCTACCAAATATGAGGGATTATAGGACAACTAGGTGATGAGAGGGTATTCTACCAAGTGGGTGTAGCACATAGCTTCCTCGTCATCCATAATATAGTTGGGTAGGTAATGGTATAGAAGATTGTCGGAATTGAATAGTGCCGTACCAAATATCAGGGATTATAGGACAACTAGGTGATGAGAGGGTATTCTACCAAGTGGGTGTAGCACATAGCTTCCTCGTCATCCATAATACAGTTGGGTAGGTAATGGTATAGAATATTGTCGGAATTGAATTGTGCCCTACCAAATATGAGGGATTATAGGACAACTAGGTGATGAGAGGGTATTCTACCAAGTGGGTGTAGCACATAGCTTCCTCGTCATCCATAATATAGTTGGGTAGGTAATGGTATAGAAGATTGTCGGAATTGAATAGTGCCGTACCAAATATCAGGGATTATAGGACAACTAGGTGATGAGAGGGTATTCTACCAAGTGGGTGTAGCACATAGCTTCCTCGTCATCCATAATACAGTTGGGTAGGTAATGGTATAGAATATTGTCGGAATTGAATTGTGCCCTACCAAATATGAGGGATTATAGGACAACTAGGTGATGAGAGGGTATTCTACCAAGTGGGTGTAGCACATAGCTTCCTCATCATCCATAATATAGTTGGGTAGGTAATGGTATAGGAGATTGTCGGAACTGAATAGTGCCTTACCAAATATGAGGGATTGTAGGACAACTAGGTGATGAGAGGGTATTCTACCAAGTGGGTGTAGCACATAGCTTCCTCATCATCCATAATATAGTTGGGCAGGTAATGGTATAGAATATTGTCGGAATTGAATTGTGCCCTACCAAATATGAGGGATTATAGGACAACTAGGCGATAAGAGGGTATTCTACCAAGTGGGTGTAGCACATAGCTTCCTCATCATCCATAATATAGTTGGGTAGGTAATGGTATAGGAGATTGTCGGAACTGAATAGTGCCTTACCAAATATGAGGGATTGTAGGACAACTAGGTGATGAGAGGGTATTCTACCAAGTGGGTGTAGCACATAGCTTCCTCATCATCCATAATATAGTTGGGCAGGTAATGGTATATGCTGGAAATTAGATTTCTTCAATGAGGAAATCTTTCCCTGTGACGTCATACAGCTCATGTAACCATGAGCCGAGTATCCATGACACATGCTGTATTATTGCATTCGTCTACAAAGCATAATGTATTTTGTTTCTGAATATTTTCTATTATGAAAATATTCTTACATTTTAATGTTCCCATTCGCATAACATGTTCTTGCTTATAAGCTTTGAAATTGTGTAACTTCAATGCAGATTACTTTAAGCCGAATCATGTAGCTGGTAACATTGTACGCGGTTCAGTTGTTTTTCAGCTGGAAGTCGCTTGCTTTTGTTTTTTAGACGCTTTTAGACGCTCGCCGGACTTCGCTTTCGGCTCTTGTGTGAATAGCTTGATCCGTGTCTTACAAACTGCTCTCTTTGCTCTGCATTTCCAATCTTGTTTCGAGCCATTCAATATCTTATTGAATTAACTGTTATCAGTTTTAGAATCATATTCGAGTCATTCAATATTCATTGAATAAACTAATCAAATTCAAATCGCTGTTTTGTCTACATATTTTCGATTCCCCATCTCCAGACCTTCGTTTTAACGGTGAGTTCGTTTCATAATGTATGATGCATGATACTTATGGTTATTTGTGGTTGCACCTTATTTAAACTCAGGTCTTTTGGTTAAATTGGTGAATCTTAATATTCAGAGCATCACTCGTTGAAGCTTACAGCCGATACGATATCGTAGGATCCTGGCTAATCCACGTAAAAATACGAGTAGAATTGTTTTTAAATCCGTGATCCCAGTGAAATGCCCAATTCTAACTTCGATCGTTCGATTTCCGATCCAGAAGGGTCGATAAAGTTCTGTTCTCGCGATTTTCGGATTTTCTCGCATTTCACGAGAATATCGTTTCATGTCCGGATAAAATCCGCCCTGTTTCATGTCCGGATGAAATCCGCCCTGTTTCATGTCCGGATTTCCATGGAGTGTGGATACTATAGCTTTCGAAAACTTATTCCTCTCCGCCTTACTCCATGTCCGGACATCCATGGATGAGGGTGGATGTGATTTAGGTGTCGGAAACTTCTTCTTCTCCTCTTTCCTATCTCTTCTTACTTCCATCGAGTCGTGATAACGAATTCGATTTTCGTTGTTGTTCCTGTTTGTTTTGATCGAGAATTCTGGCAGTATGGCGTTTGAAGTAGGGAAATTCTTTCTTTTAAGGGAAGCTTGTTCCATTTATTTCGAGTTATTTTGTGTTGTGTTAATAGTGATTTGGTGGTTTCGTACACGAAGAGAATATGGCCAGTCTCTGATCGCTCGTTCCGAATTGTACATAACTTGTCAAGTGTTCCGATTAAGAAGATTATCGGAACATGTTCCTCAGTCTCCAGCGTTGTGAAAACGAAGTTCATTTGTTCTGAGCCCAACAGAACAAATAGAGCGAAGAAATAATGCGATGGTAATTTGTTTTGTGAATTGTTAAAAACCAGCCTGAGTTGAACGGAAATCAGTCTTAGGTGTGCACATATTTTTAAATTAATTCTATCAGAATTGACCTCAGACTGATGAGTGCACATTTAGTTTTAGTTCAGCGATAAATAGGGTACCCGGTACTATGCTTTGTGTTTAGATATGTTCCTCATAGTACCCAGCAGCGGTCGTGACAAGCGACGACGGAAATGCTATGGGCCATTATTTCGATAGGGAATTTTTGGATCGGGCCTAAGAATTCCCACGGGGTTAAAGTCGATAGTCACTTGTGCGATCGTGTTAGTAATCGTAGTTTACACTACTTTTACATAAAAACATGATTTAGTGTCTGAATTACGTATTCGACGCTGAGAGATGACAAGTTAATAAAAGGAAACCACCAAGAGAAAAAGAACTTTATCGACGCCTAGGATTTAGTTTGAGAAATCGTAGTTGGGTCTGTTATCAATCGAGTTTTATTCTTTCTGAAAGAGGGATGGACTTGATTAGTTCACATGTAAACAAACATGTTAAAACTGAATCGAGACCTTTTGTTTATTATGTCTCATGTCATCCTGTCACACAGATTGAATAAAGCAGTAGGTTGCAAGTATGTTCAACTAAGTTTTATTCGTTTTTGAATTTTTGGTTTTTCATGTACAAATAGGTGCATGCTGAATAATTTTTAAAGGTGTAGCTTTGTGCTGTTTACACTCAATATTTTGATTTTTCGCTTACACAAGGGTCCGATTACTCGATAATTTGAATATTATCTTATTTTTCTTTTGAATCAGAATCTGACCTTTGTGAAGCGAATAATTATCGGGGCTTCGAATCTTTTAACCCCTGAGTCGTTGAACTTTTATTTTCGCTCACTTGCAACTGAAGGTAGTCACTTTGTCTCAAAGTTGTTTTACACCAATACCGATTGATGTCAGAGATCGTTGTTGTTAGTCGGGACGAACGTACATCGGATATCGGCCACCAATAGTGCACAATTGAATGGCAAAATTTAAAAATCAGATTCATGACACCAATTTATTAAAACCAATAAAAACTAATAAAAATTCTTAAGGTAACCATTCATGCAATAAAATCATGTCAATGCATTTGTTTACTAATAAAAACATCTGTATAGTTCGACAACCAGATGCCAACAGAAGAACTGAACGCCGGCCGGCAGCTTACAAGAAACTCGTGCGGGATATTTGCATCACTTTTGAGTCACAATGTTTTGGTCCGCAAATTATCCAACAACGCACTAGGTCCCTTTTAATACTAGCATTAACTAAGTATTTATGTGTTTTTGGGTCCTGAGGACCTACAAGCTCTTGTAGCAGTAAGAAACTTCATAGAATAAGTTGGATCCTGTATGAACTATTGACATGTGCAGTACCAAGCTGATTCTGTCTCTGTGGGTTACAGGTGACTCTTGAGCCCTACTAATCTCCGAATCAGAAGATACCATAATTGAGCAAAAATGACTCCTTCCTCTCCGACGACATCTTCCTTTGATGAAGACTTGGCGAGGCATATGTTCGACGAAGGCGCTGCCAACGTCGGTGCGGCTGACGAGCCCCACCATGTACCTGATCCTGAGACACTTCGGATTCAGGCTGCCAAGTGGTCTGATGAGGTATTGGTATGGTATCTTGGGGAGCTTAAGCAGCTGATGAAAGTGAGTTTCAACCAACTTATATCTAAGTTAGTAGACCTGAATAATAAGTACACCGAACTGTCCCAGTATTTTTTTTTCGGTAGGTCATTCGTTTCAGCCTATATGGCTATTTCTCCTTCATCTAATGTTGCTTCGTCCCTAACTGCGACTCAGGTTTTGCCAACTTTTAGTACTGTTGATTCAATTTTTGAAACCTTAGTACCTCTTCAGGACTCTGATTTAAACATGGAGGTTTATACACCAGTAGTTGTTCCCACAGCTGGGAACTCAGAATTATTCGCCAAAAAGGACCTTCCTTCTGCTTATTCCATGTTTTAAAAACACCTGTTCACTCTGCTCTATGATAGGCATGTGTTCCATCCTTGTGATGAACCCTATAGGACTCGGAAAAATAGATTTTATCAAGTTTCATTCTTTGAATAAGAGACTTGACTAAGAGGAACAGTTTAAACACTGGAAGAGGAGTATTGTGAGTTGAATCGACACACAAGATTGCATCTTCTTGTTTGACCCTTCCGAAGTTGCCCCTCAGGCTCTTTCACCAAATAATGTTGGGATTACAAGATGGAAGGTATGATGTTTCATTATTGAATCTCTGTCACCATACTTCCATAACTTAGTCCAGGATCTGACAGATCCCAAAAATATTATGGACAAGTTTCCTAGTGTCTGCAATCCCTTAGCAACATTTCAACTAGAACTTTTGGTAAATGATTTTAACTCCATTCGGTTCGACCCCACATCAGCTGTCAGGAGTGCTCTGTGAAAGAGAGTTGCCTCTTCTGGGGGTCTCGGAAATCATCAAGGAAGCAGAGGAGGCAAGGGTGGTCAAAGTACTGGTCAAATACTGGTGGTCAAGTTACCATTTTCGTAAATCCGGGTAAATTTATCTCCAAAATCAAAATTGTGATTTCAAAGTCCAAAAATGTTCGCTAAAAGTCCTACTGTGTTTATTGTAAGAAGAGGGGGCACTCTAGAGAATCGTGCTTTAGAGCAAACAAAATTTGCTACAATTGTGGCAAATCCGATTCTCATGTCGCTGTTAATTGTCCACTTCCACCTCAATCCTCGGAGCCTCAACGACTAAAATCCGTCGTTAACAGCAATGCTACCTCTGCCAAAAAGGCAGGTCCCGTTCGGTATAAGGCATCCGCGCAGATTGAAAGGCCTAAGCTTTTCAGAATGCCTCTGGGTCAGGCTAGACGCCTAGGGCAACAATTTCGTTCTTATTCGACTCGCTTTTTGCTGTTATAGGTCTGCTGGATGTTCTAGAATCTGAGGACATATTGGGTTCTAAGGGGAGTGAAGAAGAGCAACATGCTGCCACTCTAATTTGGTTAATTTTAGAGCAATTGTCACATCATAGAATTTTTAAATGTGCCAATAATGTTGATAGACGGTCTCACGGTGTTGCAGAGTGGATACATTCATTTTATTAATAATGAACGAGTCTCAAAACTGCAAAATGTACTGTATACACCGGGACTTTCCTCAAATCTCTTCTCCATTCGAAAAATAACCCAAGCTGGAATTAATGTGTTATTTTCCAAAGATAGAGTCCAATTCGTTCAAGCTACTACCGGTAAAACCATTAAAGAAGGTTATTTTCAGAATAATCTTTGGTGGATTTATCTTCCATTAGTGTCACCCCCATCTAAGAGTGTAGAAAATCCGATGCTGCCTTGTCAGTCTAAACGATTTAAGTTCGATTCCGTTCTGACTTCTCTTGGACAGCCTTGTAGTTCCACGGATTCTTCTAACTTAGAATCTACTTCTGAGAAAATGGGAGGGAGCATTACATCCACTGTAGGTGGCCAACCAGTCGCGGACCCTATTCGGCTGGGAGGGAGAATGAGAGAGAAGTCTGAAGGAAAGCCAAATGTAATTGAGAATCCTATTGAATCTAAATCTAAGAAACTTAAATCTAATAATATTGATTTTGAGATTTCGAAATTCGATCATGAGAATTTAAATAATAAACTTAGCCCATGGCAGGAGACAGGAATCCTCTGGCACTTGCGTTTGAATCATGCTTCTAAATCATATTTGGAGGCGGCCAGAAGGTTCTTGCCTGAACTTAAATATGTTAAATTTACTAATGACTTTTCACGGTATACTTTTGCTTATACTCTTAAAAATAAGAAAGAGGTTCACTTGGCATTCCAACAATGTTTACAAGAAATTAGTTCGCTCACCTCACAAGACAAGAATGTCTTTAGATTGCGTGCCGATCGAGGTCTAGAATTTCAAACTAAGAAAATGAAGACATTGTCTGAGATCCAAGTCAACTGCACGCCCCACAGTAGAATAGATGTGCAGAAAGAGTAAATCAAGAAATTAAGCATAAGGTCAGGGTAAATTTAAGTTCTCTAAAATTCCTCCGTCATTCTGGGGCCATGCTTTAATTATGTAACTTTTGTGTATAATAGAATGCCTCATCCGTCTAATAATTTTATGAGTCCCTTTGAAAAGGCCAGAGGGTATGCTCCTAAAATTAAATTTCTAAGATGATTTGGATGCCTTGTACACTGCGTCGACGTGGGTCAAAAATCTAAATTTGCCCCAAATACGAAGAAAGGTTTCTTGCTTGAGTGTAATGAAACAGGTTATGTTATATTTTCGGAGCAACATAAAACTCTCGTAAATTCGTGTGACGTTAAGTTTATTGAGTCTATTGTGTACGGTGATAGGATTAAAGATTATCCAAAACAGCTTGAACAAATCTTAGATATGGAAGGCAACACAGATCAATGTGAAACAAGTAATGAAAATCAAATTGATAAAGTAGCTTTACAAAAAGAATATGAATATAGAGAATCTGCTTCATATCAAGAAGCTATGGATAGCCCAGACAGGTTGTTTTGGGAAGAAGCTATTCATAATGAATTAGTCACTTGAAGAAATAGAAACTTGGGATTTAATTCCTAAGTCGAGCCTACCTCAAGGTACTAAAGTCATTAAGTCTCGTTGGGTTCATAAACGTAAAACTGAGCCGGATGGATCTTATAAGTATAAGAGCCGTCTGGTAATTAAAGGTTTTGCAGATTCGAATGAATACTTAATTTCCGAAATATTTGCGCCTGTCGCACGCCTTGGAGATGTCAGACTTTTTCTGTCAGTTGTAAATCGACTGGGTCTTCATCTCTATCAGTTGGACGTTGCCACCGCTTTTCTTCATGGATCTTTGGAGAAATCGGTATACATGAGTGTTCCTGAAGGTGTTGAAATCTCTCAGCAACTAAAGATGACTCATGTGTGCGCTCTCTAAAGATCACTGTATGGTTTGAAAGTGTCTCTAAATCTTTGGTACAAGAAATTCAGTGGCATCCTGCAGCGGCTAGGATTTGAGGCCTATCCCTTTCAGACTTGCATTTTTAAATAGCAGCAGGGAACGAAGTATGCGTTGCTTATCATTTATGTAGATCTCTTAGCTTCAAATGACAGCAACAAGGCCTGCGATGTAATTAAGGAACTTAAGAAAGAAATTCGAATCAAAAATTTGGGTACTCCTAAAAAGTTCTTGGGTTTTCGAAATGATAAGAAACGAATCTAGGAGGGAGCTATTCATTCACCGAAGAACTGCTATTGAGAGTTTAATTTCCAAATTTCTCCCACTTGACAGTGCTGTTAGTAAGATTCCTATGAGTCCAACTACGTGCACACTCACTGGACAAATTAGCTCCACAGAGAACTCAGAGGCATCACCCTGTGTTCCCTATAGGGAAGTGATAGTGGTTCTTTGTTATATATCCAAAATTGGACTAGACCTGATATTTCCTTTGCCGTGAATTTCATGAGTCGGAAACAGGTTGGATATACTTTTTCAGATTGAAAATGGGTATTAAAAATTCTAAAGTACCTTAAAGGAACTATGAATTATGGAATTTCGTTTACTGGTAACACCAATGATCTTGTGGCACATTATGACTCATCATTGGGACTAATCAATCTAAACAGGAAATTCTCTACGGGATTTTCAGTCAAAATTCTTGGGGACTTAGTATCGTGGAAATCTAAGAAACAAAGCCACGTCGCTCTTTCAACTTGTGAAGCCGAGTACATTGTTATGTCAGAGGCCTGCAAGGGACTAGTTAACGTTCGTAGCCTTTGCAACTTCTTGATTGGTCTTGACATTTATCCGAATTTAAAATGTGACCGTTCTCCGGCTACAGCAGTTGCAATGACTAACGATTCCAGAACACTGAAACATGTGGTAAAGCTGTGTATGCACTATGTGCATGAACTATATAAGAATAAAAGAGTAAACATAGAATGGATTTCTACAAATGATCAACTCGCAGATTGTTTTACTAAAGCTTTGCCACATAACAAATTTGTGCAATTTAGAGAATCTTTGTTAACATGTCTCTAATCTGGTGTTCTGTTTCCCCAAAAAGCAGGTGATGACGAGCCTTGGAACTGAGAACGTCGAATCTCCGACTCTCCTCGTCTCATCTCCACGACATAAATGGAATCTCTGCTTCAGCCTCAGTTGAATTTCGCGCATTATTCAATTAGATAAATTCCATTTCTCAACATGTCATTAGCTTTTCAAATGTAAATTCCTTTCGCATCTCATTTGCATTTGCATCTGTATAAATGTAAATTCCTTCGCATCTCATTTGCATTTGCAGTTGTATAAATGTAAATTCACTTGCTTCAATCTTACATTTTTGCTTTGTCGTAAATCCAAAGTCATGAAGATTAACTAGTGTTTGCGAATCCTTGACAAAGTTTGTTGATTTAATCTTCATTAGAGTCACATGTTTACTTTGATAGATTGGATTTTTGTTTTAGAAAAATGCAATAATATTCGTTGTGACCATTGCCTGAAATATGAGTTCAGGCAAAAACAATTTTTACAGAATGTGTTTTATATGAGTCACTTACTCTTGAGCATTTCTGAATAATAATGGGCATGACCCATTTTGAGCATACTATTTGGAAATGGTCGAGGGTTCCCCTTCGTTGAGGCTTCACCTCATTGAAGAGGAGGGAGTGCTGGAAATTAGATTTCTTCAATGAGGAAATCTTTCCCTGTGACGTCATACAGCTCATGTAACCATGAGCCGAGTATCCATGACACATGCTGTATTATTGCATTCGTCTACAAAGCATAATGTATTTTGTTTCTGAATATTTTCTATTATGAAAATATTCTTACATTTTAATGTTCCCATTCGCATAACATGTTCTTGCTTATAAGCTTTGAAATTGTGTAACTTCAATGCAGATTACTTTAAGCCGAATCATGTAGCTGGTAACATTGTACGCGGTTCAGTTGTTTTTCAGCTGGAAGTCGCTTGCTTTTGTTTTTTAGACGCTTTTAGACGCTCGCCGGACTTCGCTTTCGGCTCTTGTGTGAATAGCTTGATCCGTGTCTTACAAACTGCTCTCTTTGCTCTGCATTTCCAATCTTGTTTCGAGTCATTCAATATCTTATTGAATTAACTGTTATCAGTTTTAGAATCATATTCGAGTCATTCAATATTCATTGAATAAACTAATCAAATTCAAATCGCTGTTTTGTCTACATATTTTCGATTCCCCATCTCCAGACCTTCGTTTTAACGGTGAGTTCGTTTCACAATGTATGATGCATGATACTTATGGTTATTTGTGGTTGCACCTTATTTAAACTCAGGTCTTTTGGTTAAATTGGTGAATCTTAATATTCAGAGCATCACTCGTTGAAGCTTACAGCCGATAGTATAGAATATTGTCGGAATTGAATTGTGCCCTACCAAATATGAGGGATTATAGGACAGCTAGGCGATGAGAGGGTATTCTACCAAGTGGGTGTAGCACATAGCTTCCTCATCATCCATAATATAGTTGGGCAGGTAATGGTATAGAATATTGTCGGAATTGAATTGTGCCCTACCAAATATGAGGGATTATAGGACAACTAGGCGATGAGAGGGTATTCTACCAAGTGGGTGTAGCACATAGCTTCCTCGTCATTCATAAATAGTTGGGTAGGTACCTAATGGTACAGGTGATCTTCAGAACTGAGTTGTGCCGCACCAAATATGAGGTATATAGTACAGTTTGGTGATAAGTCCTCGTCAATCATGTCATGGTTGAGTTGTTGAATTGTGTTGTCAGAACTGCCAAGTACCTATCAAATGTGAGGGACGTCGAACAGTTAGGGGATATGAGAGTAGATTGGTAAGTAGCAAAGTGAACCAAATACCTCCTGAAACTGATCCAAAAACGGAAAGTCATCTATACATATGGAAACTGATCCGGATTACAGAATGTGGTCCACCCTACGACGTCTGGTTCACCTTACTGAAATGATTCACAGTATGGAAACAGATCCACACTAAAAGATTGATAAACTGCAGGTAAAATAATTTCGGATTTAAATTGAAGACCACTAAAAAGTGAAAAATAAAAAATAATATAAAATGGAAAAATAATAAAATAAAAACCTTTTTAACAAAAAAAATGGACCGATTTCAAAAATTATGTTCGTGAACACCAAAAAGGGAAAAATAATAATCTCAGTGAAAACGTACTTGATGTAGTAGGTTGTTGGACATAAATATCTAGTCAACAGATGGTATGTTGGAATAGATACTCATCTGTAGATTCTATCATCTAGATGCTATCTAGATAGATAGGTAGGTAGGTACGCATTGAAGTCGCCGCCGTGCCCATCTGCAGACACAAACTAACCACCTTCCTTACTCGATGATCTGGTTACCATTACAAGAGTGAATACCATTGAGTTACAATGTGCTCCCCAAACTATCAGGTACCTAGTACGTCTCTGCTGCTATATAAGTATGATAGTAAGTGTGAACCTCCCTAGGAATGGTTGTGACGAGTATTTGAGACTTTACTATTATAGGAGACAGTTTATTATATTGGTGGACATATTTTAATGTAGCTACGTACCGTCGGAAGCGTTGTTACCTAATTAACATTTAACACCTCCCACAATTTTACAAATATTTACGTTCATACTCGGTGTGGAAGCATGTTTGTAGTATGGGAGGTATGTATATTTGCGAAAAAGAATGATATGTTGGTGATTAGAACATCTTGAAGACGTTTGTGTCTACAGATGGGCACGGCGGCGACTTCAATGCGTACCTACCTACCTATCTATCTAGATAGCATCTAGATGATAGAATCTACAGATGAGTATCTATTCCAACATACCATCTGTTGACTAGATATTTATGTCCAACAACCTACTACATCAAGTACGTTTTCACTGAGATTATTATTTTTCCCTTTTTGGTGTTTACGAACATAATTTTTGAAATCGGTCCATTTTTTTGGTCTTTCAGATTTGTCTTTAAAAAGACAACTAAAGGACTAAAGTCCACAGTTAATTCGAACGTAATTCTTCACTTGGATGATGGAAGGTTTTCCCTAGAAAACCACTTCCATCTACTTCTTTCTGTTACTTCCATGATATTTTCACACATTCATGATGTATGTACATTAATACATTATACATCCATGTTGTGGGCAATTAAGTTGTTTTGTTGGCCTTCTGCCGTTTTTCTCGGAATTTTTCCGGAAATCTCGATTGGTGGGTTGATGAACGAATGACTGTGTTCATTTTGACAACCCGTTCAGTTCAGACAAGGTCGTTTTGAAAATAAGGTCTTTTCAATACATTCACTCCTGACCGACACATCTCTATTTAATATGAATATCATTACAAGAGAACCTTCCAAGAATTAGAACTCGAATTCAAATTTGCTCACGAACTCACGTCAAATATTGGGTCCATAACCTATTCACTGAGGCTCTTGACGATTTTGACCTTTTGACTGAAGGGCTGAGATAAATGTTTATACAGGATAACTTATCGGCACTTGTTTAATGGAGACGATTGACTAAATCAGTGTTCTTAAGACTATTTTTTTACCACCACTATTTTTTAAACTTCTTGAAACCATTTGTCTTAAAACGCAAAGTTTCTGATAGAAAAGGGATTAATTTATAGATTAAAATTAAATTATAATTATTCAATGTTTTTTCGGCTTTGAAACTCAAAATGCGAGAGGTCTTGGTTATAGGAGACGACATTTTCTGAACTACCTGATAATACGAAACCGAAAAGTTGGCACAGAAGGGAGGAAGGGAAGAATCCCTTACAAAGGACAGTAGCTGGCTAAATCGGGCGATTACGTAGCAGGAAAATCAAGTTAGTTATGGTTGCGCATGTACAGACGGCACTGTTGCTTCAGTATTCAAAATTTGTACGAGTATAAATCAAAACCATTAGGGTTTTTTCCAAATTTCATTTAATTTATAGGCAGGTTTGTGGTTCGTCTTGTACCTCAAACTGAAAAGCGCTGCGATATTTAATATTTATAATATAATTTTTATAATGTTTCTATATAGATCACCCATTTGCAAAAAACAAGGTTAATATGTATATTAAAAAAAAGGAACGATAGAACGCCAAGAGTCTCAACTGCCATTCAAAGTACTCATGGATGAGATTGGACGCACATCTGGTGGTGGGTAGGAGGAGGAGGTCACGACATTGTAGAAGTTATGGTCAGGAGGATTTCACGTTGGTGCATGCGCAGTGGCTACAATGATCCTCTCACGATGAAATTTGAGCAATTATGAACAATTAGGTACTGAGAAATTGTACAAAAACGTAAACGTTTTCCTTAGTCCCTCGTAAAAGCAGAAACGCAACGGACGTCATCACGTTTGATGAGCTTTAGGCGAAACAAACTTTTCGCGTCCTGAGACGAAAAGTTGAAGAGCTGCAAAGAAAACTCAGAGGGGCCGTGGAATTGCTGATGAAACCTGGTGTTTATTTAGCGGCTTGAGCCTCCAGGGAAAAGGTTAAGAAACCAGTGACAGGGCAAGAAGGGGATGGTCTGGAAAAACGGCGAGAAGGAGAATGGAGTAGGGGGGTTGATTGAGAACTAATTCCCCCTTAATGAAGTGTTACGGATGTTAAGGCAAACTTTACAACCCTAGTTCCTTCATTTCGCTCCCCGAACCCCCGATCTACGTTCAAACTTGAAGCCTTTTCCTTTTTCGAGTTCCATCTCTTTTCCTTTTCCTTCCGGACTTAATGCCTTTTCCCCCCCACTCCGTGGCCACCTGATCTTATTATCTCATTTGTAACCGGGAGTACCCCCAGGGCCGTGATGGGGGTCTTTCTTCGGGGGCAGTTAACCTTTTAAATCACGATGAGCCCCCTCACAATTCATCGAGGATCAGTGAGTGTGATCCTTCACACAATTAATCGTCCATTCAGTCGATCCTTCTGTAGCAGAGGGAAAGAAAATTTCAAAAGTACCTTCGCTCCAAGGAAGCTCATAGGAACACCGATGTCTCCTATGCAGTGAATGGGGACCCATCTCAACAGTCGTTTTTTGCCGATGGAACTACCAAATCGTCGTTGAGTTCTAAGCCAATAAAGAAAGTTGGGGTCTATCCCATGAAAGAAAGTCGAAGTCTTGCCCAAAACAGAAGATCGTACTCATATTGAGTAATTCCAACAAGTATAGGCATATGTGGGCAGTATCTATTTTCGCCATACAATATCGAATCAAAAGATCCAAAAAGAGGAGAACGAAAGAGAAGAAAAATATGATGAAACAATCATGATACCACAAAATTTGTGGTATTTAATACAACATTGCATGATTACCCAGGAAGGATTCAACTGATCCAATTGCAATGGAATTTGTGAACAACTTGGAGCGTAAACCAAAAAACCATCCAAATTCGATCTATTTTGAACTATTAGAATCGGCGAAATCTTAGTTCAAAGGTAGCAACGTTGACACATGCTCAGATATAGTAAGTGTAGGAGCAATGGAACTCCCACGTTTTCTGAAAATTACACTAACCCTTGAAAGCTACCCTGTGAAACGCTTAAAGCCACTCAAAACTAAAACGCTGCAAATTATTACACAAAGATTTATTATTTTTCTATGTAGATCACTCGTCTGCAAAGAGTGGCTTTGCCATTGTTGCCACCTACCAACATGAAGAAAAACATCGATCGCATTTCGGTCAGCTAAAATTTGAACGGAGATTAGGCCTCTCTTGCGATTCACACTCGTGTTTCTGATTTATTGTAAGTCTAACCCTTAAGTTCGCGTAGGGAGTGAACGGATAGTCTTACAGAGCTCCGCGAAGCCTCTAAAAATTTTAAAAATTCAATACTATCTTAAATTGATGGAAAAACAATACCTTTATATCAAAATTTTAACTCTTATTTTCCAACCCTTAGAAGTGACCTATCACACCTAAATTCATGTATACAGTCGCGATTTAGTAAAAAAAGTCTGCCAAGTGGGTGTAGCACATAGCTTTCTCGTATCCTCAACCCGATAGTATAGATGATCCGATGCGTAGTAGTTAATCTCATAACATCGATCTCTAAGTACCTTTCACTACCCTCATAGAGGACCATCTACACGCTAATCTGAACAATCCTGAGAAATTTCGTCGAAACCGGATGGAAAATGTAGAATTTATAAATTCTACATGTATGGCCATTAGGATTCACGGATGGAAAATGTAGAATTTATAAATTCTACATGTATGGCCGTTAGGATTCACGTTTGCGCATGCGCAGCAAATAGTCTGGAGGAGATGATTTTCATAGGGGACCATCCACACGCTAATCTGAACAATCCTGAAGAATGTTATCAAATTCGGATGAAAAATGTAAGTGTTATGGCTGTAACAAGAATTTTACGTTTGCGCATGCGCAGAAACTACCGTCAATTTTAAGGCCAAGATTTTTATTACAACCCAATTCGCATAATCCCTGAAATTTTGATTGAATTCTGATAGAAAATGTAGAAGTTATGGCTGTTGCAAGGAATTAACGTTCGCGCATGCGCAGCGGCTACTATCAGTCCGGGGGTAATGATTTTCATAGGGATCATCTATAATCTATTTTGTATAATTCCTAAAATTTTCATCGAAATCGGATGGAAAATGTGGAAGTTATGGATGTCACAAGGAATTCACGTTCGCGCATGCGCAGCGGCTACTATCAGTCTGGATGTGATGATTTTCACCGTCTGCAAGCCTATCCACACAATCCCTGAAAATTTCATCGAAATCATACAATAACTTCGTATAGTTATGCCGGTTACAAGGATTTCATGACAGACACACAGACAGACAGACACGAAACCATAATTGTTCAAAAAGGTCTGAAACGTAAAACGCGAGTGGAAATTTCGATTTTGGAGAACTTTTTTTTCGACCTTGAAAAGTGAAAACAAGGCTTCCGCTACCTTGGTAGACTCGGAAGCAAAAAATCATTGAATTGAGCTAAAGCCGAGTACCATTATTAGACATCGTTGAGAACCAGTTTTATGACTGGGGTGGCTAAATAAGTTAAAAACGCGAGTTTCAAGTCTTTAACATTGAAAATAAAAGAGAAAAACCAAAAAATGCCGATTTGTCGAAATGACCAATATCAGACACCCCCTGATTGATACTGCAAGTGGCCCCATTTGGAACCCAGTATCAGGCATCTTCGGTTCCTGATATTCGGTTATAATTTGTCAATCCAAACAAAATGTCGCAATCTATCAGTACTACAGGACACTAATATGGAAATAAAGCTAACAAATTTGAATGGGAACGGACAAATCAGGCAAATATAACAGGAGAAAGCTGGTCACCCACAGTGTTTGCTAACCTCGCTCTCGTAGAACTGATGTGGAAATGCCCTTTGATAACCGTCTCCAAAACTGCAATAATCTTCTCTGAGCTCATCGTTCCACAGTAGTCCACTAGAATGATCTGCTTGCACCAAATGCCCCTAGGAAAAGGCCTGAAAATCTATTTTGTTGATGTGAAGTTGAAAGCGTCTGATACTGGACCAGTGTCTGAAACTGGTGCCTTCACCCTACAGTATTATTGCATGGTTTTGCTACAGTCAATGATCTAAAACCCCCTTTGGCATAAATCAATTTGAATTTTTGGCAAACTTTTGGCATAGGTACCAATTTCAGCTTTGGGCAAATCCATTACGTTTTGACAACCACTGGAGTCCTTGTTTACATTTATTCCTTCTACAATGTTCAATAAAATGTTTTTCTCGACAAAAAAGAAAAAAAAAATCAACTGGTTATTCCTCGGACAGTCAGACAGGCTCAGAACCAAACTTGTTCAGATCTGAAAAGTAAAATGAGAGTGAAATTTTTGATATTGACATCAATTTCACGTTTCCGTGAGAATAGCCCTTGAATAGATTTCCGTAAAGATAATTTTTAATTTAAAACATTTCGAGTTAAAAGCAGTATGCATGAAGCAGACTACCTAGGAAGGTAATCTACTACTTGAACTATATGAGGCCAGCTTTACATTCGAATCGATCACCCTACCCACAAGGCGCGTTTTAGGGATGGCCATCCCTTTGATGTGCTTGTAGGTATGCAAGCGTGGTGGGCGCCAACGAGATACCCCTCAGCTCACCTCTAAAGACACATTTTCCCATACCTTTTGATGAGAAAACCGAAGGTTCGAAGATTACTTTCCTGAATGAGTAAGAATTGGTAGCTTTCGGAGATTGATTAAGTAGAATCTAGGTACGTCGTTCGAGGCCCAGCATGGCACATCTGACATTTTGGCGAAATCGAGTTAAGGACGGTTTCTTATTCAAAATTTCACGCCCGAGCGATTGGCGCTAACAGTTTTTCGATCTGACCGCTCGTAGCGCTAGTATTTGCGAATTAGTCAGCATAGCATATCTAAAACCACCCAACAGCAAGGCACATCTGCACAGAAAGCATGGAAAAATCGTATATGCCAGGAAGCGAGGCAAGTTTATTGAGTTTATTGCAATAATTTGGTGTATATAGTGGTTTTTTTCCTTTTAGTAATGCTTAATGAAGATTCAATCTTGATTAATAACAAAAAGATAAGCATAAATCATCGGCATTAGTTAAGAAAATAAGATAAATAAGTTTGAACTGCAAATGTGCTATGCTGCTAGGATGAAGCTATGTTAGATGTGCATTGCTGTTTTGTATTTTATTTCGAACAAAACTTATTTTCGTGAACAAAATCGGTGCCTTTGCGGGAAGAAAGAAGAAACGAAGTAGGCCTACCAAAGTACTTACCCACAAATAATTGTTAATGTTTTCTCAATGAAGAAAATCGGCGTAGTCATTTTCCAAAACTAAGAAGTAGTAAGTCAGAAGTGAAGTGATTTTATTCCTTTTATTCAACTGAAAAGCCTATTCTAATGGTAGATTTTGATAATTATCTGCTAAATGAAATACTAGTCATTGTCTCATTACTGTGAAAATCTTGTCAATTCATGTTCATTGACTGGAATATCTACAAATATATAAGTCTTTTCGGGTTCTGAAATTTTACTGAAGGTTAAAAAATATAGTTGAAGTTAATAATATTTAACTGGTTAACCCTAATTGGGCCATGGTATCACTAGCGTCACCGAAAACATCTCAGGAACTCCACAGATATCTCCAATTGTCACCGGAGTAGCCAAAATTAAATTACAACTTTAAATTTAATGGACAGCAGAATTTTTTGTCTCAAAATAGAGTTATGAAAAAAATTTCCAAGGAAATCGATGAAAAACGTTTTATAATAACATTAATTTTTGATTTCCAATAACTTACAGAAAATGTTTCGAAAAATTCAGCTCTGTCCATTAATTTTTAAATTGCAATTGATATCTAGTTAATCTGGTGACACCTTGTGGGATTCCCAAGATGTTTTCAGTGACACTAATGACACAATGGTCCAATAAAAGGTAATAATATTTAACTTCAACTATATTTTTTTAAATTTCAGCAAAATTTTAAAACCCAAAACGACTTATATATTTGTAGACATTCCAGTCAATGAACATACGAGTAAATTGACAAGATTTTCACAGTAATGAGACAATGACTAGAATTTCATTTAGTAAATAATTATCAAAACCCACCATCAGAATAGGCTTTTTAGTTGAACAACAGGAATAAAATCATTTCACTTCCGACTTATATTAACACATGTTCGCTTTCCAGTAGAGAAATATTATTTGACAAGAAGGTCAGAGGAATATAACAATAAATTCAGTTCACTTTGGTAACTCCTCATCTCAGTTTTGTAATAAGTAGAAACCCCATTATAAACAATTCATGTTTTATCATTCTGCACTTCGTCCCATGAAATACGTGCATTGCTAAACAATATATTTGATATTGTGAAGCGTCCAATCTGTATAATTCGTAGGAAATAAGAAAGGCACATCACATGAGTGCCATAAGAAAATATACACTCCTAGTAACGCAGGTAAACTGTAGTGAAATTCAAGTCTAGCTTTATGAAACGGATTTTATACAGATCTCTGTGATCCTTAATAATGTTTCTGTGTTAGCTAAAGAATTTTTGACATTTTCATGTCTTTGCTTTGGCACATAAACTGAAAAATCGTCACGAAAACTTGCTCACGCGATACCAACAAATAAAATAGACTCACTGTGTTGCGTAGAGAACAATCAACTGTTTTCTTATTTTGATGCTTGAGTACATGAACTAACAACCTTACTTTCACACACATGAACATGTACCAATGTGTTGCAGACTCGTATGCAAGCATTCATAATTTTTTTCTAATATATACCTACTGCATTTTCCAAGGCTTTTCTTCACTAGGACTAAGAAAATAGATACCTACCCTAATAGTAACGCTGGTAGTAGCAGATGTGTAATTCAAGTCAATGTAAAACTTGAACTGTTGGGTTCAATTTTTTTTTGTCGTTTAAATAAAACAAATTATAAATTAAATTAAATAAATAAAATAAAATAAATTATAAATTGGTACTGTTTCGAGTTGATAAACATCTGGTACCTACCTTCCCTGTCTACTTGTCGGGCTGACAAAAAAAGGAATTGCAAGCCAGTTTAAAACTCTATCCTTGGCTTTATAGAGGGAAACCAAATAGATAATTTATTTGAGAACTTAATTTTAGTACAGCAGCATTAGGACAACTTCATGTTACCCCTCTGCAAAATAGCACAAATGTTCGACAGCATAGCATATCTAGGAGACGAAATCTGGGCAGCATAGCACATCTACGCTAATTTCGAAGGTAGTTCGTTGACAACCAAATTTATTGTAAAATCATGTTGAGCGACCCCAATTAGGCTAGTTTGAACTCAGAAAATAAAGAAAACACGATTACCTTACTCGCAAAACAGTTTTTTGGCTCTCCTGAAAAGTTGGCAAAAGTTAGATGTGCCATGCTGGGCCTCGAACGACGCAACATTCAATTTGATTAATTGACTACATCGGCGCATTCAGTTAATTAGGTATTCATTGATTAATCTCAATAACACAAAAAGGGTCTTGATCATGCAAATTCTGACTGCGAAATATTGAAATGTCTTTTCTTATGATGAGTGTTACTATTAAATAGTAGGTAATAAATTTTATTACCTACCCCGTGACTAAACCAACCACCATGCTGTGACAAGTGAATCTCAGCATAAATTCGAGTAGCCACGTGTTTCACGTCGAATTTTCTCATTTTTTGTTGACTTATGTCGATTTCATCCAAATTAAATGACACTTTTGTTAAAACTGGAATACTAACGTCCACATTACAGTGAGTGGTATTGAGTGAACTGGGTGTCGAAGAGAACAGTAATTAACGAATAAGCTCTTCTATACAACGTCAAACTGATTGGGAATAGCGTTCACTGAAACATCAAATCATTCTTTGCAGAGCTTTCGGTTAATTTATTACCTTCTTCAGGGCTCGAAGGATGGTTTACTTTGTTGGGTCGATCTACATAGATGCTTCTCTATGGTTTGAACAAGCCACGTTGTTGGAATCAAAGAATTCCTGACTAAGAGACAAGAAAATTATTATTTTGATAATGATGGTAATATACAATTAATTCGAAAAACACTTTTTTGGCCTATTTTACCCCTTAGATTTGTCCAAAATTCCTGGGTTAGAGAACTCGTTTATTTTGTTATTATAAATACTTAAGCAAAAACTAGTAATTTTTGCGACTATCCGGAGTGACACAAAATTATATCAATGCATCGTCACATAATACATACATATATGATTTTTGGAAAAAAATCAGAAATCGTTTTGAAATTTTCCAAAAAGGATTTCAGTGAAAGGAAAACAAATTCCATGCTAAACATTTTGAGTTTACTGCCTGATTTTTTTTTAATTGCTAAAATTGAATCTAAATTTTGTTAACCAACTCATGAATCTAACCAACCCCAACTCATAACCTCTGTCGGTTTAACCGTGCAGTGGTAGGGCACGTAAACCTTACGTGTAGTCAGGGAAAACCCTCTCTCCACTAATTTTCTTTCGGCATGATTCACGTGGTTCCTCATTCTAATCCTCTGAAGGGTAGTTGTCTTTGACTTCATCATTCTCTTCATCCTATTTCAACGCCTTCCAATGGCATTCAGTTAATTGTTGGAACCCTTCACGTCAGGCTTACGTAGCCCTACCAGGCCACTCAACTAGGTCAACGTCAGTCTTACGTAGCACTACCTGGCAACGTCATGTAAATATATTCCTTAGTTTGTTTGATGTAAACCAGTGCCGTGTGTGTCTGAGTGTGATGATAATTTTTCAAGAAAGGGAGGTGCAGTACCACGTTTGGAATACGTATACTGAACCAGCTGAAGCTAGTGATCGACTATGTGAAAATTGGCAGAAACGTAGGCTAACCCCCCCTTGTTTCAGCAAAGATCTGAGAAGACTCAATAAGTCAATAAGTCATTGGACAAAAAAAATTAGAGAATCAGACAGGTTTTAGAAAATATTGTACCTACTGCAGTTCCAAAAAAAGAAGATTGACGACGAAATATTGTGCAAAATGCAATATGCCAATGTGGATCACATAAAATCAAAATTTTCCTGGAATGAATGTGAAAATTAATTGATTATTTATGCAGATGATCTTTATTTGAGGTAATTATTTCATTTTCCTGAACTTGGTTACTTAATTTGATAATAAATAATAATGTACTACTTAAATTAAGATTTAATGTAATAAATATAATATGTACTACTTAAATGTAGAGGTACGATGAATTATTCCGTGTGCCACATAATTTCCAACTAAAATTTGTAGTAGGAGTGAGTCCTTAAGTAAAACACGTCAACCTTACGTAGCGCTACCTCAATTCGCCTAGTAGAGGTCCCTACAACTGCAGGGTTAGATGGAAATCATTCAAATCCTTGATACCACTTCAAATTAGCAATCGATCGCTACATGACAATGTCATGTAATTACATGTCATGTAATATACATTGTACATTAGAGGATAAATGTAGATGATTTTTCCTCTAATGTTACCAACATAACCATGCAAACTGCTGCGATATTTTGTTAATTGGACATTCTGGGTTTTATGAGGTTTTGAGGAAGACAAAAAAACTGCGTTTTCCCGGATGGTTAATTATTATTATGGTCCGAGTATTGTATAATATAGTGGAATGTACTCGAGCAAGAAAAAACATGCTTCGCCGCATGATAGATTCTACGTATGATCTAAGCGTATAAAATATCTTTTTGTGTCCCGGCAGTCGCGTGCATTCGAGGTTTTAGCGTGTATCGTCTGAGTTCGTATGATAAATCGGAAAAAATCGTATACGTCGCAGAAGACTTTTTCAGTCCTCAAGAGCCATTTTTCTATCACAAGACGAGTGGCTTCTGTAAAATAAGAGCCGTTCTCTCATGAATAGTCGCAGAGTTCTCCACATGCAACGCGGGATCGATAATAAATTGCCGGAAGATGCTAACATCAGGAAAGGGCCGTAACTATCGGGTTCTCGAGTAGCAAAGATATTTTTGGATTTACGTTTGTCTACGATATTAAAAATGAACTGAGATGGAACTGTAGTTGTCGGGAGTGTGACTGTACATTTGTAGCTTACTCTCTGAACAGAAATTGAATGGTTACCTGAATTGATTCTCGACTCCTTGATTAACGACGAGTTCTTAGAAGGACAGTTGAGACAGCTTGTGTCAACGTACTTTCGTCTCGACTATCTATTCCCTGTACAACACAGTCCCACAGGAGTGTACAAGTCCCTTCCAAGCAGAGTCCAAAGTTCCATATCATTTTTTTTTTTTTTTTACCTAATCACCTTCAAAACGATAACTTAGGGTTACTAAGGTAACTTAAGGTGCTTGGACGATAACCAAGCATCATAACTTGTCTCCGTTACTCATTGACGATCACCCTACCACAACCACGTCATAGTGATCTACCCTCACTATCATTTACCCCCGTCGTTTACACCGTTGCAGACCAATCAACATCCGTGATGCAGTAACTTTCAATTTATACCTTTCCAACTTTTTCTACACTAGCAGTAAATTCAAAAGTCGTTCAAGCTGAGTAAATTTAGTTAAAGTAAATTCTTAAGTCAAGCTTCATCATCATAAGTAAAATGGCAAAATAATTATTAAGACAGTAAGGAAGGAGGTCCTTCCTCTAGGATATATCTTCTAAAGAAATCGGAACGTATTTTCACCTACCATCGAATGAAAAAGTGAAGAAAGAAAGTCGAAAACATCGAAAATCGTGGGTTAACTCGACAGACAAGTCATCTTCAAAAGCATGTTTTCACCTCAAATTGAGTGAAAGAAAAAAAACGCTGCAAATTATTACACAATGGTTTATTATTTTTCTATATAGATCACTCGTCTACAAAATCACCAACCATCCAATATGAAGAGAAGAAAAAAAAAAAATCAAAAAAAAAAAAAAATCAAAATCACCAACCATCGATCGCATTTTGGTCAGCTCTAATTTGAACGGAGATTAGGCCTCTTTTGCGATTTACACTCGTGTTTTGATTTATATATATATATATATATTTCAATATAAACCTTTAAATTTTCGAAAGGGAGCGAAAGGTTTGTCCTACAGAGCTCCGCGTGGTCTCAAAAAATTCTAAAAATTCTATAGAATCTTAAATTGAAGGAAAAACAATACCTTTATATAGAAATTTTTTGAGTTAGGGCGTTTTCAAAATTTCAAAATTGATTTTGGAGCCCTTACAAGTGACCTACATCAACCAAAAGCTTCGGGGCACAACTAGACCCCAAATGGAGCCTACATACCAAATTTCATCAAAATCGGTCAATGCTAAGTGGCAAAAGTGCCGCGTACGGCGGACGGACGGCCAAATTTTTATTCGATTTTTGGATTCTACGTACCTTGAAGCGTAAACCATCAAATTTTGAGGGGGTGTTAAAATTTTTTTTTCTTGGTCGATTCCAATGGTTCATTATTGATAATAATAAACCAAAAATCGAGAAAGAAGATCAGAAACATCGAAAATCGTTAGTTCACTCTAGAAACAAGTCAACTTCAATAGCGTGTATGCACCTCAAATCGAGTGAAAAAAGGTCGAAACCATCGAAACTCGTTGAGTCACTCGAGAGACAAGACATCTTTAAAAGCATGTTTTCATCTCTAATCGAGTGAGAAAATCGAGAAAGAAGATCGAAACCATCGAAAATCGTTGGGTCACTCGAGAGACAAGACATCTTTAAAAGCATGTTTTCATCTCTAATCGAGTGATAAAATCGAGAAAGAAGATCGAAACCGTCGAAAATCATTGTGCCACTCGAGAGACAAGACATCTTCAAAAGCATGTTTTCATCTCTAATCGAGTGAGAAAATCGAGAAAGAAGATCGAAACCATCGAAAATCGTTGGGTCACTCGAGAGACAAGACATCTTCAAAAACATTTGTTCACCTCAAATCGAGTGAAAAAAGGTCGAAACCATCAAAACTCGTTGGTTCACTCGAGAGACAAGACATCTTCAAAAGCATGTTTTCATCTCTAATCGAGCGATGAAATCGAGAAAGAAGATCGAAACTCGTTGGGTCACTCGAGAGACACAACATCTTTAAAAGCATGTTTTCATCTCTAATCGAGTGATAAAATCGAGAAAGAAGATCAAAACCATTGAAAATTGTTGGTTCACTCGAGAGAGAACTCATCTTCAAAAGCGTGTATTTACCTCAAATCGAGTGAAAAAAGGTCGAAACCATCGAAACTCGTTGGGTCACTCGAGAGACAAGACATTTTCAAAAGCATTTGTTCACCTCCTATCGAGTGAAAAAAATCGAGAAAGAAGATCAAAACCATCGAAAATCGTTGGGTCACTTGAGAGACAAGACATCTTCAAAAGCATTTGTTCACCTCCTATTGAGTGAAAAAAATCGAGAAAGAAGATCGAAACTTTCGAAAATCGTTGGGTCACTTGAGAGACAAGACATCTCCGAAAGCATGTTTTCATCTCTAAGCGAGTGATAAAATCGGGGAGGTCTGGCGGTATTTCTGAGGCAAAGTAACTATACCTAAAGCATAATTTTTACGGTTTTCTTTCTCTCATATTTGCTTCCGAGTCTTTCAAGGTAGCGGAAGCTCTGTTTTCACTTTTCAAGGATTTAAAAAAAAAGTTCTCCAAAATCAAAATTTTGACTCGCGTTTTCGTTTCAGTCCTTTTTGAACAATTTTGGTTCCGTGTCTGCCTGTCTGTGTGTCTGTCATGAAATGCTTGTAACGGGCATAACTATACGAAGTTATTGTCCGATTTCTATGAAATTTTCAGGGATTGTGCGGGTTGGAGTGTAGACGGTACTCTATGAAAATCATCATCCCCGGACTGATAGAAGCGACTGCGCATGCGCGAACGTGAATTTCCTTGTAACAGCCATAACTTCTACATTTTCAACCCGATTTCAATGAAATTTTCATGGATGTTACAGATTATTTTTATATTTTTCCAACTATATTCAGAGATTGTGCGGGTTGACGTGTGGATAGATTGACCCTATGCGGGTAGTGCAAGGTACTTAGAGATTGATGTGTTGAGATCAACTACTATTCGATGCATCAATGCAATAAGGTTACGGATACGAGGAAGCTATGTGCCACACCCACTTGTTTTTCTTTTTCTTTTTTCAAGCTGCTTTCATTGAGGTACATTTGTGGTGAATCTGAACACAAATATGTACAGTCCTCCGTACTCTGTTCCCGATTTTATCGATATTTTGAGAAATTGTTCTGGCGTGAGTTCCTGAATTGAAAAGCAAAGAACCTTTCCAACTCTTCACACTCCGAGAGAGTGAACCGAACGATTTCCCAAGACGGAAAACACAATATTCTCTCATTTTCATTCCGTACCAACAATTTTAAAGCCTCCCAGCATAATTCTCTCCCTTTTTCATTCGAACTACCGGAAAAACTCAATTCATCGAGCAACCCCCCATTCCTTCGGAAAGACCGTCCTTCTTTTCATTGTTGTTCGAATCAGCTCTCGATTGTCACCTTCAATAAACCGCTTTCGTTGACCTCTCCCCTCCTTCGGGAGAACGCAATATATTTTATTCTCTCTCGATTTCTCTTCTGCCATCTTTTGAGAATGAAAAGCGAAAAAAAAAGATTAAAATAAAAATCGTTTCGGTATTATCGTACTTTGGCTCGTGCTTTCGTGTTTTTCGAGTTTGAAATACAGACTGAAGGTAGGACCGTTTTTTCGCTTCGAACGGGATTTTTCCGGGCCACCAGTAAAAGGTCTGTGTTGTCGCTGAGGGTTGAAAGCCATAGCTCATTGTTTCGAGACCGCCTCTTTTTCGCAAACTTGCCTGCGTCTCCGTCCCTTTTTCCCTACCCCGAATTTTTCTCTTTTCCACGAGTTTAAGAGCTTTATTTTTATTGTCAAAGAAAAGCTCCCCCTCCAGTCTTCCGAGCAGCCTTGAAAGTGCTTTTTAGGAGATTACGAACGTCAAACAATGCAAATAAACGGGGCTTAGAGGCTTATCTTGGGGAACAAGGAGGAGATTACCGTTTGCATTAATCAATTTGAAATGTTCGAAATGAGATTGCTCAGTACCTACCAGGTGTTACGCACAAACCCACCTAGAAGCAAAATTATTGCCACTATTGGTACTTCGGGAATTTATTATTTGATAGGTTCAGTTTAAAGTTGATAATTCATGAACTCGATACTACATGGGAGACAACACATTGTAGTTGATGTATTTTGTGGAGTTGGGAGAATATTTATTCTATGTAGGTCGATTCGATTCAGGTTCGGGTCCTCTTCTTAATTAAAAACGCTGCAAATCATTGCTCAAAGGTTTATTATTTTCCTTATAGATCACCCTTCTGTATAGATCCCTCCCTACCAACCATAGGGAATTTTTGAACATTTCAACCCCAACCACCAACCAAATGGAAATGAATGTTCCCCCACTTTTCGAAATTTTAATCCTCAATTTTCACCCCTTAGAAGTGACTGACATCAACCAAAAGCTTCGCGGCATAACTAGACCCCAAATGGAGCCCATATACTGTTTGCAAATGGAAAGAATGCGGATGGTTTGGTGAGGTGTTACCATGTATTACAGTCCCAAAAACATCCTCCTTCTGGTGTCGACCAAACTTCAAGGGTCGATCGTACATCTAATTTGAGTAAGAAAATGTATCGTAGCATCTTTGTTTTAACCCCTTGTTTTTCCAAGTTTTTTTTTCAATTTCAAATTTTTTTTCGTGTTTTTGAACATGTCACTAAAATTACCAGAACTACCCTAATTTACCGTAAACATGTAAAAATAAGGGCACCGTTAAAAAGGGCACCAAATTTCCCATTTTCCAACAAAAAATTATTTCCAGTAAAGAAAGCACCTTCTTTCAAATTTTAAAGGCGAATGAAGAGTAAACCTGAAGGACAAGTGAACTCACAATCGAGATGGAATTCTTTCCTAACAATGGGGTATTTCGGTGGGTCGGAAATTCAGGTTTTTGACCTCAAATTTGGATTCAGCACCCTTGAAAACCTATATACTCCAACTTTAAGCCCAATGATACTATAACATGTGGTAGAAAAATTAATTAAAGAGATCACACGTTTGAAAAAGGCGGGCCGCTATAAATGCACACACACTAGGCAAGGACTACGCCGCGGACTATGCCGCGCGCATGTGTGAGTAGAATGTTGTAGTATCCAAGAGGGGTTTCTGTGCATGGATACTTTTTCAAAGACAATTGGCTAGCTACGTCACGATTGGCTAGCTACGTCACACCATTCAAATCTTCAACTTTCCTTAGCTTCTCTGATTTTTTAAAAACATTTTCTCGACGAACAGACCCGATTACCGTTATTCCTGAGCCTTACTCTTTTGGAAAAAAAAAATAAAAAAAATTGACTGAAATACCCCATTGGCAGAGTGGAGGGGCTCTCCAACTCATTATGACTCGAGCTGCTCAATGCCCAAATTACGAAGGTCTGAGATATGAAGGCTCGGCCCTTTCTCCAGCCTGACTCACCAGGCTACCTAAGATTTTGGAACAGGTAGTCGCCTATGTTAGCAGAATGTTGGAAAATAGGCCAGCCGCATTCTTTCTATCTGCGAACAGTACAAAATTTGAACCAAATCGGTCCAGGGTTGCTAAGAAAAGTGCCGCCTACGGCAGACGAACGGAAAATTTTTTATTCGATCTTCGGGTTTTAAGTTCCTTGAAACGTAAACCAACAATAATAAACCAAAAAGCATGTTACAAGTACTTCTATTTTTATCGTGAACAATTGTCTTCACTTCATTAATATTTTGCGGATTAAGGATAGTAATTAATTTTCACTAGTTATTTATTTTCATTTTTTATGTGCGAATGATTGGTGCGATTTGCGTTGAGTGAGTTGACCTCTGCTCTGCAATCATGTTGTTTACGAGTAGGTGAAAGTAGTTCACGGCTTATCGATTCGTCCAATAGACCTCGGCCAAACGACGCTCAATTTATTTTGTCTAGAAGTACAATCGTGAGTAGACTTGATGGTGCGTGTAGGTCGTATGTTTGTAGGCGGTCATCCTCGCCTTTGTATGGGTATTGAGTAATACGTTAATTAGCGGATACTAGATTCTTCAGTTTCCGTATGGTAGCTGAAGAGCAATCCATTATACATCTAAGTCTTAGACTTGTGGTTGAACTTAGTAGTGGTCACAATCGTCGAGAAATTGGGTTGATAGGTATGGCGTATCACCATAAACATATTGTCAATAGTGTCAAGTATAATATCAATAAACCCGTTTAATATCAATAAACGCAAACCAGAGAGTCTGACCAAGGGCAAGATTTCCAAGCTCCATCCTGAGAGGAATTGATGGTCTGGCCCTAGCGAGTGACAGGCCTCCTTCTCCTCACCTCCCTATTATGAGGACCTGTCCGGACTCAATTCGGGACATTCTAGTTTTCCAACTACTACTAAAAATCATTCACTTGGGATGGTTGACAAATTTGTGAAAAATCTGAGTTATTTGGACCACTGAAATCTTCATAACATTCATACTACGTTGGTATAGTATAGAAAATATGAAGAAATAACAACCCCCAAAAAACAACTTCTACCCTCCCTCCTCCCTTTCTGTCATATCCTCAAAGCTTCACTAAATTGTACTAACATTCCTAATTTTGCAATAATTAGGAACGTTTCGAGTGTTTATGCCGTCATTTTCTACAATAATTGTAGATTTCCCTGAAAATGACGGCATAAACACTCGAAACGTTGGAAATAAGCTTTACTTCTTCGTCGTATGAAAAAACACAATATACGTGTGGGTATTCGATGAGTTCAATGTGGCGTAGAGAGCATGAATATGGACTACTAAAATTTTTAATACATACCCTGAGGTGAAAAGGTATACAGTATGTTAGTATCGTATACTGAAAATCGAAAAAAAGACAGCAATATTGTTGTCGTGAGTACTCAATGAGTTCGGGGTGACGAGGAGATTTTTTGAGTTTTTTAAAATTTTTAATCAAAAGGTTGATCGCATAGGTAATTTTAACGATTAGTGCTATGTGCCACACCCACAAGGCTGACTTTTCTGTCAATAACATGATTAACTACAACTATGATTTCAGGGTGAAGAAGGGGCCATAAATATAGACTACTAAAATGTTTAATACAAACCCTGTGCGTGCAGTATGTTGGTATGGTATAATGAGTACTCTATAAATTCGGGGTGACGAGGAGATTTTTTGATTTTTTTAAAATTTTTAATCAAAAGGTTGATTGCGTAGGTAATTTTAACGATTAGTGCTATGTGCCACACCCACAAGGCTGACTTCTCTGCCGTACAGCCAATATTGTGATTTCCTTAACCCTTAGTTTTCCACTTGTTCAAAAAATTTATTTTTCGGAATTTTGTCCCAATTTTGGTGTATTTGATTTAGTGGATGGTATGTATTTTTGCTGTCGGTATTCAGTATTAAGAAACCTCACTACCTGAAAACAAAGAATTCTTTATAAAATGGACCGAATTATTAATTATACCTATGTGATGATCGTGTCACAATATTATCCCAAAAGTCGATGATTTTTCCTGGTTTTCTCGAACTATCGTTGATTCAAATTCGATATAAAAAAAAAGAGTGCATAAATTTAATACTAATTTTCCCGAAAGCTTGCAAATCGGACTAACCTCAGGACATAAAGGGTTAACCATAGCTTCGAATATAGCATTTCCAAATCAAATCTAACCTTTTCCAAGTCAAATCCAACCTTTTCCAAGTCAAATTCTACCTTTTCCAAGTCAAATTCAACCTTTTCCAAGTGGAATTCAACCATTTCCAAGTCAAATCCAACCTTTTCCAAGTCAAATTCAACCTTTTCCAAGTGGAATCCAACCATTTCCAAGTCAAATCCAACCTTTTCCAAATGAAATCCAACCTTTTCCAACTCATGTTCAATCTTTTCACCATAATTAGGGAAATGAAGAAAAATACGCACAAGCCCTAAATGTAGTACCTACCGAAATGTGGTACCGAAATTTGGTAGTATTTAATGCTTGTCTGTGTTTGGGGACTAGGCTGAAAACAATACTCCAAACGCAGTAGGCAGTAATACCTATACATAAAACAAAATCATGTTTTATTAAAAAATAAATTAACAAAAAATACAATTTGAAAAGAATCGATATTTCATAAAACAAAATCATGTTTTATTAAAAGAGAAATCAACAAAAAACATAATTTAAAAAAATCGAAATTTCTTTTAAAGAAAAACTTGTATTACTTCTTTACATAATTGATATCTTAGAAGTCCTAAAATTTAAAATCTTACTTGTAAAACGTCTATCTTCGATTTTTATCACTTAAAAAAAGTACAGGTAGGTACTTATGTGAAATACTTGTAATAAACTGAAAAAAAATGACATCAGTGGAGAGGCTGTCCAGCTGACGCTTGAGGGAGCAGGTTTAATTTGACTTAAAAATGCTTTGAATTATTTTTTTTTATTGATTTCTTTTTTAATAAAACATGATTTTGTTTTACGTATAGGTAACTACCTACTGCGTTTGGAGTATTGTTTTCAGCCCAGTCCCCAATCACAGACGAGAATTTGGTTCTACATTTGGTGCTTTTGATTATTTTTCGTAATTTCCCTAATAGTGGTGGAAAAGGTTGAATTTGAGTTGGAAAAGGTTGAATTTGTTTTGGAAATATAAAAATGTTCACTTGACAGAAATACACTGTTTGGAAAAAGTTTCATTTGATTTGGAAAAAAAAACACAAACGGTGGATACAGCTTTCGTACAAGTACGCAACCACGAGAGAAATTTTATGTCTTATGTTTAATAAATTGAGAGCTTTCCAATGAGTGGTGAACGATTTTTGTGGGGAGGAAAATGAGGAAGTTAGTTTTCCCTATGAACGATTGGTTGTACGTGAAAATCATCAGAAATTTCCGCGTAACGCTCCCCTCATAACACTCCCCGCGTAACGATCCCCGCGTGACGATTTTTCATTTATGTGCCATAGTAAAGACATAAAATGTCAAAAGTTGAATTTGATTCGGAAATGCTATATTTCTTTGAAAATCTTCAACCCATCCTGTTTGAATGTTCTGGATCTTCAATGAGAAGAACAGTGTTGCCTTTTTAACAATAATGAAAAAAAAAAAAAAAAAAATATCCCCCGAAGAAATAAGACTGGGTGATTCCTTTATAGTTTATTATTTTCAATAATAAATCATTGGAATCGAGCAGGAAAAAAATTTAATCCCGCGTAAACATTTGATGTTTCACGTTTCAAGGTAGGCGTAGAATCCGAAAATCGAATGAAAGTGAGGACCGATTTTGATGAAAATTAGTATGTGGGCTCCATTTGGGGTCTAGTTGTGGCCCGAAGCTTTTGGTTGATGTCAGTCACTTCTAAGGGTTGAAAAATAAGGGATGGAAATTTAAAAATGCCCTAGCTCAAAAACTCTCGATGTAAAGGTTTTTTGTTCATCAATCTAAAATATTATTGAATTTTTAGTATCGAATGAGACCACTCAGAACTCTGTAAGACCACCTATTCGCTTACCAGGAAAACGGGTTGGACTTACGAAAAATTAGAAACACGAGTGTGAATCGCAAAAGAGGCCTAATCTTAGTTCAAATTTTAGCTGAAACGAAAATATGGTTGGTAGGTGGCTTTGTCAAAGCTGTGACCTTTGCTGGCGAGTGATGCATACAGAAAAATAATAAACCTTCGTGTGATAATTTTCTGCGTTTTTTTCCTAGATAGAGGAAATTCTTGAATTCTTGAAACTTTGGTTGAGTGGAAAACAAAACGAAATGAAACCTGTCGTATAAACGCGGTGAAAACGAAAGTTTATGTTTTGTCCGAATAACACCGTGTGTAAAGCATGATTAAATTTTGATTAAACGGAAAGGAAATTGAGGTGGTAGAAAAGTAAAGGTAAATTGAAGGTAAAGCGGAGGTAAATTGAAGGTAAAGTGAAGGTTGACAGGTAAGAAGATGACATCGCAGTCGACCTTAAAACCCCCGATGACTGAGTCTTAAAGCCTCCTTGACTCCACTTGCGTGAGATTTCCCCACTGTGTTGGAGAAAATTGGCTTCCCTTCCGCAGTATCTTCCACCGTATGTCCCCTTTCCCGTAAGTCCACCGTATATCTCGAGGGGGGAAAGGGACCCCTTCCCACCTTGATTACTGGGGCTACCGGCGCCGTTTGAGAAAAATAACTTTTCGCGCGGTAAAACAGGGTTGTGTAATTGTGGAGGATTTTCTCTTGGGGGCGCCTTCTTTCTTTTACCTTCCGGAAGGGTTTTCCACCTTTTGCTCCGTTATCCGGCCTCTTTTCAAGGCCGTTACCCCCTCTGACAGTCCGTTACCCCCACTTCGGCGCACTGTGTAATTTACCGGTGTTAAGACGGCTCACATAAACTCTACTTTCTTAATGCAATGAGAAAGTTAATTAAATCCTGTTCAGCTGCCAAAACTCTACTTTCGTTTATCATGAGATACCTCGAAGTTTCTGATAAGTTTCAGTCGTGAAAATAACGAATATACAAAAATACTAAAATACGAACATAAGAACATACGAAGATACAAACATCCGAACATACGAACATCCAAACGTACGAACATAGTAACATACAAACATACGAACATATAAACATACAAACATACGTACATAAGTAGATACGAACATACGAACATGCAAGCATACCAACTAACATACAAACATACATAGGTACATACAAACGTACAAAAATTCTAAAATACGAACATAAAAAACATTCCTACTAACATACGAACATGTAAACAAACGAACATACTTACATACAAAAATACTTAAATACAAACATACGAACAAACTTACTAGCATACAAACATACGAACATACCGAATAACATACTAAAATACGAACATCCAAATATACAAACAAACCTACTAGCATACAAACATAAGAACATACCTACTAACATACAAACATACGAACTTACATAGGTACATACAAACGTACAAAAATTCTAAAATACGAACATAAAAAACATTCCTACTAAATACGAACATGTAAACAAACGAATATACTTACATACAAAAATACTTAAATACAAACATACGAACTAACCTACTAGCATACAAACATACGAACATACCGAATAACATACTAAAATACGGACATCCAAATATACAAACAAACCTACTAGCATACAAACATAAGAACATACCTACTAACATACAAACATACAAAAATCCGAACACACAAAAATACAAACATACGAAGATACAAACATCCGAACATCCAAACATAGATACGAACATACAAATATACGAACATACTAAAATAAGAACATAGGAACGAACATATAAACATACGAACATACGAACATCCAAACATAGATATGAACATACAAATATACGAACATACGAAAATAAGAACATACGAACATTGTCACGATTGAAATAATCCCCTTCGATCCTAAAAGTCCAAGGCAGATAAGCCCCCTCTTAAACACCTTCTCACCTCTCTTGATATCTTCCCATCGGAATCCACGTGTACTAGTCAGTAGTCGCCGAAGTTCCGTTACATTAGCCCCGCGATCCTTTTCTTCACGAATTCCATAACTACTACCTTTTTTCAACGTCATCGGGTGAGCTGTATCACGCTAATTATTTTGAATTTATCTTTTTCCACCTTTTGGACAAACATTGTTCTTTTTCTTTTACCGTTTTTCTGGATAGGTAGAGGACCCTACCTTGTTTACCTTTTCCACGAATAAAAACGTTTTTAATTTATTCGTACCTTATTTTAGTACCAAAGGTGGTAGGTACTTAAAGACCAAAAGGTGACAAAAGTGGTAGCAGAGCGAAAACAAATTAAGACTTTCGGAGCAAAATTTTTTTTTGCAGAATCCGACACCTTCTTCTCGATCTTTGCAAAATTTTGAGCGGTCACACACACAACCATGGATTGTGGTAAATGCGGACTAGCGAATCCCGACACCATATTATGCTCGATTTGCAAAAAGAATTTCCACGCGATTTGCACTCGGTTAGGTACCATGGAAAAATGGACCAAGCAAAACATGAGCCGACGGCAAACCTGGAAGTGCGATTTATGCATCCTGGGTGCTCTTTCGGACGACCACGATGACTACGATCAGTTATCAGCCGAAATCACTGTCATTAAAGAACTTTTAAATACGATTCAACAAGAAAATTCGGAGTTGAAAGCTCGTATTATAGTTCTCGAAACTAGCGCGCGGAAAAAACTAGATTTCCCCGACGCCTTACAAGCACCATCAGCAACAATGGGCCGCGATAAAATTCCTCAGTATATTGAGAATGAAATTGTCAAGGTGCCCAAATTATGCACTGACAATCCATGGACACTAATAAAATTTTTAGACAAGCTCCACCTCCTTAACGGAATGAACGAGCACATGTTCAAGCAAATTTTTCAGCGTTTGGCAACTTCTCAACAAAATTCGGTTTTGTTACGCCTGGCTACAACTAACGAAAATCTCACATTCGCGTACGTTGCACACGAGTTATTAGACGAACTCACAACCCTACACACAAAACTTAAACTTGTACAAGAGAGAATACTCAGGCCGCAGTACAATTCTGAAAATTTCAGAACGTACGTTGAACAAGTAATTAAGTTCAACACAATTCTATCTCAATACACCGAGCTAGAACTTGTCAAGTGTATTCTACAGGGGGCTAATAACGCAACACGCGCCAAATTCAATTTTAGTACAAAACCGAAAATATTTGCGGAGCTACAGACACTCGTGGCCGACGTCGAGAAACTTGAATTAACCGAAACCATGCAAAAATCTTGGTCGGTACCTCGAAAACAAACGTATGATAACAACAAATCTAATGATGAGCGACAAAAAATGTCACAGTCATATCCAAAAAACAAAGAAAGTACCACGCAGGGGAATGACTCAAAACCGTATTATAACAACCAAAATCCCAAATTTTCATCACCGGGTAACAATAACAGACAAGGCGCCAATGTACCTCAGAATAACAGATCAAACGGAATCTCCAAATCCCAAGGGTACCCAAACACATTTCGGCAGAATAACCCGAATTTTAATAAAAAATTCCAACAGCAGCACGCCTTACAGCCTTTTATCCAACACTCGCAGTACCCGCAGTACTACTATCCCTTTGTGCCACCATACGCACAATTCTCGTCTCCGAACCCAAAACTCCAGATTATGGATCGTCAATCACGACGAGGAAGCTGTTCATCAGCAGAATCTCACCATAGCTCAACGCAATCATCAAGGGGCACAAGAAGACAATCGGGCCAAATTCAAAATGCCTCAAATTTTCCAACGGGCAATATACAATCAAAAAACAATCGCAGTGCTTCAAAAAATCAAAGAAAGAATGCAAAAAACTGATGAATGGGGTTCGAGACAAACATGATATACATAAAAATACGGGAACATTGAATAAAATTAATAATGGAACAACAAGCAATTTAACAAGGGTACTTATAAACAAATGCGTCGGAGCAACATCAATGATCGATACAGGGGCAACATTTTCGTGTATCAGTGATCAAATTTTGGATAAAATTGAAAACAAATATAAACTGCATTTACTTTCAGCAAATCTAAATGTAACACTTGGTGATTCGTCTCAAATACACATAAACAGGAAAGTTCTCCTACAAATCAAAATTGGGGACTATTCTTGGAATCATACCTTTTATATTGTACCACAGCTCCCTCAAGAGATGGTACTTGGTTTGGATTTCATTAAAACAACTACTTTGCTCCTCGATCCATCAACAAACACATTTTCGTTCAAATTTTCAAGAAATCGAAAATTTAAACTTTATGACTCGAATACGATCATGAATAAATTTTGTGAGCTGGCAGTATTGGAAGACAAGGCACTGGTTCAATATTTTAAATGCCAATACCCAAATGTGCTCACTGATAAATTGGGTACCACTAATGTCTTAAAATGCGATCTGAAGCTAAAACCTGGGGCCATACTAAAAAACTCTAAAATTGTGTATACCCAAGGACCAATATGCCAACAGGCGATGAAGGACATTTTGGAAAAATTAATCGAGGATGACGTCATAGAACGCATAGATACCCATTCAGCATCCCCTTGTTTCTTAGTTCCCAAGAAAAACGCAGAGAAAGCAAATTCCTGGAGGCTTGTGGTCGACTACAGAATTTTAAACCAATCCTTGGAGTATTTGCAGTACCCTATTCAATCAATTGATAGCGCATTTTTAAATTTGAAAAATTCAAAATTTTTCAGTTTAATTGACTTAAATCAAGCCTACCATCAAATATGCCTGACCTACAAGTCCAAACAGCTAACAGCATTCCAAAACGAATTTGGAACATTTTCGTATAAAAAATTACCTTTTGGCGTGAACGTAGGTGGTCAAATTCTGTCAAAATTGATGGATCGAATTTTTGGTGATCTGCGATACAATTACTGTTTGTATTATTTCGATGACGTTTTCGTGTACAGTGACACCTACGAGCAACACATTACACATTTGCACGAAATTTTCAGACGTCTACAAGAGGCAGGCTTGACAGTCAACCCGTCCAAAGTTCAACTCGCACGCACTACGATCGATTTTTTGGGACATCGAATATCCCAAAATAAAATTTCAATTAATCCCGATCGTATAAACGCCCTACTTCAAATCCCAAGACCTCGAACCCCAAAAGAGGTCGCCTCTTTCATTGGTAGCATAAATTTTTTTGGAAAATTTTTACCAAACGTGCACATAATAGCAAAGCCATTGAACGACTTAAGAAAGAAGGACAGCGCGATGGTATGGGACTCAGCAGCCGAACATGCATGGCAACAGTTGAGAAAATTGGTAACTACACCACCTGTCCTGGCAACCCCCAATTTTTCGGAACGGTTTCAAGTTTTCACCGATGGGTCCAAGAAAGGGGTATCAGCAATCATTGCCCAACACCATGACGGTGTTTTAAAACCCATCGCATTTGGGAGTCGCAAGCTGTCGAAAAGTGAGCAAAATTATTCAGCTTACGAACTTGAGGCCCTTGCGATTACCTTCGCCTTCAACAAATTTAGAGTTTACCTCGAACACAGTGAGTTCGACTTACACACCGATCACAAAGCTCTAACGGCTATACAGAGCTTGGCAAAGAACGGTGGTCGCATGGCACGCTGGATCGTTCAGTTCATGCCTTTCCGATACAAGGTGCACCATATCAAGGGCACCGAGAACGTACTTTCGGATTATCTGAGTCGTAATCCAGTCGGAGATCAACCCCCAGACCAATCATTCGACACATCACACCCAGATGTTAGCAACAATCGAAACACTGCTGGTCAATTTACCATGCTGAATGATTTTCCGGATATTTATGTCGATTTTGATAGTGCTCAACGCCAGGATCCAAATTTAATGAAAATCATGGATTCTATTAACGACGGCTCCAATACCAATTCAAAGTACCGAATAAAAAATCAACGGTTGTACTACGAGACCAAAAATGGACAGTTCCGGGCAGTAGTACCAACATCTCTAATCGACACCATAATTCGGTATTACCATCACTCACATTTCGGGTCACACTGGGGAACAAAAAGGACCTTTCACATGATCCGAAAATACTTTTTCTGGCAAAAAATGTTCAACCACATAAAACAGCAAATTGGAAACTGCATTGTGTGCCTGACAACAAAAACAGAGAAAACTAAACCAAAAGGCAAGCTATCGTCAAGCACTGACTCTAGAATAGGTCAAACGCTGTACCTAGACACAGCAGGACCATTGCCCCAATCATTGGGCTACAAACACATTTTGATAGCAGTGGATGGATTCTCACGGTACACGATTTTTGTACCATTGGTTTCAGTCACTTCAACTACTCTCATCAACGCCCTAAACAACCACATTTTCAAACACTATGGCTATTGGGAGAGAGTCGTAACAGATAATGCAACGACCTTCACATCGAGCAGATTTACTCATTTTCTGCACTCATGTGGTTCACGGCATACGCAGTTGATACCTTACTATCCAAATCCAAACTTAGCCGAACGCCAAATTCAGAACTTAAAATCTGCACTCCGAGCTAAGTGTCACGAGGATCATTCAAAATGGGCTTCGGATCTTCATCTGACACAAATTTCGCTAAATTCTGGAATCAACGAATCCACTAAGTTCAGCCCAGTTGAATTATTCTACGGGAGGACTCTCAACACGCCACTCAACATGATTTGGGACCTCCAACCACACCAATTGGACCTGCCATCTACGTGGAAAACAGCAATCGACAACATCGCAGAGGCTCACAAACGTCAAGCTAAATCATACAACAAGAAACACGTTGATTTTAGGTATCATGTAGGCGACAAAGTCCTTCTAAAATCTTATGTTATTAGCGATAAACAGAAGGCAATCACGCAGAAGTTATCAGCAAAGTATTGGGGTCCTTTCATGGTAATTAAAGTCTTATCGGATGTATCATATCTGATCCAAAACTGTGATAATCCTAATATGACTAGAACTTCTCACGTATCACAGTTAAAAAAGTTTATCTCATCAAGACAAATAAAGTAAGATTAGTAACAAAAAATCGTGATATCACAACATGATTTATAAGGAAATAAAATTATTTTGATTAATTAACAAAGAAACAAATTTATGTTGAAATTTGAAACAACAATTTGAAATTTCAAATTACAAAACAAATGGACAGAAGATGTCCAAAATAGATTCCCAACAACTTAACCCAGAACAACAAACAAACCAAAACATTAAAATTTAAAATACAACAAATTCAAAAAAACTAGGGGGGACAAAATTTTATTTACTTACTTTTCCAAATTTGCAAAATGTTCATTGTGCGACCCTACGTGAAGTGGCAAAGTGCAGTGACAGTTTGAATGACAATAATAATAAACTTTTCATGTATTTATTTTCAATTTAATTTACTTTCAGTCGAATTGCATAGCAGTTGTAAGCACTCGACTTAGGTAATTATGTCACGCGATTAGTTCAAAATTAATAATAGGTTGCTTGCTTCTTTCCATCTATCGATGGTATCCTACAGGATATAGGCCATGAATGTACCAACAAATGAAGCAGTAAAGTTTATGGTAGATACAATCGTGACATACAGCCATATAATTATCCACAGTCAGAGATATTAATTTATCTCATTTTTTTTCAACTAACACAATACGCAAAAACCTTATTGCTTCACAGAGGAACACAGCTCACCCGTTGTGGGGCACAATTTCCATTCCAAATCGACCCCTCGAGTTTGGTACCAAAAAAATCAGCAAATTTCAGGCTTTTCAACCCCTTCATCAGATTTAAGGGAGGGGTGATGGCACGATTGAAATAATCCCCTTCGATCCTAAAGTCCAAGGCAGATAAGCCCCCTCTTAAACACCTTCTCACCTCTCTTGATATCTTCCCATCGGAATCCACGTGTACTAGTCAGTAGTCGCCGAAGTTCCGTTACATTAGCCCCGCGATCCTTTTCTTCACGAATTCCATAACTACTACCTTTTTTCAACGTCATCGGGTGAGCTGTATCACGCTAATTATTTTGAATTTATCTTTTTCCACCTTTTGGACAAACATTGTTCTTTTTCTTTTACCGTTTTTCTGGATAGGTAGAGGACCCTACCTTGTTTACCTTTTCCACGAATAAAAACGTTTTTAATTTATTCGTACCTTATTTTAGTACCAAAGGTGGTACTTAAAGACCAAAAGGTGACAACATAAGAACATAGGAAGGAACATACAAACATACGAACATATAAACATACGAATATGCAAACATGAGAACATACAAACATACTTACTAACATCCGAACATACAAAAATACAAACATTCGAAAATACAAGCATACTTTGGATCCACACATCCGAACATTCAAACATAATTATGAACATACAAACATACGAACATAGACATACGAACATAAGAACATACAGACATACCTACTAACATACAAACATCTGAACATACAAAAATAAAAGCATACTTTAGATCCATAGGTCCGAACATTCAAACATAATTATGAACATTCAAACATACGAATATACGAACATAAGAACATACAAACATACCTACTAGCATACAAACATACAAACATCTGAACATACAAAAATACAAGCATACTTTAGATCCAAACATCCCAACATTCAAACATAATTATGAACATACAAATATACGAAAATACAAACATTCGAAAATACAAACTTTAGATCCAAACATCCTAACATTCAAATATATGAACATACCAAAATCCAAACATACGAACAGACAAACATTTTTTCTTGGAGAGTGGAGAAACTCTTTAAGAGCGAAGGGAAAGTTTCAACCCAACAGTGATAGACTCACAGGCTTGGGCATACCAACTAAAATCCACTCCCTCTGCTTAGGACTCACCCCGGAACCACTTGTACAGTATTTCTTCAGGGTGAGCCCTTTTACATACATTTACAAACATACGAACATACAAACATCATTCATGCAGCATGAGTTAATGAGCGAATTTTCAGAGAAATCTTCCAAACAATGGTCAAGAAATTCGAAGTATTAGTTATATGAGAAATTAGTCAGCCTTGTGGGTGTGGCCCATAGCACAAATCGTTAAAATCAAACATCAACACATTGGTTAAAAAATTAAATAAAAACTCAAAAAATCTCCTCGTTTATCCGAACCCTTAGATTACCCATACTTAAATTGCTATTTTTGCCTACTTTCTGTATACCATACCAACATACTGTATAGGTAGACAATACGTTGGCTGAGTGACATTAGAGCAAAAAGTTACAAGCAAAACAAAAGGATGCGAGGTCCTGAACTAATCATTACACAAAATCGTTACAAAAAAATAAACAATTCAGTAGATTTTGGATTCTTCTCTTAATGTGAAGACAAATCAGTAGAAATCTCAGAAAATCAGTAGAGTTGGTACGTTGTGACTGAAGACAATAGTGCGCTTCGACGTAGGATACATGAGGGTAAAGTAGATACTGCAACCTTGTAAGAAGGGATGTTTGAAAAACTCCATCCACGAAGGAGGAATAGGTCGGAAGTCTTGTGACGTCATCGGCTAAGTGTCACAAGAGCACGGACGAAGGGGTGCGTGGGAGTTAATTACTCTATAAACATCCGCTCGACGAATTCCCTTTAAATGGCACTTTCTATACCAGTCTCCCTTGTCTCCCTTCCTTCAGAAAAAAAAGAAGGCTTATCCTCCGTAAAACCTTTACTTTATTTCCTCCGTTCACCCCCCAACACCGTCGACAACGATAATATTGACTTACGTTCCCTTCCATTGATTGTTGATGCTTTTTGACCCAACAGAGCCGTCTTTTCACTTTGATGTATTACTTTGTGACGTTTAGTCCATTTGTGATGACTCTATTCAGCTAGCTAATGCACGAAGCTGACGCCTCGAGAGAAACAAATAGTTCGGACGATGATAGTTAGACCTTTCATATTCATTTGTCCACAAATTTCACATGCTAACAACTACAACTGTCATACAGTTATCTGAAAAAATTCATCAACTGTAATCTGTTCCGATGAATCACAATATATAGACAAATAATTGGAAACATTTTGACGATTACTCAGTTGAGACCATTCAAATCTGTCGTAGGTCCTGAAGAGGCTGTGTACCAAATGTTATAGCTTCAAGAAGATCGACAGAAAAGTTGGAAAAGTTTTATCGCACACGCAGCAGGTCTGATTCTTTCTCTCGAAACAAGTATAGTTTGCATGGAAACGCGATAGAGAAGCACCAGAACTCTTCAACGGCAAAACAGCGGGTCAGATTTTTCGAAGGTGAATGTCGGAGGTGAATCAACGTTCTACTGTTCTAAAAGGGCTGCAGGCTTAACCTTAATTGGACCATAGTATCACTAGTGTCACCGAAGACATCCCAGGAACTCCACAGCTGTCCCAAGGTGTCACCGGAGTAACCACAATTAAATTGTAATTTTAAATTTAAAGCAGAACTTGTGAGACTATTAAAGTCTCAAAATAGAGTTAGATATGCCAAAAATTTCCTAAGAAATCGAGAAAATTTTTTAAAATTTTTGTCATCATTTTTTGAATTTTGATAACTTACAAAAATGGTTCAAAAATTCATCTTTGTCAATTAATATCTCCATATAATAATATACTATAAATCTTGTTAATCTGGTGACGCCTTGGAACAGCTTTGGAATTCCTAAGATATTTTCGGTGACACTAGTGACACCATGGTCCAATTAGGGTCTGATGATACCAGAAGATTCGAGACAGGCCCTCAGCGCAGATTGAGCAAGGGTTTGTTACCTTAGTAAGATGAATTAGACCCATTCCATTTTCATTTTTGTTCAAATTCAATCAAATTTTTGTTTTCCATTTTCATTTTTGTTCATTTGAATTTTGAACCAAAATCGAATCTTCGAATCGAATTTTTGAGTTACCTACAAAAATTAAATTGTAATTTTAAATCTAATAGACAGCACATTTTTTGTGTACTATTGAAAGTCTCAAAATATAGTTAATATTACAAAAATTGCATAAGGAATCGAAGAAAAAAAATTTTTTATCATCATTTTTTGACTTTTGATAACTTACAAAATTGGTTCAAAAATGCATCTTCGCCCATTATTACCTCTATTTAACAATATACCATAAATCTCGTTAACCTGGTGACACCTTGGAATAGCTGTGGAATTCCTAAGATGTTTTCAGTGACACTAGTGACACCATGGTCCAATCAGGGTTAATCCCTGATGATACCAGAAGAATCAAGACAGGCCCTCAGCGCAGATTGAGCAAGAGTTTGTTACCTTAGTAAGACAAATTTGACCCCATGGTTCATTCGAATTTTGAACCAAAATCGAATCTTCGATTCAATTTTTTGAGTTACCACCAAATTAAATGGACAGCAGAATTTCCGCGGACTATTGGAAGTCTCAAAACAGAGTTAGTTATGACAAAAATTTCTTAAGAAATTGATGAGGAAATTTCAAAATGCAGGTCATATCATTTTTTAACTTTTGATAACTTACAAAAATGGTTTAAAATTCATATTTGTCCATTAATATTTCTATGTAATAATATGCCATAAATCTCGTTAATCTGGTGACACGTTAATCGGGTTGGGCCGTTGGTGAACCCCGCTCCCCTTGAGCGGGTGAGGCAATAAGTAGCCACGAGTGAAATGATAAGAACCTGCGACGTCTAGAGTGACAGTTGGATGAAAATTCAACTTGAGATGATTGTTTACTTTTACTTTTGCTTCCGAGTCTACCAAGGTAGCGGAAGCTTTGTTTTCACTTTTCAAGGATGAAAAAAAAAGTTCTCCCAAAATCAAAATTTTCACTCGCGTTTTGCGTTTTAGAACTTTCTGAACAATTTTGGTTCCGTGTCTGTGTGTCTGTCATGAATTCCTTGTAACGCGCTTAACTATACGAAGTTATTGTCCGATTTCGATGAAATTTTCAGGGCTTGTGCGGGTTGGTGTGTAGACGGTCCCCTATGAAAATCATCATCCCCGGACTGATAGAAGCGACTGCGCATGAGTAAACGTGAATTCCTTGTAACGGCCATAACTTCTACATTTTCCATCCGATTTCAATGAATATTTCAGGGATTATGCGGATTAGATTGTAGATGGTCCCCTATGGAAATCATTACCCCCGGACTGATAGTAGGCGATGCGCATGCGCGAACGTAAAATCCTTGTAACAGCCGTGCGTACGTCATAATCTCAAATCCTACACAATCTATTGCCTGGCCCCCATAGCTCATATGCAGCTAGTCTGACTCCCACCCAGGGGTCCCGGGTTCGATTCCCAGCCTTGCTGAGAAATTTTTTGATTGTTTGAGTAGTGACTCACTTACATCTTTCATCCAAATTTGATGAAATTTTCTAGGATTGTCCAGATTAGCGTGTAGATGGTTCCCTATGAGGGTAGTGAAAGGTACTTAGAGATTGGTGTTTTGAGATTAACTACTATGCATCGGATCATCTATATAATCGGCTTATGGATACGAGGAAGCTATGTGCCACACCCACTTGGCAGACTTTTTTTCTTTACATGAATGCGGACTCACACATAGGATGCAAAACCCACTCCGACTTCTTCAGAAAATTATGGCAGAAAATTAAGTTGAATTGCATGGGAGTTTATCTGAAGAATTCTAAACATAAATTCTAATTCTACATCTAATTCTAAAACTAAATCTAATTCTAAATCTACGATCGGAAGACGGCACAGAAGAAATGCTTTTCCTCATCTGTAGACACTTCTATGTGAAGCGGACTTAGTTTGGGAGTGGAACGAAAAAACACTCGAAAGACGTGAAAAAGACGTAGGAGGTGAAAAAGAGGTCGAGGAAACAGAGTCGAAAAAAGATAGAGACTAAACTGGGGTAATACGTTTCAACTCTAATGACTCTGATGAAGCAGAAGGAAAGAGGAGGTGTGGAGGCGATAAGTCAGTGTTCGGCACTCTCCCTTCTGTTTTTCCGGGGGATTTTTCTTCTCCTTTTTTTGTACTGACCGTCCTTTTTATCTCTTTTTATTCTCTTTCACGCACGATGTGAGTAAAAAGGATGTTTTTCTTCAACGGGATAAGGTTTGGACGGACAAATAGGGATAGAGTCTACTCATTCTTCCGACAGAATTTATCTTCTTCACAGCGTTCTGGTAACCTAGTTATCTAGTCAGTAGTCAAAGGTGGTTGAGAAGTGTATAATTGTAGACCCACGCAAATTTCATATCACCTTAGTTGTTCGCATGGAGCGAGATGAAGAAGAAGAAGTCTACTTTCACGGGTATAAGTAGCTTGGAACATCAGGGTTATCTTGAATGTAGTACCGTATCCCACCCTAATCTCAACATTTTCGCTTCCTTTTTACTTTCTTTATTTATTCAATGAACCGCCCTCCACTTCCGGGTCGGCACTTCAGGGAAACATTTTTCGTTTCCTTTATCAAGAAGATGAAAAGTTGGTCGCGTTTGACAGTAAAAACGCCTTGATTACACCAACCAACCCCCCACCATCCTCGACGACTCTCCTTGAAACAATTTGGTCTCTTTTCTCGAGCTTCCTGGAGTAAGGTTTTTCGTCGGAAATTTCCCAAAGGTGACATTAAAGGTCGAACATCTACCAACACTCCCCCCTCCACAACTGAGTCCCAACGTCCTAACCTTCCTGTGGAAGGAATACAAGAAGGCAAAAAGCCCAGTTTTCGAAATCTCTCAAAAGATGACAGTCTACGCTTTAGTCAAAGTTTTCGCTCTTCCTTGGGAACCTTTTGATGGGGTTGTCCTTTTGAACAAAATCACGATAAAAAACCGGGAGGCGAAGATCAAAAAGAAAACATTTTTATCGCTTGCCGAAGTCTCTTTTTCTGGAAACGGCGATGAGGAATTTATTGACGATGGACCTGTTTGTAGTTAATACAGCTGGAAGGGCGAGGTTTCCCCGTTGAAGTGTGGTTTTGACGTTCTGTAATCAAGTCAGATACAAACCTTTTCTGTGGAAGAGGCCACAACCAAGAGTGACAGACAATAGACCCAGGAAGTTGGGGCTACAGCTTCATCATTGCTCGGTTCTTTATCGGAGCCGTCCCTTCTCTCAATTTATAAGCTCCCTCGTTGAAACGCTTTCGCTGCAGAGGGGGTTTGACATCAATACTTGACGTACGGCCGATAAATCGGGGTATTGATTATGTTTGTCGAAGTTTCGAAATCAATTGGGCGACCCTTGGAGGTGTAATAATAGACATTTTCATTGTCGCTGGAACCTGGTTTGGGGGATTCACAATAGCTTCACGTTGACCACGTGTTTGATATAACAAGTCTGGTAGTTATAAACCGGTCACATGTCCACGTATTGATTGAATTCAAGGATATAATGTGAGATGATTCGGGAGTTATAGGATAAGTTTAAACAACAACGTCGAGATTTCGCTCATATCCTAGAAGAGGGGTACAAGTCCAAAAACGTGATTTTCGGGAAATCGCTTTCAAAGCTTTACACTCAAACAAATAGCTATATCTCCATGACGAGACGTTGAATGTTAATGATATTTGGGGAAAATGTTCTCGTACTAATGCTTCTACAGCTCATGGACCGAAATTATTCTTTTCGCTAGTGAGGAAGGAGTGGGGGGAATATTTTTGTCAAATTTCTTCGATTTTTGGTGTTGTTCCCTTTTTTCGTGGACAATATTTCTTTATTTCAGAGATGTCACTTTTTTTCATGGACGATTTTAATTCTTTCCCAAATGATTAATTTGGTTTTAAATGAGAATAATCATGACTTGATGTGTATAAAACGAGAATTAGATTGGGAGTTGTCGGAAAAATAAAACAAATTGAAAACGGAAGATATTTATAATTCTGTCTCCAAAAATATTCTTAAGTAATTGAAACAGCTTCTTAAAATCTATAATCAAAGATAACCAACGTGTGATTTCGAGTTCAATCCCCCCCCCTCACACCATTCCTTCTTCAACGGTTTCAGTACAACCAGTACAACTTTCATCAGTAGTTTCGGTAGGTAGTCCGTAGGAATAGACATTCAAGGTGAAAAACACCAGAGGCACCACTAATTTGTTCTATGGTATCAAAATTTAAAGTTCATGAAAATACAAAGGTTTATTCATGAAGATTCAAAGCTTGGGTACCATTAATAAGCCCTAAATGAACCAAAATATCGAAAAATCGCAATTTTGTGAATATTATCCCTCCACTTGCCTCTTCCTAATGAGAACTTCAGTACTCTGGTGACTTAATGTAAGTCAGTTAGTTATCTGAGTCGAAAAAAAGAAACACGCGAATCGGTTGAAATTGAGGAGAAGGTAGCGCGCTCAACGTGCTGTCATATTGAGCCTTACTTTCACTAAATAACCCCTCGTTCATCCTCCGTTTACTCTAATTTCAAAATTCCAGCAATGTAGTGCCAAACTAGATAGATTTCCACGTCGAACAAAAAAGAAACACTCAAATCAGTGGGAAATTGAGGTTTGGGCGAAATACACAAGATTATGCTTAAAAAAAAACCAAATTTTAATAGTTTCTACTCCCCCCTCCTTCAAGGCAAAATTTAATGTGGATGACGTAGTCCACAGCGCTAGATAAATTTTAGCGTTGAACAATGGAGGAACCACGCGAATCGGTTGGGGAATAATGCCTGGACAAACACAAGAGACACAGACTGATGGATCTTCTTCCGTGGATTTGGGTTTTTGAAGGGATTAAAACGGATTAGTATCTGCTTATTTTGTTTTCCGTAGAGTGTTGTCCACCTTTAACCCAGATTAATCGCATATTCAGGGGATGCCCAAGTCTTACAACGTCCTAGAAACACAAGTAGGTAACCATCTACCTCCCTGCTGTTAAATAGCCACAGCATGATGGATGAAATAATTAGGAAACCGTGTAAATTATTATAATTGTGATTATTATTGCAATTATTATTTTTCTGTAAAGATCACCAGTCAACTACCTTCTTGGGGCAAGGGCAGGAGGGGGTCCTTTGGGCTAGGCTCGAAGGAACGAAGTGTTCTGATAAATTGCTTAATAAACATGGCATTTATCATTGTTGATCGTCTTGATTGTGATAGTAGTTCCCAAAAAATTAACACTAGGTTTCTTTAATTGAGGAAATCACTTAATAGAGGCGATACGTCCACTTTAGAGGGTAGCACTGGGCTTTGTGCCTGTCTTCTGCAAACGTAGGTGGCTCGCCCCGTCCATCGAACAAAGAACTTTCAGCATTCAGGCGGAGGGAGAATGAGCTAGGCTTAAGTTTGTCTTCTAGGGATAAAAAACAGCACTTCCACTACCCAAAACTGTTCCTAACTCAAAAATGACATTTTTGGACTTGTACCCCTCTTCTAGGATATGAGTGATTTGAACATGAACTCGTTTTAATAATAGAAGTTAGTGACAGGTGGGAGAAGGGAGGCAGGTGTGTGCAGGGGAGGTAAACATCTCACTACTTGAATGTAGTTCAAAATTGTACAGAAAGAAAAACTTAATTAAAAATCTACACGAACAGTTTCTCATGTGAATCGTTCGCAATATCATAAAATAAAAATACCTTTTTTTTGACAAAATTGTATCATAATTTAGTTTAATTTTAGCATATTGAATTCACTCATAAATGAGTTTCACAGAAGGTTTAACATTTCGGCTAGGCTTACGAATTGCTATAGGAGTGGCAGGTAAATGAGCACCTACGTCTCCTCGGTTAGGAGAATCTGGAGAATTATTTTCTGTATCAGAAATTTCATCGGCAGTTGGGTGAGCAGTGGGAGTACATGGAGCACTTGAACGGGGTTTCTTTTGTGGCGTCTTCTCAAGAGAAGGAAAACCCGAACTTTCAAGAATGAGACCAGGTTTGAATTCCTGACGGCTCATGTCTTCAAAGGTCTCAGTGAAAAATTCTCCTGACCTTATCATTTGATCGGGATGCCTCTTGAAAATTCGCCCATCAGGAGCCTCACAAAGATACAAGTATGACCCCAGCACTTCCACTACCTTGGCTCGCAACCATCCACGCTTATTAGGGCGTGAATAGTCGCGGATGTACACAAATTCATCAATCTTGAAAAATTTATTATTCAAGTTAGGTAGTTTTTATTCCAAGTTACACTTTTTGTCAATAGTTGATCGAAACGAGTTTGAATTTTCCTTCCGAACATAACTTCAGAAGGAAGTCTATGAGTGGTGGTGGTATTCCTGTATGCAAACAAGAATTTTTGTAAATTTGTAAAGAATGACTGACTGTTAGAAGTTTTAATTATTTTTTTCAAAGAATTTTTAAATGTTTTTACAAACTTTTCTGCCAGTCAATTACTTGATGGATGGAAAGGCGGAAATGTCAAATGTGTAATATTATTCGTATAAAAAAAAATTGAGAATTCTGAAGAGGTAAAGCAGGTACCATTATCTGTAACAACACATTTTGGAATTCCCAAACGAGCTATCATGAATATCAAAGATCTGCATGGTAGGTGTAAATACCACATATTCCTGGCACTCTCGAGAAACGCTTTGGAAAATCGGACGACTCAAGACGATGACTTTTTGGAAGAGAATTTATTCATTGGCAGTTTGATTCAACCTTTTCCGAGTTCTGATTTTTGATTGAGAGAGACGAAAGGTTTTTTTTTTTAACCAATCCGAAACAGAATTGTATCTTTAGAATCGAATGAGACCATCCAGAGCTATGCAGGACCAACCGTGCATTTAAAATAAATTATAAATATTGATATGTATTGATTGTTCACTGACATAAATAGGCCTAACCCCGTTCAAATTCCAGTTTTTAATTGAGTTTCATTTCACTCAGTTGAGCTTTCCTAGCAACCAACAATCAAAAATAACGACGCCTTGCTGGAAGGTTTTTTCTGTTGCAAAATAAACGTAATAATTTGCAGTGGTTTTAGAATCGAATGAAACCATTCAGACTGGACTTGCAAATTACCAGAAACACTAGTATGAATTTTGCTTTTATTAGACGCGTCAACCAATTGGTCATTAGCGCCATACAGTACGACTTTTAACAACACATATCTCATGAATCAACATTATTTTTTGAACTTTGTGAAGATTGCTGTTTCAAGATAAGGAACTGATCCCATCTTTTCCTCCTGGCCATTGACAGCATCCTCAGCATCCTTCATTGTGTATCAGATCCATTTCAGATATGCTAGTGTGAATCGCAAAATACAGTTCACTTACGGAAATAGACATAATCTCCGTTCAAATTTCAGCAATTTTTTCAATTTCTTTGTTCGTTTCAATGAACAGAGTTTTATCCAACTCAAGTGTGCTTCCAAGAAACCAAAGAACAAATTTGTTAATGAAGGATAGCGATGTCATTGATTTGGAAAAGCCGATTTCTTCGCCGACGGGTGATCTATACAGAGAAATCATAAACCACTATGTTATAATTTGCAGTGATTTTAGGTACCTGTTAGAGCTATGTTTTAAGATCATTTTAATAATTGTATAACATGTTTTTCTAAAAAGTCCATTCTAAAGATTTTGAGGTAATTGCAATAGCTTCATTTTTCCGCACGTTTTTCCGCCTTCAAACACGAAATTTCTCCACTAAATTTGTGTGCAAAATATTTTTTGATTATACTATTGGAAAGCCGAAATTCTGGCGCAGTTTTTACCGTTCTTGCATCCTGAAAAAATATTGGTTCTTTCAGTTCATTTTGCGATTGAAAAAATTCGCGGTTTCCCAATTTACATAAAATTTTCTTTTCAGAGGGCTTTTTCATGTCTTAAACCCTGACTCAAGAAAAAGGTAGGGAACCTATCCGATAGGACATTTAATGGTCTTTCCAATGGTATCATCATATTTTATCATGACAGCAAACTGAAGGAGTTATGACAAATTTAATGACGTAAGGTCAGAATCACGAAAATATCGTAAAATTAAAATAACTCGGAAACGAAGCCTCTGAAAGAAAAATTGCTAGGAGGCATTCTTTGTTGCAAATCAGTTGTAAAATCGACTCCTACAATATGGCAAACCAGTTAGTTTTTCACCCTGTATAATACATATTAAATATATGTATAATGTATAATACAATGTATAATACATATTACATAGTGAACATAATGTTCATTTTTTTTAGAAAGATTTACCTACTTTTCACACAACTTGAGAGACGTTTTGCTTTTGTCTTTTGGTGATGTTTTTAATCTTTTAAAGGGCTTTAGTACCAAATCGTTTTCATTCCATTTCGATCAATAATATCGAATGAAATAACCCGATGTGTGGAACATAGAGGCTGCCAATCATTGTAAGATCTTCAGACAAGGAAGATCTCTGGCGTACTGGATAAGACGAATCTCGATATCAGTAGGTCCGATATCGATCGGCCAAAGAGCTTTGACTCTTGTCAAGGGCCATAAAAGAGTCCGAAGGGTTTCGGGCCCTGATGTGATTTTCTTCTCGGGGTGGAAGTTAAAGGCGGATCATTGTGGACAGGTCCCTCCGGGGGTCGGGCACAAAAGACACATGGATATTGGAGTCGGGAGAGCCGGGGGTCGACCTCGCGCGTTCGAATAACGTGTTTTTCCCATCAAACCACGGATTACCTGACCCAGCTAACAAACAACCGAAAACAAAAAACTGCAGAGAAGCAGCATTGACAGAGCAGCGATTTCAAGTTGTAGGTGTTTTGAAGCAGTGCACGTTGCGTTGAACTACTCAAACTTCATCCTCATTCGAAAAACCCGAGGGTTGAACACAAATACAGAGTGGCCCGAGAAAACTCGTGAAATGTTCGGGAAACAACTGGTAGAATCGTAAGACAGTTTGATTTGATTTATTCATCATCAAAAGAAAAAAATATACTCAGGGTCCTCCTTCCAATTCTATTTCAAATCGGCAAAAAAATTTGAAAAAAAAAAAAAAAAAAATCCGACATTAATTAAAAACTTTAGCGCACAACGCTAGACACCAAATACAGCCCATATACCAAATTTCAACAAAGTCGGTCCATGGTAACGGTCGTGCCGCAAACAGCGAACAAAATTTTCCATATTTTTTGTACATATTTTTTTTGAATATTTTTGATTTTCAAATCCCACTAACATTGAAACGTAAACCATCAAATTTTGAGGGGTATTTAACCTATTCTCTACTAAAAAGCCCGCGCGCTCGGCGGCCCTGTGACACGGAATGCCTGTATGACACTGAAAACATGATACTGTCGCTAGACTATGTGAGCCATGATGCTTTCTACTGCCTTTTCGCCTTTGGAGAATGAATGAAAATATTAGATTGGTATTTTTTCTCATTTTTGTACCCAAATGATTCGTTCTTTGGTTACCTACTTTTTTTCTGTTGCACCACACCTCTCATAGAATGGTAAACCCATTGGAAAAACAGAAGGCTAGTCTGATATTTATCAGCCAAGTAAATTAGAAGAATAAGTTTACACTAATCAAAATCACATAAATATGATATATCATTTCTGATATATCAGAAACTAGAATAAGTAGAGAAAAGATTTATTCTATGTATAACGATACAGCGTGAAAATCGCCCAAAAAGGACACAGTCAAACACCCTTCGGAAAAACAAAAAATGAAAAACTGGTTGTTGATGCCCGCCGAAAAATCATAACAATCGCCAGTAGATAAAGTTCTGCCCATACTGTGCTATGATGAAACCATCATATTGAAGGTAATATTATCTAGTCATTAAAGGCTTTGATAGATGGCAGGACAGAAAACGAGAATACTCGTGAGTAGTTTACCAGTCCCTAGTATACTCGAGCGTAGAAGAGAAAGGGTTAAAATCTGTTTTCTTACTCTATTATTGAAAATAATAAACCAAAATCGACGTACATGGAAAAAATCACGATCGTATTACTGTTAAATTTATTAAAGCAGCGTGAACGTGAAGTTCATGTCTCATATCGAAGAATTATGGACAAATTCAATAATTTTTGATCAAATGGATTGAAAATATATTCGAATGGATTTTGTCTTGAATTACGAGGGTTGTTCCAAGTATTCCACAGTATTCCAATTTTTTCAGTCCGATGGTGTACCAATTTTCATCCAAATTTCGTAGCCAGCTGTGAACCGCATCCTCAACTTCTCCATCCGTCCGCAGGATTTTTTTCCTCAAAATTCCTCGTCTCTTGCTTTTTACTGCCTTTCTCAATTCTGTGAGAACACTGCAATACCTCTCTGCATTTATGGTTGTGCTTCTGTCGAGGTATTCAACCAGCAGAATACCCTTACAGTCCCAAAACACTGAAGCCATCACCTTCCCAGCGGAATGCTCGACCTTGGCTTTCTTGTGAGCACTCGATAAATTTGATTGGGGTGTTTTTCCCACCCTCCTTATTCCCAAGACCACCATGGATTCCCACTGATTCCCAGCTCTCAAAACCCACCTGGGAGGAATGAAATTCAGGATGAATGGAGAAGCTAAAGATACGGTTCACAGCTGGATACGCAATTTGGATGAAAATTGGTACACCTTCGGACTGAAAAAACTGGAATACTGTTATTCCAAATGCTTGGAAAAAATTGGCGATTATGTAGAAAAATAGTTTAGATGTTGCTGAATACAAATATATATTTTTTGTAACTTTTCCTTCTTTCCAATTTCTCCTAGCATGTCGGATCTTACTTTTGGAACACCCTCGTATGTGCAACGCAAGGGTAGCTATTTGAACATTGGTTTTGTAGAAATGATCTATCGTGAAGGCAACCTCAGCATGGAAAAAAGTCTCTTGAAAAACGCCCGACTGCGGTAAACGAGAAAAAAAGTAAGAAAAGTAAGGAGCAAAAAAACCCCGTATCTCCCGGAGAGCGAAGGGACACGCTGAGACCCCTTCCTATCAACTTTAATGGTTTTCCATCGCATTTCCCGTTGATTCCGATCAACGTGAAAGTTACCTATCGGGAACCAAAAAGCCCGAAACCCGCTCATCGTGAACCCAAAAACCCTGAAACCCATCACCCTCCGTCGCGTCCAATGATGAGAATCTCTCTAGAGGCTTCCAAAAGGAGAAATTTGACCGGTCCCCCACCTCCTTCAAAAAGAGTATAAAAAACCCCGTCAACAACCAAACTTTCCTTACTCTACTTTCACTATCTGTTCCCGAGATATCGGCATATATTGCTCTCTCTAAATTGAGTTTATAAAATGTTTTTCGCCCCTCAACGGAGGGAGTAAAAAACTTCCCTCAACGCCTTCGACTTAGTGAAAATACGAAGTGTGAAAGAAGTCTTTGATAGAAAAAGTTGGGCCGTATATTTCTCTTTTGAAATTCCTCTCAGCCTACACCACTTACCGAGGTTTTTCAACGCTTCATAAGTGCTTACATGTCGAAAGGCCAAGAAATGATCGTAAACATGAAAATGGTGATTTGCGAGTCAAACACAGAGTCATCGAAAATGTGGGTGAAAATTTGGATTTTGGAGTCCCCAATCTTCACAATTTGCAGCACGAATACTAAACTTTGTATCTTTGTGAATGAAAGACCAAATTTATTTTTCGAAATGGTAGGAATTAATGTACTTTTTTCAGTCTTGGTATGTACATATGTATGACATCTAAACCGAGCAAAGGGCAGCGTACGGCAGACGGACGGCAAAAGTTTTATTAGATTTTTGGATTCTACATACCTTGAAACGTGAACCAACAAGTTTTGTGTGGTGGGGAAGGGGGGGGGCAAAAAATTTCTTGGTCGATTCCAAAGATTCATTCCTGTGTATATATAAACACGTAATTTATTGAAGTAGAAAAAAACGCTGCAAATTATTACACAATGGTTTATTATTTTTTATTTTTCTATATAGATCACTCGTCTGCAAAGCCACCAACCATCCAACATGAAGAAAAACATCGATCGTATTCGGTCAGCTCTAATTTGAACGGAGTTTAAGCCTCTTTTGCGATTCACACTTGTCCAGGACTCGGTAGGTAGAATTCGGTAGGTATGAAGGTAGGTAGGATTCGGTAGAAGATAAGAAGCGAAGTGGACCCTTAATCCCTCAACACAATCGGTAGGCAGTGAGTGCGTGTGAGTGCGCGTATGTGAAAACCCGCGCAGATAATTGGACGTTTCTATCAGGTCCTTCAGTGACCAAACCAATCCAGGAAGCCGATTCTTCCCCACCAGACATCTCGCTCAGGACTTTTCTGGGTTGATTCTCCAGTACCTCAACAGCGTGCGACGTGCACAATTAATAATCATTGGAGCTCCAAAATAATTATAATCGCGAATAGTGAGTCGACCACGAGGAGAATCGTTCCCGATTTAAACGATTTACACCTACACGGAAATAGGTACTCTACTCACCTATTCTGTATGCGATCCCGCGATCACGATCTACCGGGATCTCACTGATAATTTCGGATCAATTTTGTGCCATCCCATTGTCGCAGCCACGTTGGGAAATCCACTGCCGCCTCCGACTCTCCGCCGCCTTCACCACTCTGCCGTCGCCTCGTCGTCTGTCTTGCCGCCTCCACTTGTTACGGAACATTTCGCCTGGGTATCAAACCTCAAAGAAGGTCAGATCTGTACAATTTTTATATTCATAACATCTTACTACCTAAAAGTTGTACCCTCACGCATACCAAAGGAGCTCCTCATAGGTAGGCAACTTAAAGCTTGTGCCATCGTCATCCAATCCAATCGCATTCTTGAATAAAACTATTAGTTCAATAACATGCTTGTTTTCTCGTTTTCAATTCTTTTCACCCAAAATCCTGCCAGTTAGGGAATTGTGTTGCGTTTCCTAACCATTTTTGGTAGCAGAGCGCTGGTTTTTCGAGATAGCAGGATTTTAGGGTGACTCAATATCATTCATAATATACTTACCAATTGGAAACACATCATACTAAGTTGAGGTACTCATTATAGTGCGAGCTACAATTTGAAATATGCTGCCTACATCTGTGAACTCAACATTTGTATTTTTCGATTGAACATTCATATATTAATTATTAACCCTTGTTAATGTGCATGTTTTATTATTCATAATTATATTATATATTGTTCATGATAGGTTTTGGATCTAATATGGTTTTCTAATTTTCGCATTTCATCGCACGTTATAAAATTATCATATTGTCTACATCGTATCTATTTGTTTGTTCGTGCTACATTTTGAAATTAATTTGATATTTAAAATATCAAGTTGTCTCCGTGTTTATAAAATTTTGATAAATTTATTCAGTCCTGGTTTACCGTAGGTAGTTGCCCACGCGTTGTTGGAATATTATAGTAGGTAGTTAGAACAACGTTTCTCCAGCCGTCCATCCTCTCACATTTCAATTTCCCATCCCAAATATTGTAAATTTTGAATTAAAATGGAACAGCTCACCGCAACCTCCGACCTTGCAATGAAGATCAACGCTATGAAACGCAAAATTAATGCTGCTGCAAAGGAAATAGGATCGATTTCTGATGAGGGAAAATTGGCGCTATCGGATCCAGCACGTGTCAATTTATTTTTTGGGATGTATCGAGCTCTCGATAAATATTTTTCGAAATTTGAGGAGTTGTGGGAGCAAACGGTAGATGAATATGCTGCCGCCGGTAAAGAACAAGATTTTCCATCGTTGGGAGAGTTTGCCTTTTGGTCTACAGTCAAACAAACGTATTACGATACCAATGCTACATATATCACTCTGAAAAAGGCTGAAGATCTTCAACGATCACATATTGATTTAAATAACTCAGGTAATACAACGGCTGTGAGCAATTCAGCTGGATCATCACGAACCTTACCTAAAATTCCAATTCCACGTTTCGACGGAACTATTTTGTTATTCCCAAAGTTCCGCGACACATTCAACTCTCTCGTCAACAAAAACGATTCGCTGTCGCCTGTTGATAAATTTCATTATTTGATTTCGGCGCTAGAAGGTAATGCTGCATCTGTGATTGCTGGTTACGCGATCAATGAAACAAATTACGATTTGGCTTGGAGGTCGGTCTTGACTGCATATGATAATAAGCGTATGCTGGCTTCATCCTATTTGAACCAAATTTTGGCGTTCAAACCTATTGTAGGTAAACCAACTGCACAAGCATTGAGGGATTTTTTGTCGCAGATTTCAGATACCGTCTCAGCTTTGAAATTATTGCCTATACCAAATCTAGGCGACTTCATATTATTTCATCTCACGATAAAAAATTTGGATCCTGGAACACGTGAACAATTTGAAATTATTTACAAGGATACGTCTTTTCCAACGATTCAACATCTCACTCAATTTGTCCGTGAAAGGAGTTTAGCCCTCGAGTTGACTGATGGAGTAAAACCGTTGTCTTCAGATACGTCTAGGCCAACGGTAACTACCCATAAATTTCCATCAAAATCTAAAACTGCCTTGTTGACAAACATCTCAAATAATAGGCCAAAACATCGGACCGCACGACCCACGAGTACTGCGGGTCAGTATCCTCCGTGCCCTGTGTGCAAAACTGTTTCGCATCACTTATTAGGTTGCGAAAATTATGAAAGAGCTTCCGTTGACGAACGACAACAATTTCTCAAACAATGGAAGGGGTGTCGGAACTGCCTGTCGTCTTCTCATTCATACCCATGCCCTTCCACGAGACATTGTCGATTTTGTAAATTGAAGCATCATTCAACTCTACATAAATTTTCATCTGCTGATCACGATAGATCGACTCATCAAATGGGTTCAAATTCTCCGAATCAAGCTTCCGGTTCTTCAGGTACTAGTTGCAGTGCTACTTCGGTGGAAGGTGATCAGGTCATTTTGGGCACAATACTCGCTGAAGTTTTGGATGCCAGAGACCAATATCAGCAAATACGAATGGTACTCGATAGCGGAAGTCAGTTTTCGTTCGTTACGACGAAATGTGTGCAGCGTCTTGGTATTAAAATGACTAATTGTCCAAAGAAAATTTCAGGTATTGGTGAAACCCTTTTCGAAGGTACCAAGGGCAGTGCATCATGTGTGATTCGTCCGAAAAATTGCACTGCACCCAATTTCCATGTGAATGCCATGGTTGTCGCAAACATTACCTCGTTTTTGCCCAATGTTACTATTAAATCGGATGTTCGCCTGAAATATGCCAACTACCAACTAGCTGATCCGTCTTTCTGGAAACCTGGTCCCATTGATTTTTTACTTGGTGCCGATTATTTTGCTGAAATTTTCACAGGTTCTACCATAACATTTGATGAAAATCTTCCGAGATTGTTGGGTACAGTTTTTGGCCATGTAGTAATGGGGAAATTGGGTGCTGCTTCAAACGACTATAAATCATTACTCTCGGTCGTTTCACTTTTTGCTGCACAGGAACCTGAAGAATGTTTAAATGATTTGTTAACCAAATTTTGGGAGTTAGAAGAGCCCAAACCTTCACCTCATAGAGCTAATCCCGATGACGTCAAATGCGAAAAGCATTTCTTATCAACCCATTCACGCCTCGACGATGGAAGTTACATGGTACGCTTACCATTCAAAAGTGACACTCCAATAGTTGGTGATTCTACGGCTGTATCTTTACGAAGATTTCAGAATCTGGAACGCAAACTGCATACAGCGCCCAATACGCTTTCTCAGTATCAAGAGTTCATGTCCGAATATATTAAACTCGGGCATATGACCTTGTCAGAGTCAAGGTCACCTTTCATCATTCCACACCATTGTGTGATGAAAGTATCACCTACGGGTAACAAATTAAGAGTGGTGTTTGACGCAAGCGTCAAAATCAAACCATATAGTTTGAATGAGCAACTGTTATCGGGAGAAAAACTGCAAAATGACATTCGTTCAATACTGTTGAATTTCCGACGTCATAAAGTGGTATTTGTAACCGATGTTGTTAAAATGTACCGGATGATAAAGTTACACCCGGACGACCGGGTTTATCAGCATATCTATTGGCGTTCAACTCCTAGTGAGGCCATCCAGGAGTGGGAATTAAATACCGTCACATATGGACTGACATCGGCACCGTTTCTGGCACTAAGAGTCATCAAGCAATTATGCCTAGATGAAGGCTCCAAATACCCACATGCAGCAGATGTAATATCACGAGATATTTATGTAGACGATGTAGTAACTGGATCGGACACGATAGAGAATGCATGTGAGCTCGCTACACAGATTATCAGCCTCATGAAATTAGGAGGGTTCACTCTAAGCAAGTGGGCTTCGAATTCTTCACAGTTGCTGAATTTGGTACCTGAAAAGGGCTCTGAGGGGCCTATTCAGATCTCTAGCATTGATGGTGGATCTGTCAAAATTCTGGGTCTTCAATGGGATCCCGAATCTGACCGTTTTGGGTACTCCATTGAAATTCCCAAGGAGATCAAACATACCAAACGAGCGATTCTGTCAGCTGTTTCCAAAATATACGACCCACTTTGGTTTCTCGCTCCTACAATAATCATCATGAAATCCTTGATTCAGACCCTTTGGAAAGAAGGATATTCATGGGATCAGGAAATATCCAATAAGTTGAAAACTCGGTGGGACTCAATGTTGACAGAACTTCCGAACCTGTCGAAGATAAATATTCCCAGATTTGTTGAAACTTGTGGGACCTATTCGTTTCAGCTAGTGGGGTTTTCTGACGCATCGTCCATGGCTTTCTGTGGTGCTATCTATCTACGAATCATCAATTCGGCAGGCATCCAGTCGTTCCTGTTGACGTCAAAAACCAAATTGGCATCTGTCAACGCTACCACAATTCCTCGAATGGAACTTTGTGGTGCATACCTTCTCGTTCAACTATACGAATTCATCATGCCATTTATTGACAGTCTCAAGGGCAATCAAATACAACCAGTCTTCTTTAGTGACTCTTCCGTAGTGTTAGGTTGGCTCAACACACCCCATTACAAAATGAAGACCTATGTAGCGAATCGTGTCGGGGAGATTACAGCCATCGTTCAGCCTGCATCTTGGCATCACGTTGGAACATCAGACAATCCGAGCGATCTAGGAACTCGAGGTTTGATGCCACACGAGCTTGTTGACAACATGTTTTGGTGGTGTGGCCCTCCATGGCTTCAGGAAGCAGAACCAACCTGGCCAAAATCCGTCATAGATATCCATCATGATCTGCCAGAGATGAAAACTGAAGCGCAAGTTCTTGTCATCAGACCAGTCGATAACCCTCTCTTATCATGGATGACCCGATTTTCATCCTTCGACAAATTGATTCGCTGTACTGCTTGGCTAAGGAGATGGATGTACAACTCTAGGCATGTTGGATGCTGTTGTTGTCCCATGAGAACTGGTGGCCTAACACTAAGAGAAGTTCATGAGGCACTTCAAATGTGCATACGTGCAGTTCAGAACCAATACATTTTGGGTGGTTCTCTCGATCACCACAAAAAGTTGGCAGCTTTCAATCATTTGTCGCCATTTTTCGATAGAGAGGGAGTAATACGCGTCGGCGGTCGACTAAAGCACGCAAGCATTCCGCACAGTCAGAAGCACCCGATTCTTCTTCCCACAAAATGTCACTTCACGACGCTTCTTGTGGACCACTCTCACAGGCTTTACCTGCATCCAGGACCTACTGCGTTGCAAGGACTCATTCAGACCTCTTACTGGATACCATCATTGCGAAGGTTGATCCGTAGCCGTGGATTTCATTGCATTAAGTGCTATAAATCACGTGCTGTTGTTGTTCCCCCACTTATGGCAGATTTGCCTTCGTATCGCGTCAACGGTGGGCGGCCCTTTTTGCATGTAGGTATCGACTTCGCCGGGCCTTTCAATTTGAGAGAATCGATGAGACGAAAGGCAGCCACATCAAAGGTTTATTTATCGTTGTTTGTGTGCATGGCCACGAAAGCGCTACATCTTGAAGCCGTCACCCGACTCTCCACTGATGCCTTCATTGCAACGTTTGAGCGCTTCTCTTCTCGTAGAGGACTCCCATCAGACATATATTCTGATCAGGGTTCGAACTTCATGGGAGCCGCAAGTCACTATCGTGAATTGGCTAGATGGTTCAAGGATCAAGAAACTAAAAAGGTCCTGAGTAATTATGCTGTACGAGTTGGATTTGAGTGGCATTTTAACCCTCCCCATACTCCTCACATGGGTGGAATATGGGAGGCTGGCGTAAAATCGGTCAAAAGAAGACTTCACCTCATCGCAGGAGACACACCGTTGACGTTCGAGGAGTTGAGTACTCTCTTCGCTAAAATTGAGGCGCAGCTCAACTCGCGCCCAATATGCCCTCTTTCCAATAGCCCAGAGGAGACGAATTTTTTATCGCCAGGCCACTTCTTGATCGGAGGCCCAATCAATGCCGTACCGGAGCCGTCTTTGCTGGACACGAGGATGAACCACTTAGACAGATGGCAGCTCATTCTGCGGATGTCAGAGGAGTTCTGGGGACGCTGGAGGAAGGAGTACCTGTGGACTCTTCAACATCGCCAGAAATGGACGTCGGATTCCCCAAATCTTCAACCAGGAGATCTCGTCTTACTGAAGGAGGACCATGTACCGCCTTTGCAGTGGCCTTTGGCAAAGATTGAGGAGACATGCCCTGGAAATGATGGAAGGGTCAGAGTCGTCAAACTCCGTACTTCCAATACCTCTTATACTCGTCCTGTCCACAAGTTGGTTCCTCTCCTCCCTCTAAAATCCTCTCCTTATGCTGATGAGCTATGAATTTTCGTACAAAAATTGGTGGGCGGTATGTCCAGGACTCGGTAGGTAGAATTCGGTAGGTATGAAGGTAGGTAGGATTCGGTAGAAGATAAGAAGCGAAGTGGACCCTTAATCCCTCAACACAATCGGTAGGCAGTGAGTGCGTGTGAGTGCGCGTATGTGAAAACCCGCGCAGATAATTGGACGTTTCTATCAGGTCCTTCAGTGACCAAACCAATCCAGGAAGCCGATTCTTCCCCACCAGACATCTCGCTCAGGACTTTTCTGGGTTGATTCTCCAGTACCTCAACAGCGTGCGACGTGCACAATTAATAATCATTGGAGCTCCAAAATAATTATAATCGCGAATAGTGAGTCGACCACGAGGAGAATCGTTCCCGATTTAAACGATTTACACCTACACGGAAATAGGTACTCTACTCACCTATTCTGTATGCGATCCCGCGATCACGATCTACCGGGATCTCACTGATAATTTCGGATCAATTTTGTGCCATCCCATTGTCGCAGCCACGTTGGGAAATCCACTGCCGCCTCCGACTCTCCGCCGCCTTCACCACTCTGCCGTCGCCTCGTCGTCTGTCTTGCCGCCTCCACTTGTTACGGAACATTTCGCCTGGGTATCAAACCTCAAAGAAGGTCAGATCTGTACAATTTTTATATTCATAACATCTTACTACCTAAAAGTTGTACCCTCACGCATACCAAAGGAGCTCCTCATAGGTAGGCAACTTAAAGCTTGTGCCATCGTCATCCAATCCAATCGCATTCTTGAATAAAACTATTAGTTCAATAACATGCTTGTTTTCTCGTTTTCAATTCTTTTCACCCAAAATCCTGCCAGTTAGGGAATTGTGTTGCGTTTCCTAACCAACACTCGTGTTTCTGATTTATCGTACGTCCAAACTTTAAATTCTCGTAGTGAGCGAACGGTTTGTCCTACAGAGCTCCGGGTGGTCTCGAAAAATTCTAAAAATTCTATACAATCTTAAATTGAAGGAAAAACAATACCGTTATATCAAACTTTTTTGAGTTAGGGCGTTTTCAAAATTTCAAAATTGATTTTGGAACCCTTAGAAGTGACCTACATCAACCAAAATCTTCGGGGCACAACTAGACTCCAAATGGAGCCTACATACCAAATTTCATCAAAATCGGTCAATGCTAAGTGGCAAAAGTGCCGCGTACGGCGGACGGACAGCCAAATTTTTATTCGATTTTTGGATTCTACGTACCTTGAAACGTAAACCATCAAGATTTGAGGGGGTGTTAAAATTTTTTTTTTTCTTGGTCGATTCCAAAGGTTCATTATTGAAAATAAAAAACCAAAAGTCTGCCAAGTGGGTGTGGCACATAGCTTCCTCGTATCCATAACCCGACTGTATAGGTCAATCTCAAAACATCAATCTCTAAGTACCTTCCACTACCCTCATAGGGGACCATCTACACGCTAATATGAACAATCCTGAGAAATTCCATCGAAATAGGATAGAAAATGTGGAAGTAATGGCTGTTACGATGAATTCACGTTTGAGCATGCGCAGCGGCTACTATCAGTTCGGGGGTGAAAAAATCCATTCTAAAAATTTCGAGGCCATTGCAATAGCTTCATTTTCCTTGAAAATTCGCTAAAAGGCGGGGAAACCTCGAGGAGGTGATCAGTGTGTTGGAGTCCTCTTGGAGAAGCAATGAAGAGAGACGTAGCACGCATGCGCCAATTTGAGATGAGCATGTGTTGTTGTAGTCAATTTATAGTACAGATGGGGTCTGATGGTTAAGAGGATACCTATCACCGAAAGTTCAAGATTGTTTAGAAGATAAGGTGAGAGCCCAAAGTTTGTTTGAAAGATAGCCGAAAAAACTCCATCTCAAACTAGGTTTGCGATTAATAATGAATTTGCATAAAATCAATTGTAAGAATAAATAACTACCTAGACTAGTCGATGGTGATGTCGCCAAGACTAGAGGAACAAGTGATTTCAAAGGGTATTTACTGATAATTTAACCTTGTCGAATCAGCAAGAAAAGTTGAAAGGTGACGCAGGCAGAAATCGGCGGAAATCGGTCGACCCCTGAATGATTAATAACGTCGGATGACGCACAGGTGTCATTGAGACTTTAAACAAATTGATCTCCTCTCCCTCCCTCGTCCCCGCGTTATCATATTTCCGTCCATTTATGAATTAATTGACTCGCTGACATACCGTCGAAGGCTTCCACTTTGATAGGGCCAATCTGGGGACCCCGTTGCGGGGTTTTTAGGTAGATTGAGCGGATTCACTTTCCCCGCCGTCAAACATTAGTCACTCCATTTCACAACCTCGCCGGTCCATCGTACGTTTTTCGGTCTCTCATCTCAAACGCGTTGGCCTATAATTCGATGGACAATTCGCGTCACAGAAAATTCGGCGACCTGTGAAATAGCTGATTATTTGTTACAGAATATTTCAGAAACTATGAATTTTCCCAGGCAGACACTTTGTTTGTTGTAGAGGCAAACAAGTGCGACTTAGTCTTACATATTTTTTTTTTTTTTTAATGGAACTTTATTGTGATAATCACTATCAAGTGTGAAACATGATTACATGATATTTAATAATACCTATATATAATATTTAATGATACCTACATACTATTATTCTAAGTTATTTTTGATATTTTTGCTGTGAATCTAAATGCCTACCGTTGAGAAAACTATTATTATTTCATACCAATGTGATATTATTGAATAATAATAAATTTATCCAGTGTGACCTGCATGTTTTTTACTTAAATCCTGAAATTTCAGGCTGATGACGGGAATGAAAAATGTTCTATTATTTATGATAAATAAATAATAACAAATGAAAGAAAAAAATAAATGAAAATGAAAATAATAAATTGAATAAAAACTTTGGGCCGGACAAAAATATCTTCTCCCAGTCTTGAGGAGGAGAACAACACAGCGTAGCTCAATAAATGGAACTAGCAACAGTGCGTAGCTCGGCAAAATTTTATAAATTCAAAATTTCCACAAAATTTTTTATTGAGCAAATACATAATGTCATTTATTATTGTAATCAAGGAAAACATCAGTCAATTAGGCCTTGAAGAACTAAAAAATCGGTGTTTTTCTCTCTCCTGAAAAGTTGTGAAAAACGGACTAGGATTGGCTTGACTCCATCTCTACTTCTCCCTCCGCAGTTTCTCTCTTCCTCTTCCGGCATCTTTGTTCTGAGACCATCGAGTCGGACACTGCCATCTTATGTGCCTCTTGTGCCCGCAAGTCTGATCAGTCAGTGAGCTTACCTAGTGGCGGTCTGCATTCTCGCTTATCAACTAGTTCTTTCTTCTTCTTAATTAGCCCAATGCTCTTTGCCCCGATATTGCCGACGTAACAAAACTCTTTTGTTCTTCTTAATAGCTGAATTTCCAATGCTCCAGTTGCACAGATGAGGCTAGCCTCAGCTTGGATTTCCAATGTGACAGCACTTCGCATAGACCAAGTAGTTTATGCTACGAGTTTTCTTACTTCAACGTCACACTGCCGTCGTAAAATGTATGTTAAGTCGCAAGCGAATGCAGAGATGCTCTATCTACCAGCCTGTGGATAAACAGCTGTTCCTGGCCCTTGGATAGTACCTTCTCTCCTACGCGTGACCCAATAAAGCAATAGAGAATGACCATTCAGAGCTTGGCGCCACCAAATTTCTTTCATCTGCCGCACAGGACTAAAATTTTCTGGAATTAAATTTAAGTTGTACAAACTTGTTTAGAAAGCCCTGAATCGCAAGAAGCGAGTGAGAATTTTGATCACATAAATACATTTTTGTGACCTGCCCCACAAAGCTCAGCGATCTTCAGTGGCGAGGAAGCATAAAACACAATTTTTGCGAGAATTAATAATAATTCCTTCGTTGAAAACAGCACTGGAAAGGCGATATTTGCCAGATTCCCACCCTTATAAAAACCTCCTACGCTTGAAGAGCCTCTTATAAAAGGAAACTAGTCTGGCACCATTCCAAAACCGCAGAGAGTTTCGCTAAGAGCCACCGGGGGCCTACCAGTTGACGAATGAGTTTGTTTGTATTCCAAACTTGGCGGTTGAAACTGAAAGTCCACAATTTACTTCAGGACTCATCGGGTAGTTCGCAGGGGTATAGTTAAAAGCTCGAAGTCAACTCTCGTAATATTATTCATTGTCTTAAGATCACATGTAACTTCCACTCATAACGAGTTTACCAAATTAGAACTTGTAAAATATCATATAATTAGAGCTCGGAATTTGCATAATTTGCACATCTTTTATTATGCGGTTATCTTTGTATTTGAACGTTTTGAAGGTTTCTGAAGGGTATGCGGTGGTTTAAATTGAAATTAAAATTGCATATTTTTGCATATTTCGGTCATTTTGGGGATTTTTGCATTTTTTGGTCATTTTGGGGAATTTTTGCATATTTTGCAGCATATTTTACCAGTTTTTTGCGTACCTATTCTGGATTTTTTAAATGTCAGTGCTGGAAGTTGACAATATTCGAAATCGAATGTTGGAATGTTGTGTCCCCTCACTCACATCACCCCTAGTGGTTCAAATCGCGAAAATTCTCAAAGGAGAAGACAGCTCATGGGAAATCTACTCTCCAAAAGAGATTTCCACTTTAAAATTTTTGCCTTTTGTATCTTGCGATGTAGAGAGATCGTTTTCTGCATTGAAAGAAATTTTAAGTGACAGGAGTCACTGTTTCACACCTGATAATTTGGAGCGTGTAATTGTTGTCCAATGTAATTATACCTAGTTCGTATAAATGTATAAAAGTAAATAAAAAATGTATAACTGATTTTTTGAATTGCTTGTTTACTTTACCTGATGCTTCATAACTTTTTTCTAGGAGAAAATTAATTAAAGAGATCACACGTTTGAAAAACACAAACGGTGGATACAGCTTTCGTACAAGTACGCAACCACGAGAGACATTTTATGTCTTATGTTTAATAAATTGAGAGCTTTCCAATGAGTGGTGAACGATTTTTGTGGGGTGGAAAATGAGGAAGTTAGTTTTCCCTAGGAACGATTGGTTGTACGTGAAAATCATCAGAAATTTCCGCGTAACGCTCCCCTCATAACGCTCCCCGCGTGACAATTTTTCATTTATGTGCCATAGTAAAGACATAAAATGTCAAAAAGGGCTAAAAAATGTAATAATATGGAACATCCTTTCTTAAAATACTGAAATTCCAAAGTCGTATGCAGTTTTAAGGGCAAATGCATATTTTGCATATTTTTCCAGTTTCCGGTGCATATTTTCGGGAAATTTTCGTGCATATTTTCCGAGCTCTACATATAATATACAAAATATACAAGGTACAAAATATAGCGTACCTAATAAGGAAAACTCCCAATTTGTATTTACTCAGCTCCAAAAACATTGCTTTGACGGGAAATTGTTCTTGGCATCAATTTGAGATACAAATAAATTCGTTGTCGTAAAATCAACTTTCAAGTCAAAAAATGAAATTTTGAACTTATTGTCAAATATAAAAAATACTACTTTGTAAACGTAGATGAGATGATATTTTGCTCTTTCGTCTAATAATGTAAATAGAACAAGATACTACAAATTTACTCGTTCAAGGTATTACCAGAATCATTCAAGATGGGATAAATCGACTTTTGGGTAAGAAAAAACAACGCATTCCTGGGGTCACTCTGTTCGGAGAAATGGTTTGTGATACTGTCAAACGGATATTCGTCAGTGTCTTTTGTAATGAAAATATCGTTGAAATGGCGTGGAAATTGAAAAACATCAACCAAGTTAAAAGAGCATCATAGAATCATCACTTATAGTAACTTGTACGCACAGAAGTAGTTGATTTGAAAATACTTATTATTGAGGAACTCCATTGATTTCCTAAAACCTTATTTTAATTTTCTTAATCATGTTGCTGTTTTTAACGTCAACAAAAAACACAATTGTGAAATTATTTGCCATTGTATTCACGAATATACAATGTGGAATTTGCTTCAATTTTAGATTTTGGAATTTCAAGTTAAAGCACCCAAGGGAAAAAGATTGCCGATTCATTAAAAATTTCCATCTTCCTTAGATTCTCTAAATTTTCAGGATGCTTTTTCGAGAAGCGCACTATGGTTTTCTTCCATATCAGTAAACCCTCTTTCGGGGGGGGGGGGGGGGGTGAGGAAAATTTCCCATTTCAGTACCGGACTTCAACTGATCGGTTGTTAATGAAATCAATGTGCATTGTCAAATACAAAACATTCAAGTATACAAGTGAGAATGTAAATAAATTTCCGTTAGCTTGGATAACTTGGAAGCAAACAATGGAATGAGCTCAGGGAAGACCCACAGCTTGGAAACATGCTTTATTGAACGCTTCCTGTTCAGCAGACGAACTGAGCCGATAAGTGTTGGTAAAAGGGTGAGCTTCCGCGACACCGTATCCTAAAAGGATTTGAATTTCAGGGTTACACCAGACCGTGTTAATATGTTTATCTCCTTACGTAATCTCTAGAATAGGAAAGGAGTTTTTCATGGTCTGAAACTTACTTTGAACTCCAAGGAACATGATTTAACTGAAGTTCAAACGATGCCGGTTGGAAGCCCCAAGTCAAGGTAAATTACAAGACAGTTTACAAATTTTTTTTGAAGTTTCAAGGATCAGCTGATCCACTTGATATTCTTTCCAGGAATTGAAAAAAATTCTGATTCGGTGGTGCTTAAAAATAAAACCTCGGTCGTTGACACCATCAAAAAGTTGTTCTTTAATCAAGGTTAGATGAAGCAATCTTCGATATCCAAATTCGAGACTCAAATTCGAATTGGTGTTGTTCTTCACGTTTTAAATTATGGTTTTGAACCACTCATTAATTACATATTTTTTTGTTACGTTAAAACTTGTTTTGCATATCAGCCTAGGTGGGGAGTGTTATACGGGAGTGGAGAAACTCTTTAAGAGCGAAGGGGAAGTTCACCCCAACAGTGTTGGACTTTGCATTCCCTCTGCTTAGGTCTCACCCGGGAACCACTTGTACCTACTGTATTACTTCTGGGTGAGCCCTTTTTTTGTGCCAAAAAGCTGCTCCTTTGGTCCCCAGCGTATTGGGCACCTGAATTCCCCTCCCCTCACCACCCCCCATCTGGCACTGGTCCTTAGAAGATAGGAAGTTGAAAGTTACCTATCTCAGTTACTGTCAGAAACACGAGTGTGAATCGCACATGACCGTTCACTGACGGGAGTGAGCGAAATTTCAGCTGATCAAATGCAACCTTTTCCCGTTTTTTCCAATGGAATTCAAGTTAGTGCTCAAGTTTTAGAAATGAATGAGACCATCCAGAGCTCTGAACAATGACCCATGGTTAAAAACGTGAAATGCCTCAGAGATGGGCGAATTCTTATCCATAAATGTGATTATGAATACAAATCATATCTGCGATTTTATGATTATGAATACGAATACAAGTATAAATACAAATATGAATACGATTTTATAATTTTTTCAATAATTTCCTTAAAAATCAATTTTTTTAACGATTTTACCTGAAAATCATATTTTTTTAAATGATTTTCTCCCGTACAATGAACATATTTATGACCTAACATTGTCAAAATAATCAATGAAAATTCGAAACGCTCACCAATTCTTATAGAATTTTTCACGCAGAATCAAATGAGACCAACCCCATGTCGCTACGACCAACTGTATAGAAGCTACGATAATATATACGATAATAATTTCTACTGGCTTTTTTGTAATCATGTTTTTAGCGTCAAGAACGTTCGGTGAAAGTAGTAGTAAAAACAAAAACTTTCGGCGAAAATCATGATTACAAAAAAGTCATTAGAAATTACTAGTAGTATCTATTCGGTTGGTCGTAGCGACCTGGGGATGGTCTCATTCGATTCTGCGTGAAAAATCCTATAAGAATTGGTCTGCGTTTTGAATTTTCATTGATTATTTTGACAATGTTGAAAAAAACAAAAAAATGAAAAGCGTAAAAAAATTCAATTTTCAGGGAAATCATACAAAAAATCATGAAATCGTATTCAAAATACGAATACGGGGAAAAATCGTATTCAAAGTGTGAATACGATAGTACCTATTCGTATTCATAATCATAAAATCGCAGATATGATTTGTATTCATAAATAGTTTTAATAATTAGTATTTATGAATAAGAATTCACCCATCTCTGATATGCCTAGGAGCCCCTCGACCTAAAGTCCTACCCCTGGTCCCAAGAAGGGTCGAATGAAGCCATTTCCTTCTCAGACGGGAGATCTTCACAGAAAAATAATAAACCGTTGCGTAATATATCGCAGGGTTTTTAACTGCTGCAATCGGACACTTGGGAAGAAAGAAGTTGTATCGATTCGTTCCAGAAAGAATCTTTCCCACTCCCTCGAATGAAAATATGTAGCGTCACCGCCAGAATTACCATTTCCTTGAGGCCCAACCGGAGAGAAGACAAGCGTGAAATGAAGGTCCCACGAAATATTTTTTTTTCTAATTTAGGTAGTAATTTTCTGTGGAAGCATCGAATTGTTAGTGAGGCATTTTCATATTCATATTTCTTGGTATTCTTTATCAAATGTGTTTGTGTTTTGACTTGCACCGCCGGCGCATGCAAGATTATCCAGATAATTGAACATGGGAAAATATACTACACTAAGTGTAACGATAACGCCTCAAGGGTGTAAAATTGCATTTTCATTTTTGAATGCATCTCGAACCAAGATTTTGAGTTTTTTTATTTTAATTAATTGTAAATAAATATGAATATATAACACGAAATAAAGTTTTAGTTCATTTGCACCCCAACAACCCTAAATTTACATCAAATCCAGGGAAAATTCAGTTCTATTTTGCTGCAAAACCGGCCAACTCCAAAATGAGTTTCAAAAACGGCCAAATCCAAGATAAAATTGTGAATAACTCCCCCCCTCCACATACCCAAGCCATTCAAGAATATGTTTTCAAACACCCAGCCCTAATGTCACCTTAAGGATTTCAGCGTGACAAAAGATGAACTTTTTGAAAATTTTAGCATTTTGGAGGTGGCCGGGTTTGCAACTAGACGACACACTTTATATCTCGTTTAAGTCTACAAATAGGCTAGGAGGCCACAACCTAAATAGTAGTCTATTATTATCTTGTCAATTTTAGTGGTGTGTCATTATCTATTTTTCACGTTATTTTAGTCAAGGTTTTTTTATATTTGATTAATATTATATTTTTCAGAAAAATGAATGAAACAGTTGAAGGGTCACGGGGAAAAAGGATCAAACTCCATTTTTTGGCCGAATTTTGGCACGCCATCGTGTACGAGTAGCTCGTAGCTTGGGAGGAGTAGAACCGAAGGGTTGTTTCACTTTGTGGAATAAAGATCGCATTCATTCTTTTCAAAGCTAAAACAAATACGGGGCTCCGGGGAAAAAGGACCAGATTCCGTGCGCACGCAGGGAAGAAAGATCAGTGTTCGATTTAAAGACCCCTTCCCTCGCCTTTCCATGAGTTGTACGGCATCACACCAAAGATTCATCAAGCACAAAAGCTCCTACTTCTGAGGATACCAGACAGCTATCGCAACCCCTTCCACCTCGAAGAAGAAGACATCAGTACCAAAAGCAGGTGTAATATTGGGGAACCTTCACAACAGCCCCATACCCATCAAACCAGCACAATCAAAGGATTTAAAACACTTGTGTCAGTTTCTCGTCAACCCCGATACTAACATTTTCTGATTCACAGTCCAACAGGTTGATGAAGCCATTTCATATTGCGACGATCCTTTAGATGAATGATTTATTTATTGCTTTTTTTTTGCCTTTTTGCAATTAAAGATTTGTACAAAACTATAACTAATTTGGAATATAAAGCCACTTTTTGCCCAACATTTTTCTGGAGGTAACAGTAAGGACCCTTACAAACCCTAGTAAATTTAATGAAGTGAATTACGAGATTTGAATAAACAATAGGTAACATGATTATATAATTTTAGGTATTATGGTGACCGAAACGCGGATATTTGTGGGGAAAAAAGATCAAAGTCCATAACTTGCTTGAAATTTCTAATTATTTCTGAAAATTATCTTCGATCTACTTAATTTTCTTTCTTGTCACTTGAACATGATTAAATTCTCGGTCAGTTGGCCCATACAGTTCACTTTTTTTTATGCATAGCGTCTGTCTGGGACGACTTCAAACTTTGTTTTTCGATTTTCTCGGAATCAGGAAAAGAAAATCCTTTTTCCCCGTGACCCTTCAGTTGAATATTAATAATTAAATATTAAACATGAAATAATAACTTGTTTTATTACAGAATACCTAGCATACAGGTAATTCTCAAGTATTTATTTAGATCTGTTTTCCGTCAGGAAAGTTACTCTCAGTCAAAAATATTCGTTTTCACAACGCATTATGCTATTAATAACGAAATTCACTTCAATGAGAACCAGCTGAAATACAAGGGGTAGGTTTGTTATCGCCGATGTTGCTTACGTCCCTCGGGACACACAAGATATATTCAAACGCCGTCCAGGGGGTGCCCGAGGTACGAAGGGCTATCTGTCCGTTGGATGTATAGACCAGGGTTAGCTTGAGAGGCCCTTTTTGCTTGCCCCCCTCTCCAACCGAACTCAACCCTTTTCCGCAAACCCTCCGTTTTATTGTCGCACCCTCTCCCAAAGGGCGAATGCCCGCCTTTCCTCCAAAGCCTTCCTTCGGAACAATGGGAAACAACCAGAAGGGTTACAGGGGTTTATTAGTCACTACGTAATTGGCTTGTAATTACTCCCTGACTTATGGACCTGGTATCTTCGCAGGGTTGTTTATTGAGGACCGCGATGCTCCGTTAAACAGGAAAAACACCTACCTACTGGGAAGTGGGATTCATGACTAATTTTACTCTTCATCAAGATATTACAAGGAAATTGACGAGAAAACACGTCTGTCTGACATGATGTCTGGGAGAGATTCTGATCTTCTAGTCTCTTCTTCAAGGCAGTTAAGACGACCACCAGAAATTAACTGCGCCGATCTTCCTGAACTAGGGATGTCAGATTCTTCGAAGTGAATCGATTTTAATCGAATCGATCTTTTAGAAAAGAATCTAAAAAAATTCCGACCTTCCTGAACTAGGGATGTCAGATTCTTAGAAATGAATCGATTTAAATCAAATCGATCTTTTAGAAAAAATCTTTAAAAAAATCGATACAATTTTTTCTAAGTGTCGATTTTTTCAAGAATCGATACTTTTCAAGCAAAAGTCATACCCAAGTAAAATACATACCAAAAGAAACCAAAACATCATACCATAAGCAAAACAAAACATCATACCAAAAGCTGGAGCTAACTTTCGACCCCAATGTATACAAAGTTTATTTAAATTCTATTCATATGAAAGATGCAGGTAGTAGGATTTGAAAATTTATGTTTTTTGACAATTTATGTCACGGAAAAGGTGTATACACCCTCCGTAAATGATAACAAACTATTTATTCTTCGTGAAGTGGGGATAAGAAAATGACGTCTTGAATTATCAGGATAGGTTGAGGTGGTGTTTCTCATTTTGTGATAATTAGGTTGCAATAATCAAAAATAAAAATAGAATAATAATAATAATAATAATAAATATCTAATTAATCTAATCAAAATAAAAAAATAAAAATAATAATCGGGGTAATTGATCTTCATCAATTTTCCTTCTCCATTGAGGTAGTGTTGGTTGTTGACTACAATTTATGAAAAGAATCAGACCGATTCTCGAATTTTTGAATCGATTCTCCGATTCTTCAAGAGAAAATAATAATCTAAAAATATCGATAGTTTTTTCAAAAGAATCGATTTTTAAAGAATCGATATTTTTCTGCCATCCCTATCCTGAACTGTTCTATGCTGCTCCCGAAAAATTCAGAATTTCTACGGATTTACTTTCATAGGCATCATCTTTTGAGCAGTGGCGGCTTTAGCTGGGCAGCACATATAATTATGCCGTATATAGCATTTCCAAGTCAAATTCAACCTTTTCCAAGTCAAATTCAACCTGTGATTGTGCGGATTAAGTTGTAGATGGTCCCCTAAGAAAATCATTACTCCCGGACTGATAGTAGGCACTGCGTGAATTCTTTGTAACAGCCGTAACTTCCACATTTTTCATCCGATTTCGATAATATTGTCAGGGACTATGCGGATTAGGTTGTAGATGATCCCCAATGAAAAACAAGGACTTAAAATTGACAACAGTCTCTGCGCATGCGCAAACGTAAAATCCTTGTAACAGCCATAACACTTACATTTTCCATCCGATTTCGACGAAATTTCTCAGGATTGTTCAGATTAGCGTGTAGATGGTCCCCTATGAGGGTAGTGGAAGGTACTTAGAGATTGATGTTTTGAGATTAACTACTATGCATCGAATCATCTATACAATCGGGTTATGGATAAGAGGAAGCTAAGTGCCACACAGTGGAAGCTATGTGCCACACCCACTTGGCAGACTAGAAAACAAAAGTTTTTCTAGAAGATCGCTTTTTGAACCGTGCGTCTTCTACAAGTTCGTGTCAACCTCATTCCATTATTAAACAGTATCTTGGGGTGATTATTTCTTGTTGAAATATTCCAGTCAAAAGATTGATAACGGCAATCTTGATGAGAGTAGATATAATTATTTAGTAAAGGATCTAGGTACATATCGTCCCTATACCTGGTAAACCATGTAAGTCGGTATTTTTTCGAAAATAAGGTTTTGAGCTTTTCGGGTAAATTAGGGTCTCTTGATCCATTTAGTGAAGCCGTTTTCCAATCTGAAGAATAGTTTTTTATCCAGAAAGCATTAAAAAAACATGTAAGTCGGTTACCTCTTTTTTCGCCAGAAAACCATGTAAGTCCTGTGTATGCCTTCATAAAAGTGAGCAGCTCACGCTGGCGGCAAGTTTCCATCAAAGATAGTCAGTTTTTTCTTTTTTTTCATGTAAAAGTTTACAAAATTCATAAATGGAGTTCGGAGAAAGTGATCATAAATAGAAACCTTTTTATAAGGCTCAATTTCAGCAATAAATTCCACTCCTTGTGTTCTGCAGGCACGTGATTTTCCATACTGTGGCCAACCTTAAGATCACAACCTACCTACGTGTTTTTTTTACTTACCTACCTAAGATCACGTGTTTTTCCGCATTATTTCTAAATTATTTTTACATTATTTAGGAGGATATTTTAGATTAATTGATTGATTTTGTTGGCTGTTTGACCTAGCTGTAATGCTGATGATAGAAAGAACAACAAGAGATTAGTAGTGTGCTATTGGTCTGCTTATGTTTTACAGGAAACTCTGTAAAATTAATGATGCAAGAGATAATAATGAGATAACCATTAAGGAAATCCAGCTCTGACCAATCCCTAACCCATCCTCAATCACCCCTAGTCCATCTATAACCCATCCCCAGCTCATCCCTAACCCAGCCTTGACCTATCCCAACCCCTAACCCGTCCCTAGCCCATCTCCAACCTATCCTTAACCCCTATCCCATCCCTAACCTAACTCATACCTAACCCATCCTCAATCCATCCCTAGTCCATCTCCATCCTATTCCTAACACATCCCATTCCTAGCCCATTTCTAACCCAACCCAGCCCTGACCTATCCCAACCCCTAACTTATACCCAGCCCACCCCTAACCCGTCCCTAGCTTATCTCCAACCTATCCCTAACCCATCCCTCAACCCATATCCAGTTCATCTCTAACCCATACCTAACTCATCCCTTGTTTTAATGAAACAAAAGTACCTAGTTGCCTAACACTTCACATTAAATGCATACCTACCTAGTTACGGTTGTGATAGGTAAAGTGTTCCTATAAGTAATGGTTGTAATTTAAGAAATGGTAATTGAGGAATTGGTAGTATATTGAATAATTTATTGCTTAACTCTAGTAATATCTTAAACTGAAGACTATCGTGTTGACTCAAGGAGCCTTAAAGTTGGACTGCGTATTAGTCAGTGCCTATGAATTTTCATTTAAATATTTTCCTTTTGCATCGATTTGGGTATTTTGTGTAACCTTGAAACCTGGAGAAAAAAATTGAATAATATTCCTAATAATAAAATAACCCAAGCTGGGTATATTTTCATAAAATCAAATTGAAAACCATGTAAGTCGGGTGTCAAAGGCTGGGTAAAAGCATGTAAGTCCATTTTTTCGTTCGCTGAAGTAAATTTTGATGAACTTAGTCTCAGGCTCTTTGAAATACTACTGTTACCACCAATTTTATGGAATGGAACGAAAAAACTTATTGTATATGGAATGAAAACTTAATGATTCAGTTTTTAGTGTCCGCTGTAAAATTTGATAAACTCGACTTACATGGTTTACCAGGTATAGGGACGATATGCAAGAAGACTCTTTCTATTGTAGGAATCTTACCATAAGCTGGATTCTTATATCTTGCTGGATTCTTATCCGTTTTAGGATCGTATCTCTTACAGGAATATTATCTCTTTTGCAGGAATATTATATCTTGCAGGAATCGTATATCTTGAGGAAATCTTATATCTCGCAGGAATATTATCTCTCGCAAAAACCTTATCTTTTCCAGGAATCTCATCTCAAGCATGAATCTTATTTTCAGCAGGATTAAAATCTCTTGCAGGAATCGCCCTTCCTCCCCCCCCCCCCCCCCCGCCCCCATCGCCCTTTCTGAACCCGACCAGCATGCAGAGAACTTATCTAGAGTAATACAGAGATGTATCTGAATTTCATTCATGGATTAATGATTGTAGGCTGATTGGCTCAAAAGTTTCCCTTTCCACCATTCTCAAATGTAGTTATTACTTATACTGATTGATAACAAACCCTGCCGAACGATCAAATCAATCTTTACTATTCATCTGATACATTTGCTTTGCAATGGAGTGCACGACTCCAACTCCATGACTTCTTTGCTATCTCCACCTAAAAGGTATCAAGGAAATTGCCGACTTCCACGGTGTCGTAACTGTCGTATCATAGTGTAGTAATGGATATTGACCAGTTAACTTGACTCCCTCGTACGTGGGTTTTCGAGAACTGAGTAACTACGCTACTCGACATCACCATCAAACGACGTTCCATCTCCGTCTATGGGGAAATTAATGTTGTGGCGATGCTCTCTCGGAAGCACCCTCTCGAAAAAATAAACAGACCACCGGAACTAAAAAAAGAGGGTCCTTCAAGAGTTATGGAGCTGTATTAGCTGGAAAGCTATCAATACGAAGACTGTACGGCCGTAATCGGACCGAATACGTTTTTATACGTCTGGAAGGCGTACTGAAGAGTTCCCAACTGAAAGGAAGAGGAGGTTGTGCTACATTTTTCAACCTCTTCCAACCTCCTTCCTTAGGTATGTCTTCACCGTGGAATCCCTAACGAACTGTGGGAGGCTGATGAAGAATTCAGAAGCCACGGCCGGACGCCTCGGTCCATCTTCGTTGGCTAATACACCTTGGGAATGGTGCAGCACTATCTTCCGTTATGTTAATTTAAAGTTAACGCTGTTTTAAATGGACGTGAACACGCCACTCGGGGAATCATTAACTGTTAAGACGTGGTACTATCTTGAAAGTACCAAAGAGTTCAGAGACACGAGTACGAGTCGACGGTCAAGCCGTATCATGACCAATCAAGATGTTTGGCGGTTTTGAGTTAGACAGGTATTCAAACGTATTTTGATCCAGCCGGACATGCTGGAACTGGTAGTTTCCACGTCAGATCGTCAGGAGCGCAATTTCATTGAATTGAACATTTCCCCAGTTTCCTGTAAACCTGCTAAAAGTTCAGTAGGTATACGGCTATAGGATACAGCTTATATAGAGCAAAGATTGGTTCATCTACTTCTCCTTCAAAATACATTGTATTCCGATAACGGAGATGAAAGGGACGATTGAAAATTGAAAAGTGGCAGAATCGGCGTTCCTCTAGGGCTAATAAATAAGACCAGGTACTGAATAAGGAACAAGGTGGTCCAAAACATTGTCTGTCAAAATCCGTATCTAACAATATTGGAACTGAAACTCGTACCACCAAAATCAAGAATTTTGTGTTTCATTCCGTCCAACCCGGAGAGAAGCGCATCCTAGCGTCCTAACCAGTGTTCTCTTCTTTTACTTACTAACGACTACCTTATTGACTACTTATCGATATCCTAAACCTTTCGATGGATCGCGCTTGCGCGTATAAGTACCTTCGAGCGGTCTTGTTTAAAATGTTTCAGTTACGCCAACTTCGGCATCTTAGCCTGTACATACCTATATAACTTTTGTTAAATTACATACCTATATAACATACCTATATAACATAACTTTTGTTAAATTTAAATAAAGATAATTTTGTTAAATCTAAATTTTGTTAAATGAGATAAGGATTATCTCATATCGTTGAAATACCCTGTATTATTGTTGCTTGAGTACTGTGCTGTGAGAATGAGGAATTTCACCATGTCAGAATTTCCTATTTTTGACCCAAAAATCGGATTCAGCACCTCTAAAAACCCCATAAGGCAAACTTTCAGCCCGAACTTCCGAATTTACGAATAAACAAAACAGTGTAGAAAATACCAATGTTTAAAAAAAACGGGAAAATGACGTCATGCTGGAATATTTCATTTATGGCCACTTGAAGCACTGAGATCGAGAAATCCATAGTCCCCAGATGCAAAATTTCATGAAACAGTAAAGTTCGAAATCGAAAAACTGAAGAAAAATATAGAAAAAGCGAGATGGGGAAAATTAGGTTTCCTCTGTTTTTGTTTGATAACTTTTCTCTTAGAAAACACGATTTCGTCGTCCCAATGGGCAACACTGGGAGGAGACGGCGATCCGATCAGCCCAATCAGCTAGCGTTCCCGCTGCACGTCTGTTTTCCCGGTTAGTTTTGAAATTAAAAATTTTGATTGTCTCCCAAAAATAACAGGAGACCTATTTTCTGAAATCAGCCCGATTTTCATCTACCCCACACCATTAACTATTCAGGAAAAATGCAAACAGAAATCGGTGAAATTCCTCATTGAGAGCACCACCCTTCAAACTACAGTAAACAAACCAGAATAATGCAGTGGCTTCTCTCCAGGCAAACATAGCAAACACTGTTTGCCTTACTAAAAATATACAAAACTTTTTTGCAAGTAATATATACCTAGTCGATTTTGAAAACTTTATCAAATTTAGGGACTATTTCATTATTACTTAGGAAGTTAGAGGGAATAAGTAGTACGTATTTTGCCTTGGATACTAGCCCACAACACAACAGAGAGCTGCAGAGGTCGGTAACTAGAATCGATTGTGGATGATACGTGAATTATAGCGTGGCCCAGCGATCAAAAAAATGAATTCTGTGGGTCTATTTTGGTGGAGAGACGACGATCAGCGAGTATGTAAGGGGTCAGCGCAGTGTCAAGTATCGCTATACCCCCACTACCACATCATCAGCCAAGGCAAACAATTGAGGAGCTCCTTCGTGACCTTGAAGGCAAAGAAACATGGTATATGAGTCATGGATTCTTATTTCCTTTGCAACCAGTAATCAAATTTATTAATAAACGAATTCCTTATTTCTTTAAATGGAGTGTGGAGCTTTTATTTCATCTAAATAAACTCGATTATGAAGCGAAAACGTGGTTGATAGGTAAGTAGTGAAAATGAAGCTGTTTTCTTTGCTCGCGAGGGATCTTTACAGAAAAACAATAAACCTGTGTAATAATTTGCAACGTTTTTCATTATTATTTATTCCTCTATGGCTGGCAAAGCTGTTTGCCTGACTAATATTTTCACCTGACGCCCCTGGAAGAATGGTTGATTTGCAGAGTCGTTGGATCTTGGAAGACAGCAATGTCGAAGAAGGGAATAACACCTTCCAAGACGGGTGAGCATTGCATCCTCATACAACATCTACAATATTTTGGTTCAGTGAAGCACCCTCACAAAACATTAAAAATCGTTTGGTTATAACAAGATGAATAAAGATTACGTTTATGAAGATTTGTGACGGTGTCGCTTTTCCCGAATAACGTTGATTTCTTCATTAGTCGAGTAGGGATAATTTTCAAAGAAATAATTTATAGAGCTCACCATTATAAAGTTCATTGGATTTCTCAAGGGTAACCTTAGGGTAACAAGCGCATTTTTCAGGATCTCGCTCGATCCGTTTGGTAGACCGAGAAATTGATGGTGCGGTGAGCTCGACCCTTCTAAATCTCCTTTAAAAAATAAACCCGATCCCTCCTCGAAGCGGAAAAGTAATAGGGGAAAGAAGTGATAGGGGGTGAAAGGTGAATTCCTGTTAACCCGAAATAACATCGGTCAATGCGCAGATGGGCTTTTCACTCGTTATTTTAATTTACCTTGCTAGTGATAGATTTGAAGGGAGTTTAGTTTGGGGTGGGAGTGTCGTCAGATTCGACGAGTTGATGGAAGTTATACTTGAAAACATTATTATTTTAAAACAAATGATTTAATTCCATATGTTTCTCGTTTTTGGATTTGAAATAAATGAAAAATGATTTGATTGTGCTTTACGAGAAAAGACGAGTTTAATTTATAACAAAATATTTAGAGAAAGAATAGAATGACGAGAATGAGTAACGAATGAGCTGGAATTGAATGAGAAATAGGAAGTAGAGTTGGAAGAGAGTTGAGTGAGTTGAAGTTTAGGAAGTTTAGAGAAGGAAAGAGAATTTTGTCGACGACAGGGAGGGTTTTTCAGCGATCGAAAATGTTAAAATTTGCTTTCTGAAAATCTTTGTTCTGAACTCTCCAGAAAATCCAGAGGCCGAATTGGTGGATTGGTGGTCACTTGACAATATTGGGTCTCTTATACGGGAATGGTTGCAGGCACTCAAGCAGTGAAAGTTGTGAATATAGGGAATTTCAAGAGAGCATGAGACCCCTAAAACTTTACATTAAATTAAGGTACGAGGTTAGCTAGAGAGACAAACAACCTTGATACCTATCACCACGTGGGCTGGTTACCACGTGGTCGCCTCCTTTCTAATCCCTTCACTTCCCCTTCACCCAGACGTTCTTGTATTGAATTACTATCTGACAAGTGCTTTCTCGACGGCCTGATGATGTCCATACATCGAAAGCGCTCTTCTCTTGTAGACGAATTGCTGGTTATTATTATATTATTCGATTCTTCAATAATTTTATAAAAGTTGTGTTATTCTACCAGCTACTCGGGTTATGGTGACGAATTTCGTTTGAGTTTATGTCAAAATTTCCCTCCCAAGTACAGGTAACATTGGAAATAACCTATTGCTTCCGAGGCTACCAAGGTAGCGGAAGCTTTGTTTTAACATTTGAAGGTTGAAAAAAAAGTTTTCAAATCGAAATTTCCACTTACGTTCACAGACCTTTCTCCTTTTCGGTTCCGTGTCTCTGTCTGTCCGTCTGTCATGAAGTCCTCGTAACCGGCATAACTATACAAAGTTATTGTCCGATTTCGATGAAATTTTCAGGTATAGTGTGGGTTGGCGTGTAGACGGTCCTTTATGAAAATTATCACCCCCGGACTGATAGTAGCCGCTACGTATGCGCAAACGTGAATTCGTTGTAACAGCCATAACTTCCACATTTTTCATCCGATTTCGATGAAATTTTCAGGGATTATGCGGATTAGGTTGTAGATGGTTCCCAATGAAAATCAAGGCTTTAAAATTGACAGTAGATTCTGCGCATGCGCAAACGAAAATCCTTGTAACACTTACATTTTTGATCCGAATTTGATGACATTTTCTAGGATTGTTCAGATTAGCGTGTAGATGGTCCCCTATGAGGGTAGTGCAAGGTACTTAGAGATTGATGTTTTGAGATTAACTATTATGCATCGGATCATCTATACAATCAGGTTATAGATACGAGAAAGCTATGTGCCACACCCACTTGACAGACATTTTTATTCTTTTGAAATACAAGGGGAAGACTCAATAATTTATTATTTCAAAATAACATCGTTCTCCAGGAAAATGTGGAACTGTATAGAGTCACACCCCTCGATGCAATTCACTTGCTTAATAGTCGGCTAACCTAGTACTTAGACGAAGTATGAATTCAGTCGAAATTCTGCGACTAAAAACAGTAATAATATTATTTTATTTTATATTTATTAATTTAATATTATTTTATTTTGGCATCATTCTCAGTTAGATATTATCTAACTGAGAATGATGCCAAAATAAAATGCGAAAGAAGCAGTATGAATATTCTGCATGGATGAAGTGAGTGGGTATTATTGGTCCTCAATCGTTTTGGTTTTGGAACATCAGATTGTTTCTGGCCCAGGAAGGATATATCGTAAGGATATATTTCCATCATATTTCTGTAACATACAGTTGATACGATGATTATTCGGTCTTGTTCAAATACCGCCGTTTTCCTATGTACGAGTACAGTAAATTCGTCCGATAACCTCGAATATTAAATATTGGACGGCTCGTCGGAATCATCGATCGGCAGAAGTTGAAAGCCGCCCACGCTGGTATGAAGGTTAACTGCATGGCGGAATTCTTTGATGAAACTCCATCGTTTGACGGTATTTAACAAACATTCAGTCGGATTCCCCACTTTTAAAAAGAAAAAAATCACACTGCAATTTAACTGAAAAACAGGCTTGCTGTTCACACTTGTACGAATTTCGTTCTGACAAAAAAAAAAAAAAAAAAATCAAATTGCTCAATTCAGATTTTTTTTTTATTTTCAGGAGAGACAATTATCTATAATCAAATTAGCTACCCGTTGCAATTTTTTCCTTCCTTTTTTTCAACCCCAAGAAAACGTCCTCTCAGTTATTCTAAGAGGACTCATCACGTAAACCGCCCCCAATCCCCACGTTCTGCTCACGAGATGAGATCACCTCCTCGAAAAGGGTGTCTTTTCTAAGGTTAATCGAAGAGCGGGAACAACCCTCCGTCGACCCCACTCAGAATTTCCTGACCCCGAAAAGGAAAGAAGCGTCTCGAAAAGATATAATAAAGGGTTGCAATTTAATAAACTTTTACGACCCAAGTTGTAAGGAATTCCCCTCTTTTGCTTCATTTTTCTCTTTTTTTCGTAAGAGGGAACGAAAGAGCGTTTTTTTCAAGTTTTTCGTTCTTTTTTTGAGGACGTTTGTCGCTGTAAAACACGAGAAGCGGTAACCAGTCCTGGAAGGGACCCTTCCTACCGAAGGTGGTGGATTTATTAAAGAATTAAAAACCTCGTTTGCGGTACAATTACGATTTCAGGGGGGAGAAACCATTTGTAATTCGAGGGGGAAAACGGTGTCTGGTAAGAGCTCGGGGAAGGGAAAGGGTCTCCTCAAGGGAGGAGTTAAAGGGCCGGAAATGCTCTTTTTGTAAGGGAAGTAAACTTGTGAAAATCCTCTCAGTGGCTTTACTTTCGTGGTAGAGGGGAAAATTGCTCTCCCTCTTACCCTATGTTTAGTTAGGGTAATGTAAAAACTGTTTCATCTATGGAAATTCATGTGAGAACTGATTCTCAATTAAATCAAAATTTGCTCGAGCTAACAATTGAAAAATCTGCTAAGTTGGGTGAGAACACCAAAACAGTATAGCATTGAATAACATAAACACAGAATTACTCGTTTCGGAAATGATTGGGAAAAGCAATTCCCAATTACATCTCGACTCCTGTTCGTTCTCATTATGGCTCTCTTTCAATGGCTCCCAAGAGGCTGTGGACTATACTTCGTTGTTCAAGGTTGAACAAGGAAAATAGTCCTGGCAACCTTGCATACTCTTCGAGAGGCTTAGAAGAAACTGCCAGCGCTTCACGATAGGAATGAGAGAAATTATTGCTCTATAGACTGAACTGGTTTCTTCTTCCAATGGCTCCCAAGAGGCTGTGGACCTGCTCCGTCGTTAAGGGACGTACAAAGAGGAGAGACCTCTTTCACTCAAACAGCTGATTCGACTGCCACTCAAACCTTTCCAGACGCTTTGAAGAAGCTTCAGCACTTTACGAAAGAAATAAGAGGAATTATCGTACAATTGGCTGATCTGATCATTTCTTTCAATGGCTCCCAAGAGGCTGTGGACTAGACTTCGTAGTTCAAGGTTGAACAAGGAAAATAGTCCCGTCACTCATACGGCTGATTTGGCAACCTTGCATACTCTTCGAGAGGCTTAGAAGAAACTGCCAGCGCTTCACGATAGGAATGAGAGAAATTATTGCTCTATACACTGAACTGGTTTCTTCTTCCAATGGCTCCCACGAGGCTGTGGACCTGCTCCGTCGTTAAGGGACGTACAAAGAGGAAAGACCTCTTTCACTCAGACAGCTGATTCGACTGCCACTCAAACCTTTCCAGACGCTTTGAAGAAACTTCAGCACTTTACGATAGAAATAAAGGAATTATCGTACAATTGGCTGATCTGATCATCTCTTCGAATGGCTCGCAAGAGACAGGGCCAAACTTCATCGTTCAAGGACGAGCGAATAAGAGAGAACTCTGTCATTCAGACAGCTGATTCGACTGCCTTTCAAACTCTTCCAGAAGCATAGAAGAAGATGACAGCACTTTATGATAGAAATTATAAAAATTAATGATCAATTGACTGATCCGGCTTCTTCTTCCAATGGCTTCCAAAAGGCAGTGGACCAAACTTCCTCGTTCAAGGATGAACAATTAAAATGTAATGTCACTCAGACAGCTGATTTGGCTCGGTAACATACTCTTTCACCTAACTAGATGAGAATGTCAACACTTCATAATAGGAGGAAAATGATTGCTCAATATGGTGATCAGGCTATCGCTGATCAGGTTCGCATTCATCCGAGCACCCTCACCGTTCTCTCTAGGAACACTCATTCTCTAGATGTGGATCTTATGAATGCCACATAACCCACATTAAAGTGGTTTTAAAACCCCGATTTCATCACAATGCAATGTTCCTTACTCAATATTCGATACGTTTTTCTGAACTACGGATTGTGAAAAGACAATCAGTTTTGATGAGCGTTCCAAAGATCTACACCTCTCGTATGAGCGAGCGAAGCGGCCTGACAAGCTAATCTTAGATCTTCTTTTACTCAGCCTAAAATCAATGATCCAAACAAAGAAGCATGGAGGTGATTCTTCAGTATCAGTCTAAATAAGACGCCTCAGAGTTCTCGGGAGGGCTGAAGTGTTTTGCATGACTCGGCCGTCCGTTATTAACCCCGACCTGCGTGACCCATCCCCTTTCTATCCGTTCCCCAGCGTTTTACTGCTTTTCTGTTTTAGTTTGTTTTTCGAGTGTCTTGTCTTCCCCTCAGTCGCCATGGCGGCGGAGAGAAATTAGAGTCACGTAGCGCACATTTTCCCCCACAACTTTTCATAATAGCGATTCCCAATGAGAACTATGGTAATGGCGTAATCTCAGGTCTATATAAAACATAGGAGCTACCGTGAGTTGGATATTTCGTCTCGGAACTGGCAAAATTATTAATACATCAAGCTCTAATGGGGTGTGCACATGGGTCGGAAAAACTGTTTATTGTTATTTTTAATCGAAACTAGTCCTCATTCTGAGAATTTTTATACCAACCGCAACCTTCTAGCGTGAGAAGACCTTTTTCTATGATTTTTCAAAGTTTCGAATGTTTATGACGTCACAGTGGGCTGGGGGGTCCCGCCCAGGCCAAAGGGGCGCGTGGCGTCTTAAAAATTCGAAACTTTGAAAAATCATGGAAAAAGATCTACTCATCCAAAAAGAGAACGGCTGGTGTCAAAATTCTCAGAATGAGGTCTACTTTCGATTGAAAATTTAGGAAAAAAATCAAAGCTATCTACCTTATAATAATTCAAAGGTTGAACGGTGAAGAATACGATCCTAAGCAAATAGTTTTGTCCATATATATTTTACTTCCTCATATCAACTATAATTGAAGTTGATGATAAATTATGGTAAATTCCTGTTTTACCAGTTTTTGGATAGCTTTTATCGACCTTAAATTATGGTGCAACGATATATGTTTCATTATTGCAAAGTTATGTTTAACAAAAAATCAAGAAAACGTCGAACAACCGACAAAAAACGGATTTGGATTCAGCTCCCTCAAAAACACACGATAAAATAGGGCTCGAACCCGGGTCATTTTCTGAGTTTTTCGAGGGCTCGTTTATAAATTCAGTCGTACTACTGATGAATCCCTAATAATCAGACGTAGTGGAAATTTACTGTTTGATTTGATGTAAACAACTGCGAGACGTCTTGACCGTTCTAAGGGGAGTTCTTGTCGGCAGCTTAGCGATGCAATTACTGTTCATCTACGAGGCTAACCGCGGGATTAGTCGGATTACTCTCAGTTGGAAATTATAAGCTAATAGCGGCTTTCACGGAGACTTGACACGGGGAACGTTTCGCGGTTTGAATCTCCATTCATGCCATGAACCTCCGTTCAGTCCCCTTTTAGATGAGAGGGGGAGGGGGGGAGTATTATATTGCGTACCTCTGTCAAAATGCAGCATCAAATTTCAGGAGTAAATACTGGGAATACAGAATTTCATTGAGTACACAGGACACAGGAGATAGGTATTAGAAAGGTTGGATATCAAACAAGAGAAATCAAGTTTTCGCAAAATAGGTCCAAAAATCAAAATTAAAAACTCAAATTGAAATTTTTAAATAATTAATATATATTTTATTTTGAAGAGTTCGAAACCACTCAGCGTCAGACGCTTGAACGACAAAATCCTGCACAACGAGCCACATAGGAGATTTGCCAAAATCAAAAGTTTCCATTCAACAAGTTTTCTGAACAATTCCCATTTCAACAGTCCGAGACTGACCCAGTTCAATGATTTCTCGTAGGTTTTGCTCCAAAATTCTAAAAGGGTAGAAAATGGTTTATTATTTTATTGCATACATCACCCGTCAGCGTAGATCGGGGCTTTTCTATTAATATTAGTATTCCCGGTAGGAAGCCGTAGATTTTCTCAAGTGTAGTGGCTGCTCAATAGCGGAGAGTACGAAGAAGTATACATGAGAAGTATAGTATGTATATGTGAGTAGATGAGTAGTTGTAAAAGTAGACAGAATTGCAATTCGAAAAAGAGGAAATATAATTTGTTTCTTGAATATTATGATATAATTTATATAGTTATAAATACATGTTTTCTATTGGAACAACTGGAACGTAGAACCTTCTTAAGATGACCACTATGATTGCCACCAGTATTTCTAATTAATTTAACATTCAACCCTCCATAATAAGGGAACGAATAATAATTTGTACTAAATTTTTAAAGGTTTATTAGATTTTTGGGGTTTCCGTTCTTTGTTTCGTACTTATACCTTCACATTATAAATCTACCTTGATTCCAAAGATCTCCACGGAACAAAATTTGGGGAGCCGGTAGAGATTGAGAGTACAAAAAGAGACAGAACTGCGTGTTCGCTCTAGGGGAATTGCACCTTTCATGGGGATGTTTGGGTCAGTTGAAATCACAACAAGTTATTTACTGTGGACTGTATTGTAGGCTTCATGAACACGTGAAAAAACATAGCACTTACTAAACTATACAAAACTGAGTTATATGGTACTTACGATTTTGTTTATAAAATTTGAGCTGCGAGGCTACAAAAACTGAACTTGTTGATACTAATGAAAAATAATACTGATGAGTAGAGATCAGATTCGTATGCATTCACATATTTTTTTCTATCCAGTATATCCACGTTTTTTCACTAGAAATGTTCAAACGGACGCTTTTTGAACCGTTTGAACCCAAGTTCATATCACAAATTGTCACATATTTCCTTGTAAATACATATCTTCGCATATTTGCATTAATATTTCAAATAATTCGAACAGTTTTTTTTTAATTTGGAGGAATAATGAGTTGGTTAGATTCGTGATCCAAATTTTTCTCCTATTAGCCCAGGATTAGTGGATAAGGCAGGGGATGATTGAAGGGACCTGTGAATCACGGATCGGGGGCTGTAAATAACAGTCTTGGAGGTGTGGTTCACAGGAAAATCTTCTTACGGGTTCAAAAAATCTCAACTACGTAACTACAAAGATTGGCGAGCTTCCACCAACATTGCGTCAACCTGCCCTGAAAAGCCTCATTCTTTCAAGTTTGTTTGGATGTACAGCTGAGGACAACAAGAATCTCTATTTTCCCACTTGTGTTTCTAATTTATTGTAGATCTCACCCTCAAGTACTTATAGGGAGCGAACAGTTTGTCTTACAAAGCTCTGGGTGGTCTCATTCGATTCTAAAAATTTAATTCTACCATAAATCGGTGAAAAATCATTCGAGCTAGGTCGTTTTGAAAATTACTACCCTTATTTTTCGCCAATAGAAGTGACTGACAATAACCAGTAGCATATCGGCACAATCAGACCACAAAATATTCCAGATTTCATCAAAATCAGTCCTTGGTATCTGAGGAAAGTGCCGCGTTCGACGGATAGATGGATTTTTCAAACTCGATTTTCGGATTCTCCTTACGTATTTGAAACATAAACCACCAAACTTTGAGGGGTTCATAACTTTTTTTTTATTTCTCGATTGTAAAGGTTAATTATTGAAACTAATTAACCAAAATCAACATAAATTGGAATACATTTCTAAAGGTGTGGTTTTTATTAAATGAAAAAAAAAAAACAGTAACATGGTCGTGAAGTTCATGTTATGTTATTGAGGTACCTATTAGTGCTCTGATCATTATCGAAGCAATAGCTCATGTTTTCTTTGTGTAGAGAGCTTTGCTGCGCACCTAATATGATAGACGTGTTTTTGATAGAAGTTGTCCAAATTGACAACCATATCGATTCAAAGCCCTAGCTGATCAATTGGTCTCCATTTGGCTCGACTAGCCCATTCCACGTTCGAATCACTCTGTCTCGACCCAGTCCTGCTTTTGCTAAATCCGTTTGAAATCGATCGTTCAAATAAGAACAGTCACGAACCCGACGCCGCCTGTTTTCACTATCCTTTCTCGGATTCATTTGTCAGGAGTCGTTATCTTCGAGACGCATCAGGAGTTCATTCAATATTCATTAGCTCTAATGGTGGAAATATGGCCGGGCATTCTCCATGGAGAGAGAGGGAAGGGTAACAGTTGTTCCTAGTTTTCCGAATAAATCCTTTTACAGCATAACGGGGTGATATCATTACACTATTCGAATCAATTTCCATTCGTGTTGTTAAAAAAAATCCAGTTCCCTCTTACCATCATCATTAATGTGATGCTACATTCTGCACGATCCGATTTTCCTTGTTACTGGGGATAGAAAAGCCATTTCGTACACACAAAAAATCATGTTGTAGGTCTCTTGGTTCCAATTTTTTTATTTTCGCAATGCATTTAAGAGCTTTCTACATCACTACATCAATTTTTCCTATGTTCGTGAAGATTTGAAACACACAGTGTACCTACATTGTCTCTAGGGACCTGAGGACGTGATCTGGGAAGAAGTAAGATCAGTTGTTCGAGAAGAATTTTTACCCTCCCTCTTTTGTTCATCCCAGTTTGCAGCCTTGCATGGAGTTCAATCGGTCTAGACCCGTTGTGGAAGGCTCTTGATGATATGATTGAAATTATTATAAGCGGTGAATGTGATATTCTTAAGTATCTATATTAATAGTTGCTTGGAGCCTCTACAAAAGAAATGCAGATCACAATAGAGAAAATGATATGAAAATGTGATATGAAATCTGTAATGCCTGTGATAAGAGATATAACCTGAGATTGTAACTATTTTCGATCTTACTCTTAATAGGTGACAAGCATAAAAAATGTAGAGGAAAGGAAAATCCATTTGAGGAAAACAGATTTAGGAACGCACATACTTATCTCGAAAAACTAATTAACGGTTTTTGTGAATTTTCATCACAGTGCCATGAAAAAGCTCATTCCTTCGATATTAATGGGTTTAGGAGGCTGAGATTGGTCTCATTCTCCTCTGGGGTGTCCCCCCTACAAAGTAAAGGCCCGAGAATTTTTTTTTAGCCTTAATTTTTTTTTCAAGTGGCAAAATGTAAGGGAAAACCCGAAGAAAAAACGGTGAGAACCGGTGTTTTTTGATACGTTTTGTGGAAAATAGGGGGTTTAACACAATATTACTTAAAAACTAAGTACATATTCGGATTCTACATGAAATTTCCTATAAGTCTGAGTACTTTTTGAGGAGATTTGAGCAAGATGAGTTTTCACTGAAAAATGAAGAAAAGTGAGAACTAGAAAAATCTTAAAACTAGCTATATCTTGAAAATCCGACGTAAACAAAAAAAACTGACGTCAGATTCGGATTCAGCGCACCAAATACCATAAGAAAAGTGGTAAAAGAACGAGGCAGCCAGACCACCCCTAAATTTTGTAATCTAGTGTAATTGTTTGTTGAGTCGATCATCATATTTGTTGATGCTATTAGTGATGCTTTAAGTATTGGACACCAGCTATTTCAAGATGTTCATAATTGGCAAAAATATTTGATACTCCAAGGAAGACGGTTTTCAAAAAATATCAAAATCAAATGTAAAAACCTAAGTTTTATGATAACATTCACAAAATGCTTTACAGAATGATAATCGGTTGAGTTATTCTGGAAAACTACTGTACCGAAGATGTGACTTTGTTTTTCACCAATAGGTAGTGTGAGGGGAGGAAAACTTCGGCTAATCCTCGCTATACAAAATTGAAATATAAATGCAATCTGAGATTCGAAACTCCGTTGAAATTTCAACTGACCAAATTTCTTCCTTGGAGGGAAAAAACTCTCCGATCCCACGTAGGTGATATATCGCAGTATTCTGGTGAACCTTGCTTTATAGCTACCGATATGAAGCTATGATTTCCTTGACTCCCGCCGAAAGACATAACCATGTCAAAAACGGGAATGAATTTGGCTTCGTAAATACGATTACGACTCACCTAGCAAAAAAAATCTTCCCAAAATCGGAGACATTATTTCAGCTTTGAACTTAGTGGTTGTGATTTATAGCCTTAAAGAATCGCTCGCTCCATTTCCTTAGGCAGTAGTGGTAATGGCTATTCCTTACGACGCCCTTGATTTGGACGAAGATTCTTACGTCAAAGAACACTTATTTGCAATTCACACTCGTGTTTCTGATTTATTTTTCAATCCTCAAGTCTTTCAAGCGAACTTGCTTTTTCATCAGCAAAGAAAGCTCTATATTGGTTCAGCAGGTCAAAAGAAAGTTTGTGTTCCTCGGAATCAAAATAATCGTTTTCGGCCTTGGATTTTCATAAATGTCGAATACAATACCTAGGAGGTTTCTCGGGGGGAAGCTAGCAAAACAGTGGGACTCCAGTGAATCCTCCATGGATCGAATCGAAATGAATGGACCGGACGCGACGTTGCGTGAGTTGTGGATTCCCTATCCATTAATTTCCTCTTTCATTCCGTGCTTTCCTCTGAAAGTTCGTGCCTCACTTCGTCCTTAATCTAAGTGAAGTCTCAAGTGGGGACTCCTCTCAACGCTCCCGGTGTTCGTTTACTGAATCAGCCGTTTTCACAGCATCCGTCTCAGTTAGCAAAGTGGTGACGGTTGGAACGACTGATGTGGTTCTCCGAGTCGCAATTAGACTTCGCTTCGATGATGTTTTGTTGTGGGGAGAAACTCGACCTGAAAGGGGGTTCAGATGACTTCGTTCGTCATAGAGTGAAAGAAGAGGTTGAACTACCGGTAAATCGCTAGGTAAATCGTACATCCTCACATGGGTATCTGGATTGTGTTGGGGAAATACTCGATCCAGGATCTCATCCACATAATACCAAGAAAAAACGTCGGTACATCGGCAATAATACACCGTTTGTACCAAAACATTACTGGTAATCCTCAAAAGTTGCTCAAATTTAGAGGGTAAAAGGGACGCTTGGTTTCAAAATAGTTGCTGATGAATTTCATTATAATCCAAATGGCAGGGGAATTTTGAGAAAATAAACAAATATTCTGGAAAATCGACATATATTGGAACAATTTCTGAATTGCATTGTTTCTAAATGTAGGAAACCAGTAACTTGATTGAGAATTTATTTTTTTTCTTTATTAAGGCACATGCAACCTTCAAGTGTTCATGGGCGCCAAATTAAATGGTTACAATAAATTATTGATTAACAATTGAGAAAGTGAGAAAAACAAAAGCTTTTACAGTTTGTAGAATAGTGACAAAGTTCTCAATTTATCGAAAATAACGTCCAACCAAGCTGAATTGTTACCCAGGAGCTCTTCTAAATCCTTCGGAGTTTCGGGTGGGAGGTTGTTGAAAATTTGGCATTCAGTCAGCAAGTGAGAATTTCTTGTATCATATCAAAGAATTTATGTAGGGACCTATGATCAACTCAATTGTTTCCATTATTCTTTGTGAGGAAGCTAAGAGAAGTCTATTTTGTTCCTATATTTATCAACGAAATATTCCATTTACCTCTTATGAAATTCCCCATTACATTACGTACACCCTTACTTTTTTCCCTACGTACTCCAAGAGAAAGATTTATCGTCAGAAGGTTTACGACCGTCCCAGAAATTATCCGGTATGGGACCCCTTTCCACCTCGGAACATAAACTGAATTAAGCAGTCGGAGAGATTCTAACAGGGAAAAACACAGTCATTCTTGGTTGTATTAAAATTTTTCAACCGAAACCAAGCAGGTGTGTCCTACCTACTCCTTAATACCCGCGGCATTAAATTGCTACACTTTGCAACCGCAGATGTTTTAATAATTGCGCCCTCCTAATTTGAATTAGACTCCGTTCAATATTTTCCTCGGATAGTGGAGAAAAATAAATTCACCAAGAGGATGGAAGCCGAGGTATCCCTTTAATTGCAACGCAGATTTATTTTGTAGTCCGAGTTTACCCATGTCCAATCCCCTCCCTTGCAAATTTATATACTTGTAATTCTAAAATTGGTGCACACTATTAGTATTTCAACAATTTCCTTCCTCTTCTAAGCTAATATATAGAATATTTCGAGCATTCTATCCTGTTCTCCATAACATACTGAAAGACCGTATAACCTGCACCTAAGTTGACTAAACCTAAACCCCGGTTGAGTAAAAATGATAAATCCGTGAGCACCTAAAAATTATCCATGATAACTAAGCAGGAAGGGTGTCAGTACTTTTGTCGTCCTAAGCTAAGGATGCCACTAAGAGTTCCTCCGAGTCCAGCACCTCTTTCACGAACTCAGGGTGTAATGAAGGTTTCGGGTTACAAACGAATCCAACATGATGTTCCTCAAGGTTCAGTAGTTGAGCCCATAATCTTCCACTCTACTAGTGCATATTATGAATGTTACTTAACATGTGATTTGATTTAATTTCATTATTTTATTATGTCTGAATAAGAATGATGAATTTTTGTTCTGATCTCCAATCGGCGTTCTTGGTCTCCTACACTGGCATTTGATCGTAATGATGCACTACTATAGTATACATACTATACGTGTATACGTGGATACGTGTATCCAGATATTTATCAATTTATTAATGAGGTCATAATGATTCCTAAGCCTGGAAAGCCTCCTACGGAGCCAAGTTCGTACAGACCAATCTCACTTCTACCAGTATTATCAAAATTATTTGAAAAACTAATCCACAAGCGACTAGTACCCATAATCGAAGATCGTAGGCTGTTTCCAAGGCACCAGTTTGGTTTTCGACAGAAACATTCCACGATCGATCAAGTCCATAGAATAACACATATAATTGAACAAGCTCTTGAGGAAAAGAAAGTCTGCTCAGCCGTCTTCCTTGACGTCGCTCAGGCGTTTGACAAAGTTTGGCATGAGGGACTCAACTACAAGCTGCGCAAAAATCTACCAATAAAGTATGCTGAGCTGCTTCAGTCTTATCTCACCAATCGCTATTTCAGAATAAACCAAGAAGACGCCTACTCAGAGCCAAAGCTAATCAAAGCAGGAGTCCCACAAGGGAGTGTTCTTGGACCGCTCTTGTAAGTCCTTTTTACCAGTGATCTCCCAGAAATTGGAACGAACACCACAGCCAACTTCGCAAATGATAAAGCGATTTTGGCAGTCGGAGAATGTAACACTGAATCCACCAACAAGTTAAATCAATCAATATCCAGCATACAAAAGTGGACAGCAAAATGGAGAATCAAAATAAATGAAACTAAGTAGGTACATGTCGATTTCACTAACAAGAGAATCGAGTATATTCCGGTACATTTCATGGGAAAAGTTATTTCGAATGCTAATGAAGCCAAATACCTAGGCATGACACTAGAAGCCAAACTTAGATGGAAAGCCCATGTAAAAAAAAGAAGGGAGAACTCCTTCTAAAATTCAGAAAAATGCATTGGCTAATGGGAAGACGGTCGAAGTTTTCAATCCAGAACAAGCTTACATTGTACAACCAAGTCCTTAAACCAGTCTGGAAATATGGAGCCCAGCTTTGGGGCTGTACGGCTCAGTCAAATCGAGACATCATCCGAAGATTCCAGAACAATGTGCTAAGTACGGTGGTCAATGCACCATGGTACTTTCGAAACGAACGTCTCCATCATGAGCTCCAGATCGAAACAATAAACGATGCTATAAAGCGACAAGCTGTGAGACACCTACAGCGGCTAAGATGTCACATAAACGAGAAAGCTGTCCAACTCCTTGATACAAGTGATGTCATCAGAAGATTGAAGCGTACCAAACCACTTGACCTAGCTTACTTGTGAAGCAGTGAAGTGAAACATCCACCATAATCAACAAAACTCAGTGATGTATCTAAGTTTTGAATATATTTTCATATTTTCAAAATAATATTGTTAATAAGTTATACTTGGTGCAATAAAGAATATCGAAAAAAAATTATTCATGTTTATGATTCTTCCATTCTGTCAAGTAAGTCTTATAAGACTTACTAATTACTTACTTATAAGACTTACTTAATATAAATATTGATGAGACTCGACAACCGTAGGCTCTGCCATCAAGTTGAAATTTTAGAGCTTCTTGTTGGTGCAAAGCTCAAATACAAATGACTTTATGAGAGTCCAGCAACATAATCGAATAACTGCATCTTATACTTTGTAGGTAGTCACACAAGCTATGTAAGCCTGCTAGTTGTATTTGTTGTACTATGCCCTGGTATCTAGCTGTAAGCTAGTAAGATAATAACCACGGCAGAGATAAGCTGTACAAAGAGAGCTGCCCCTATGGAGTTTGTAGAATGAAAAACTCTAATTTCTCATCTTAGATAATTTGATATTAGTCCATTTTAATCAGAATAATCTTGTAATCCCTACTCATGATTACTGCTCATAATAAGCAACCTGTATTTAAAAAGATTTTTTCATGTCTCATAACAGTCATAACCTTTAAAAATCTCTAGAAGTTATATAAATGAGTGGGATACTAAGTTTTTAATAATTTAAAAGCCATGTTAGATTCAAAAAATTTTATAAAGGTCTGAATCTTCTTTAAATTCTAACCTTGAGCTTGCCAAGTCAAAACAAGCTGTCTTGTGCTGACAATAACTTTCAATCAAAGAACCAAAAATATTGAAGACAACTGATATAACCAAAATCTTAACTGTACCTTTAAAAACTAATTATAAACATATTGTTATCATACCCGTGATTGCGAGTGATGACTGGATGAGAATGATAGTTAGAATTGACGTCATCGTCTCCTCTCTTTCAACCACAGCGAACCCACAACATCCTGAAACAACGAAAAATATAATTTTGTTATTTTGATACATGAAATTATTTACGTATCTTATCAATGGTAAATACATGAATACATTTGCTTATATAACTAAAACAATGCAATTATTAGGATTAATTATTATTTTCCATGATAACTAAAGAAAGTTTAGCGCGGGGCTGACTGAATTTGTATTAAAAATTTTGATCCCTTGAACGTAAAGCTCATTTTGAGAAGGGTCTCTTGCTCGATTACAAAAGTTCATTATTGAAAGAAAAATCACATTGAAATGATTGGATTTACAAAATTGAGTGTTAAAACCGAAATAACAAAAAAATTAATTCACAACAAAAATTCCCTGTATCTCAAAATTTTTTAGGTACATTACTTTCAATCCAGAAAGATACGAAAATACATGAAAAATGCATAACTCTCCGTCCTAATTCCGTTTAAACTGATCCGCATACATCGTCGGCTATTTCAATAATAATTATAATTCTTCCAACAACGAAAATAATGAATAATAACCGAAAATTTGAATTGTTGATGAAACAGCGCATTTAAAGTGGAGAAATGATGTCGTTCAACTTTTCGAATTCAAATAAGCGCAAATTGTCTCGAGTTTCAAGTTTCCGCAATCTCCCCTTATTGAATAAATCATTCGTTTCGTTTCGAAATAATTTCTTTTAGGAAATTGAATTACACTCAAACTACGTTTGAATCATAACCACTGACATCAAAAAAGTGTCTCTCCAATGAAATTCGAATTTTGGATTTTACGTCTCCATTACGTTTGCGGTCAGGTACCTGAATTTTTACATAAGAAACAAGGATTTCACGATCAAGTTCTGGATTTCATGAATTTGGAAATAAAATACCCGTATTGCGAGAAGCATTAAGGGGGTCTCAGTTGGTCGCCGTAAATTCCTCGTTCCGGATTAGTATTTCTATGAATTACCGGCGCTCACACTTTGAGAGTTGTTCCTAAATTTGAAAATCCTAAATTGTTCCTATTTTTCAACCCTTAGAAGTGACCTACATCAACCAAAAGCTTCACAACTGGACCCCAAATGAAGGGGGGGGGGGGGGTTAAACTAGCATTCGAACAGAATGAAATGTTTAATTAAAGTATAAAGGGTAAACAAATATGTTTTATATCTGTTACTATGGTGACTAGATAAACATCAGTAGACTATAGTGGAATAACATCCATTTCTTACATTTGTCAACTGTTAAGGTCATGTGTGAAGTGTCAAGTGTGACCCAATCTATCCAAACTTTAGTAATTAAGTAAGAAGGGAAAATACAACTTGTATATTCCCTTCTTACTTTCTACATGAACGTGATTGGCACATAGTGTCGCTTTTGTACATATAAATAACCGGTAAGTTTACACTACATAATAGAGCTGTTCGCATATACCTAATGTGGGAAGTGACGACGTCCCTACAACTCGGAACTCCAACTACGTACTGCTAAAACGTTCGGAAGTACAAATCCCTCTCCTCTAACAGCTTCTCCGCGAATCACCTTCTCCTTCACTTAGCTAGTCGAGGTGGAATTTATCGGGGACCGACTTTAAACTACCCCTATTAAAATAATGGCTTCATTAATTGAATTAATGGACGAACCCCGACGGTAAACTCTACCTACTTCGAGACCAGGGTTCCGACTAGAGACAGTTTGATCGGTGATGGGGTTTCTTGTAAAGACTTGCACCTGCTGACCAGTGATGAGTGGAAACTAGGAAACTCGAAATTGCTGTTGGGATCGTTCTTTACAAGCTGATGACTTAGAAACCATATTTACCAATCAGCTCCCTAGCTCTCATCAATAATGCAGGTATGGGAAAGTTCCTAATTAGGGTACAGCTCTTAGTTTGAGATACCAAAATACCTGTCCAAAATTCTATCAAAATGGGATGCGATTTGTTGGTACTTATTATAATTTTCAGAACGATTAGGTATCCTAGTCATCTCAGTTATCTGGATCGAAATATCAAGGAATCCCTCATGTTTTAAAGGGTATTCCTTAAATGTTTTGCAGTTCAGAAGTAGAAAATCACAGTAATTACTCATTGATTTCTTATTTATATCTAAATTGGCAGAGATAGAATCCAAAAACACCTGACAAGTTGGGAATAAACTGTCAAGTATCGGGAATGGGGTCATCCAACAAACGCTGTTATTACCGAGCTTTCGGAAAATTCATTTCCTGCATCAGGGCCTGAAAAATACAATACGCACACTCAGGCAACAGGAGCTGGAAGAAATAGAAATACACTAGTCACAACAAGTTCAATCAAATTACCTATTGAGATCAATACAGATAAACAAATTTTGTTACTAATTAATCAACAAATGGATACGAAACAAGAACAAAACGATTAACTCACTCAAAGTAGCTACATGTGAGGAGAGTGTATCCACCAACTCATACTCTCATTGTTTCCAACTTTGTCAAAACTAAAAACCAAAACTCATCATTAAAATTGAAAACTAAAGATCTAAAAAAGTTACCACTTCCACACAACTCTGTAATCACAAGCATCACACGCTCTATAGTCATAACCACTACATCAGTAGTATCCCAAAGTGCCTTCAACTACTTAAAACGATATCAAATTTTAAACAAAACAGGATATGTTAACAAAGCGTAAATAGCAAACACAAAAAACTCTCCTTTTAAAATAAATAAATAGCATCGGGCTTTCAACAGTAACAAAACAATAAATTTCAAAATTTTAGGCGTATAAATAACAATAAAACTCTGGAAACAAAACTAAACTAATTCTATTGCACACCCCAAATCTCCTCACATGTAGCTGCTTTGAGTGAGTTAATTGTTTTGTTCTTGTTTCGTATCCATTTGTTGATTAATCAGTAACAAAATTTGTATATCTGTATAAATCTCAATAGGTAATTTGATTGAGCTTGTTATGACTAGTGTATTTCTATTTCTTCCAGCTTCTGTTGCCTGAGTGTGCTTATTGAATTTTTCAGGCCCTGATGAAGGAAATAAATTTTCCGAAAGCTCGGTAATAACAGCGTTTGTTGGATGACCCCATTCCCGATACTTGACAGTTTATGCGTGCCGTGGGTTGATAAACACAACATCTTACAAGTTGGGAAGTTCCAATTGTAAAAGCTCAAAACGAGCTCAAACATATATTCTGAGAATGTTGGTTGTTTTTGGCTTTCTCAATATCTTGGTCTAATTTTAATGAAAATGTCGAGGTTGTTGCGGGTTAGCCTCAAGGGAGTCCCATATGAATTGCTTCTGTATGTGCTCTGATGTAAACGTAATTTCACTCAATCATCATTCCTCAGTTTTTGATAGCTCGATTTGGCAGTAGTAGCGATTAGAGAAAAACTGGAGAATCGTCAAATAATCGCGAATGACTTCACAATCGTGTTGATTATTCTCGTCTCAAAAACATCAACATCACGGTGAAAATCAATTTGGGGAGTTTATTAATTGTAAAGGTCAGCAATACAGTCAACAGTTTGAAATGGATAATTTATTCTTAAAGCTTGGGTCTGTGGAAAAGTTGTTTCCATAGACCGAAAAAGGGTAACTGTAAGAATCATTAGTCTGAGAAACTGCGGGTTCGATTCCAGGACATCAAAATTTTTTTTTTAAAATAAATTACGTGCCTTTATTGTGTCTTCCTACGTTCATGACGATTATTAATCTCACCTAATTTCTCCCTGGGCATATCCATGATCTATTATTTTCCCTATCAAGGGAGAATTGGATTTTTGCACCAATTCTATGAATCATCGTTATACTTCGTGAGAAACTTATATTGTTCGCTTTCTCAAAACAGGACCTCAATTTCGTGTAGTTACAGCAGGGGCAAATTGACTGACTGGCAGATAGACCGACAAGGAACCAAAATTGTTCAAAACCTCTAAAACGCAATAATAACGGCGGAATCTTGATTTTGAAGACCCCAATTTTTGTTGGCCTATTCCACGATTACAAAGCTTCCCACTCTTTGTAGAGTCCTGCAAAGTAAACTTCGAATCGGTACGCAATTTTGTAAACATCAGGACGTATTTAAGTTGAGGATCCATAAAAGGAACATTTCTCCGAGGAATTATCTAGGGAGTTGTTTTCTTTATGACTGTTTTTAAGATGATGGCGACCGCTCGAGCAATTCATGAATTATGACCGGATGACTGAGAGGGTATCAGAAAACTGTCAAGAAAACTTTCCAACTGGGTTACTTGGCTTTTAGGGAAGGTTACACCGGAACGATTTTACAATAAATATTTTAGCGTCTGCTAACCCCCTTTTCTGCGGGGAAGATGGGAGGTAACGCCTTTTAGGTGACTGCAGGATGCCTGAGGTGTTTTCTTCATAAGTTGCCCCCACAACGGCCTCCTCCAGCTAACAGAAGCTCTCTTGATCCTAAGTGCTCGGGTAGTTACTGATTCTCAAAACTCGCCACACCTGAGCTTGTACTATACCTGTTTGTACTACCAACCCCATCTTTTTTGAGCAAACCATGAATTTGTGAACTAATCCACTTCATTTAATGGTTGCTTCAAAGTTAATCAATCGATCCTTCACCAACTTTTTTTGTGAGAAAAAAAAAACACTTTATTGAACATTGTAGAAGGAATGAAGGTGGAAAAGGACTCCAGTAGTTGTCGAAACGTAATGGATTTGCCGAAAGTTCAAAATGAGTTGCCAAAAGTTCAAATTGGTATGCCAAAAATTGAAATTGACTTATGCCAACGTTTTTTTTTTTTTTTTTTTTTGCGAGCGTGCGAGCGTCACTAGAAGTGTTATGGTGGTAATTGAGGGGGGTTAAATATTGGGTAACTTTTTATCGAGGATTTTCGATTTCAAAAATCTAGTTTTGGGCACTCATAGTGCTAATAGAATGAAAACATTTTTAACAAAAAACCGACCTCAAAACTGTTGTCGGTAAATACCAACAATAGAAAAATAATAATCACAGAAAATTCAGATAGGTCCTAGGTATGTGGGTAGGTAGGTACGCATTGAAGACGCCGCCGTGCCTATCTGTAGATACAAACTCCATACTGATCCGATTAGTATGAGCTACACCCACTTGGTAGGATACCCTCTCATCACCTAACTGTACTATATCCTTCATATTAGGTAGGAAAACTCACCCACTTCAACATTCATGAACTCGTTTGATTAGACTAATGCAGGATCTGCCGACTATAACCAATAACATAACTAATAACCGCCTAATTTCCCCTTTTCTCACCCCCTTATCGGAATCCCCATCATATAGCATCTCATTTTAAAGCTTACAATCAGACCTTTAAGTTGCATATACAAGAACGGCCAGCGAACGAATCGGTCGAAAGTTACAGGGGAAGTTAAGTGAATATACTTCCCGGAATCAAAAACCACGTTTTTCAACTATTTTCACAAATTTTCGACACTTTTAACGAAGCAAAATGAAATCCGTTTGAAACGAGACAACCACGGATACTGGTAAAACACATTTCAAAAAGAATCAGGCGATTGGAGCCAGAATAAAGAAATGCAAAGTGTTCGGACATACCAAAAAAAAGTCCCACGACACACCGAAAAGAGAACCTCTTCCTTCGCGCCTACGGCGGTTTTGAAGTCGGTAAAAATAATGATGTTACTGCCTCACCATATATACTTAATTACTATTATTATTACACAAAATTATTATTTTGTGCCGTAGAAAGGTAAATAAAAACTGTCTCAACAAGTATAATATATTACATATTGTATATATTGTATATTGTATATATTGTATATTGTATATATTGTATATTGTATATTATATATTGTTGAATATATTATATTCAAAACGCTGCAAATTATTACAAAAAGGTTTATTATTTTTCTATGTAGATCACTCGTCTGCAAAGAACGAGCCATTGCCACTAACCAAAATGAAGAAAAACATCGATCGCATTTCGGTCAGCTAAAATTTGAAAGGGGATTAGGCCTCTTTTGCGATTCACACTCGTGTTTTTGATTTATCGTAAGTCTAACCCTTAAGTTCTCGTAGGGAGCGAACGGTTTGTCCTACAGGGCTTCGCGTGGTCTCGAAAAATTCTAAAAATTGAATACCACTATCTTCAATTGAAAGAAAGGTACTATCTTCAATTGAAAGAAAAACAATACCTATATATCAAAATTGTTTGAGTTAGGGCGTTTTCAAACTTTCAAACCTTATTTTCCAACCCTTAGAAGTGACCTACATCAACCAAAATCTTCGGGGCACAACAAGACCCAAAATGGAGGCTGTAAATCAAATTTCATCAAAATCGGTCAATGCTAACTGAGGAAAGTGCCGCGTACGGCGGACGGACGGCCAAATTTTTATTCGATTTTCGGATTCTACGTACCTTGAAACGTAAACCAAGAAACTTTGAGGGAGGTTAAACAATTTTTTTCTTGGTCTATTGCAAAGGTTCATTATTGAAAACAATAAACCAAAAGGGTTCCAGGGCTCTTAGATAATTAAAGGACGATTATCTAATTATTTGATGCTTCCCTTCATCAAATGTTCAACTTGGAAGAACTTCCGACTCCACACCCAATGGGTCGGCCCCTGGAATGCAAGAATTACTAAGCATTATAATGTTTCATCTTCAATATGGAGAACGAAAATAACAAATTTTGTTATCGCGGTGAGGTCTAATAAATTCAGAGAACTATCAACATAATCGTGATCAAACCCTATATCTCATCGTCATAAAACTAGCAAGCATTTTCATCGAATCCGTTTTATTTGTTAGCTGTCAGTCTCTTCAACAACGACTCTGAGATTACCGGAATTGGATAATCTTCTCTACATCCACCCACCGATATTTTGCGTGATGAAACACAAAAATCAACCCTCCTCGCTCGCGAATTTTTTTTTTTTTTTCAATATTGGTCCGAAAAAAGGGCATTTCACCATCACCCGTCCTCCGGTACATTCAAACGTTCCGTTAACTGGAAACGTATGTAAATTGCCAAATTAACTTATGGAATAGCGGGGTGAGAGGTGGAGATTTTTTTTTTTTTTTTTTTTGCGGAACGCTTCGGGGGGAAAATAAAACGAACGTTTCTCGCTGTAACTGGTTTGAATTGGATTCGGGGGAAAAACAAAGGTACCTACAGGTAACAGCTCTCCTCCTCTCATACCTCCAGGTACACACCTGTGCGCTCTCGTTGATAACCACTGTCTAACGAGACGATTGGGCTCGACGCGGTTGAATCGAATTTCACCCGAAACTTCGGGAAGCCGTCAATCACCTCATCAACGACCTCACAATTCGCGTACGAGTGTTCCAAAATCCCCTTTCTCCTTCTCTTCGTGAAGAACATTTCGGATAACAGCTGGAATCGATTAAATCGAAAACGCATTAATGCCTCATATGAAAGGAAAAAAAAAACTTAAAAAAAAGAATGAAAATTTCAAAATTTATTAAACATGCTCTAATTCAAAATCTCAAAAACAAAAATATCTGCCCGTGGGTCAAAAGAAAATTGAAAATTGGATGATGTGAAGTTTGACCGTGAGGTTTGCAAGTCATCCAAAAATTCACAAACTGAATATAGTGTACCAAAGATGGATATTCGTCAAGGGAATTATCACAAACCTATGGTAAATGAGAGCTAAGTAATTTGAACCTTTTGCGAGGGTTAAATTAGTTTCTAGATCGATTTCAAAGGTTTTCCATCGTTCAAACTCATGAAAGAGTACTAAGGTTTATGGAATTCACTGTTACCAACACTTGTGCTGATGCAAACGATACTAATCCACATCAGTGCTCCACTCAGTGCGACGAATTCATCAATGGGCAGTCAGATTTTATTCCATATGAAAAGAAGCCTTGATAAAGGGACAGAGATAATATCGTTTGGCAAAGGGTCCACGAAAAGGAAGAGAAAAAAAAACACCATTCGGCGTCACTGTATCAGTTAGGAGGATGTCAAGGGGCTACCCAGCTCTATCGGCTCTTAGGGGAATTAAAGTCTTTGATGTTTGGGTAGGCTGACGTTCACAAGTATGGGACAAACCAATCAATTCAACCTGTCACATAATACCAGTATGGTATTTTATCACCGAAAAAACTTCATTTTCCGCAACTAGCGGACATCTTGAGTGATTTTGACATCGAAATTTTCTTTCATAAGATAATCCGAATCCGTATCGATGTAGAATTCGAATTTGCTGTTCAATACAGTTGCATTCTATCACAATGAGATTTTAACTGATTATCTAACAATAAAAACCTTTTTCTTAAATAATCTTGTTGAAAAAAAAATGAAAAATTTGAGTTTGGAATGGGAAACGTTGATTTCATTAACAAAATCCAATGTTTTAGAGAGGTTTATAAGAACTGACATAGGTAATTTTCCTAGTGGTTTTTCATGCTAGATCGAACGATGACATCATTATCAGTTCTAATTGGGAAAAAATTTAATAAATTTTTTAAATATATAATATATCCTATAATTACAAAGCATTTTTGGGTCATTCCCGCTCCTGCGGGCACAAAATGTTTAGAAAATTTGACAAAAATTTGATTTGATTTGGTCGAACACACTCTAAAACACTGGATTTTATTGGATTTTCAAACTCAATACCCTCCCTAATTGGATCTTGTCTGCAACTACTTCAGACAAAGCTGAAAATGATTTCAAAACGCTTTGGCCATCCTAAATAATAGTAAATACTCATGTTTTGCTCATGCCTTGTGCTGAGGGCTCCAAAACTAAGATTTTCGTGATATTCAGGGATGAACAATAATTCATGGCAATCCTTCTATCCTTTTAACGTTTGGGTGGATATTAACGAACCCCTCGAATGGGGTGTGCGCATGGGTCGGAAAAACCGTTTATTTATAACCCATTTTTCAAAGTTTCGAATGTTTATGACGTCACAGTGGGCTGGGGAGTCCCGCCCTGGCGGGAGGAGCGCGTGACGTCATAAACATTCGAAATTTTGTAAAATCATAGAAAAAGATCCAATCATTTAAAAAGAGAACGGCTGGTGTCAAAATTCTCAGAATGATTCGATTAAAAATTTTAAAAAGTCAGGCGAACCGAAATTGTTCAGGTCTGAAACGTAAAACGCGATTGGAAATTTGGATTTTGGAGAATTTTTTTTTTTCAACCTTGAAAAGTGAAAACAAAGCTTCCGCTAACTTGCTAGACTCGGAAGCAAAATTGGATTATGCTGAGATGGCTTCAAGAATTTTCCCTAGCGTACACAACTTCACCTCTCTGCTAAGCTTCCCCCATCCCTTTTTCTACTGCCTCAACCCTAATTCCGTTTTCTTGTTTATCCTCTTCCCCTTTTCATCTACCTGTTCCTACGTGACTCGGCTGGAAACCGTCCGCAGATGAGGTGGCCGACAGATGAGAAACATCGAAAGGGGAGACTTCCTCTCATCCAGTACTCAGGACTGGCGCACGTCCGGCTCTCTTGCTGCAGACTCTGGTCAAAAGGCTTCAATCCGGTCTTTCAGTACTTACTCGCTGGGAGGCGTTAGAGCGTTACGTGCCGATGCGGACGGCAGGAAACGGAAAATCATACGAGACGATCCAGACAGCAAGAACATTAGTTTCTCTACCTCCACTCGAGCACTACATGCCTCATTTCTAATAATATTGGAAGTAATCATGATTTAGAGCAAAGTTATTCTATTAAACCCTCCAGTGGTAGACCGCTTCCATCCCGCAAATGGTAGAACCAGGAGCGCGGCGCTCTTTCGGTACTTCCTCCCGAGTAAATCAATTTTATCATATTTTTGAATAGTTTTTGGTCTGAATGAGATATTTAAGTTATCACTTGGTGTATCTAAAGGTGTTCAACTCAAAAGAAGTTTAGTTTTTTTTAAAAAATTAAACTCAGAAATACGTTATGGTAATTTTTTTTACTAAACTATCTAGTTGTGCACTACTTCGCGAGAATTTCGAATTTTGCCTTTTAAGGGGGGAAAGGGGGGGTTCCAACCGATTTGCGTGTTTCATGTTTTGTTCGACTCGGAAATCTTCCAAATTGCACATTAGAGTATCAAAATTAGCATGGGGAGGGGGCGAGTGAGGGGATTAATATTCAGAAAATATCCGATTTTTCAATATTTCGGTTCCTTTATAGCTAACTAAAGCTTTGAAAATGAGGAAAAATTCTCATTATACCTCCGGATTTTCATGAATTATTCTCTTTACCACCATGGAACTACTGGTGGTGCCACCATGGTGCCAGGACACCATAAACCGCATTCCAATGTCGTGTTTTTTTTTCTTTTTTTTTGTGTGTTTCACCTTGAATACGGATGTGAACTTCGACGGACTGCCAAGAGATCAAAGTTACGACGTACTTCCACTTTGTTGCCAGACTTACACGGGGGGGGGGGGGGGGCTCGAATTCCCAATTTGGGTATCGTAGATCATGGGTTTTAAAATGCTACCTTGGATGTACTCCTGCTGTGCCCATCGAATACTAAACGAGTTTACATCCCAAAGTTGCATTTATCTGTGGTAAGGAACGTGGTACAAAAATTTAAGAATTTTGATATTGAAACATTCACATTGAATTGAAAAAGTCTGAATTTAGGTTGGAATATTCCGAATTTGGCCTTAAGCCTCTTGGAGTCAGAAGAGCTCTCAATAGCTTTATACAAGATTAAAATTAAAAAAATAAATACACAAAGGGTAGACGGCGGAGCGATCTGACACTTTTACAGTTTTTTTGCAGAAAAGCTACTCGTACTAACCCCTGAGCGGGTTGGGTGACAGAGAGGGGGCTAAGGTCCTGCTTGGAGGTAGTTTCTAGGAGGAACCTGTGATAGCCACACAGCACTCAGGATAGCCACTGTGAACCACAGTATTCGAAAAATTTGCCGAGGGAGCGCCGCGCTCCGGGGTCTACCATAGGAGGGTTAAGAAGATATACTGTCCATCCAGCTTGGTAAAAAAAACGTTAATGTATCATTTTGGGCAAAGAAACAAAGGTATATTTGGAATCAGCGTGAAATTCCCAGCAAAAATAAACGCTGATACAATTTTGTCCAAAATTTTTTAAAAATTGACCCTCGGTCGTGGATACAAACACTGTATTAGTGTCCTCAGTGGATAGGAATCCAGAGGCCCAAACTACGTACGTTTGGTACATTGACTGAACCAAAACTCAACTATTTTTCTCATGAAAATAATCTTATTTCACCAGGTGATACAACAAGCCAGGCTTTAGAAAAAAGCCGGGAGTAAATCACGCTGATGAAGCCCCTTTATCGCCGTAGAAGCTTCGCCAAGGGGGAGGGTAGGTATAATATATCGCTTACCCGCCGTTCACTAATTTTATCCGGAGAAACCTATTAGCGTTATTAAATTTGTCCAAGGAGCTTCCCCTACAGGGTCTTCCGGGGGCTGGTGTGATAATTAAATTAGCCAATTAGGGTAATGACACGCTCTCAGAGTTGGTGAGACTGGTGAAGGATTGCTGTGCGAACACGACATGTTCTCTTACTCCTCTCACTCAACGCTGCAAGCTTCAAGGGAAATTACACTGGTCAAGTGGGTTCTGAAGAAGAAAATTAATAATGAGAATTAAATAGTGATGTTTTTTAGCTGAATAATGCACTTTGTTCAAGTTGATCGGAAATTTCGGAAAAGAATGAAAGAACGTGGAGAGGATTCATGGGAGACTGGCCCAAATAAAGGTAAACCCTTCCAGGATCATCTCTCTGAGGGATTCCCTCAAATATCACACACCAAAATTTGGTGTCGACACATTTAATGTCGAGATGCTTTCCCCACTTTTTGCAGAAGCTGAAAATCTCGTGGAGTCTGTCTCTAGACCACCACGATGAAGACTGTTTCGCTCCCAATCACTTCCTGTAGGGGAGATAGTGTATACTGATGAAGAAGACCTGGAGATCACCAAAACAGCTTGGAAACCATTTATGGAACCGATGAGTCAGAGAATACTTGTCCCAGCTTGAAAGGAAAATCAAGTGTTTGAAGCAAACCACAACTATAAGTTGGGGATGTGGATCCATCCGGCCCAGGAAATTTCTGGCTCAAAGCAGTAGTTGGAAGAATAATGTTGTGTTTGCGTGTAATCGAGTGAGGGCGATGGTCCTCTCGATGCGCGGATTTGTAAACTAGCCTGAACCCTACTCAATGGAGAGATTGTTCCCTAAGCCTATGGCTTTGGCACTACATCCGCGGCACCTCGCGGCTGACCGTCCAGATGAGTGCTTGCAATATCTATCCGCAAACCTCGGCGTCTGGACCCACACCTACCGGCAGGAGGCAGAGCATTTACCTAATGAAGCCTAGTGTTCTGGAGAGGTCCCTAAGGGGAGATAGAGGTTTGGAGCCTTTATGGGGCAAACCGTTCCCTCTGCGGAACTGGGCCGTAGGTAAGGTGAAGGCAAGAAATGATAAGTCGGATTGAAAGGTACGAATGCATGTAGGAAGACCCCTGAATGCGGCTTTTATACTCTAGCTATTATGGTGAGGGGAGAGTGGAAAAGAGGTGACGTCAGATGACATTACATTGTTCTTTACCTTCCCCACCTCATCCGTGTTGGTGATGACTCATGCTACTCTGGCTTTTCCTACACCTCACGAACTATTGGAGCACTAACGAACATAGATGTATGACATTACAAATAATAAATCTGAAAAATGAAATTTGTACTCCAAGGGGGAGGATGTTATGCTTTACTTCCTACTGTAGAACGCCAGATTACTAAGTTGCGCCACCCATTTCATAACCCTGCTGATTGTTCCTCGATTAAATATTATATAATTATAATTACTATAATATATTATATAATTTTCTTAAATATGCTAATTATCATATCGATAACTTAAAGCACTAGGGCGCTAAGTCTAAGAACAGAGTTTTGAGAAAAACGCAAAAGAAGTGTACACCAGTCCACAACTCTTAAAATAATAGCTTATTACTATAAACTACCTATTTAGTTTCTTCAAGAAATTTTCAAGATGTAATCGTAAGAAGTTCAATAATAGTTTTGTTAAATTTGAGTTTTTCTGAAAAAACATAAATAAATAAAAAATGTGGAAGATGGATTGTGCTTTAAGTGATCGATATACTATATTATAATATACTAATTATATTTATATAATTATCATATACTATGATAATAATTATCATAGTATATGATTAATTATTATTCATCATTTACTAATAATATATAATTATCATTTCTTCAATAGTATCATATAATCATAATTTTGTACAGCCCTCATTTAAAATCTCAATTTCAGTTTCTTTTTTGTCAAATAAGAAGATTTTGCTCCCACAATTTTCATATTTTCCAATCAGAACTCTAATTTTGATTGTGACAAGTAGAGAGTACGGAAATCGGGTAGATAGTTCAGTGCTTATAGCTTCTTCATATAGAATAACATGATATTAAAATTAGATGGCAGAAAACGCTATTATTAATCAGTATCGCTGATAACTTCTCCATAACGAAATTTGATATTTACAATCATTGCTCATTTTTGATGTCGACACATTTTAATGATGATAAAATCGACGTAGATTCTTCGAGGGGCTAACCCCAAACTACCCGAATGTGTACGGACAGGAATGGAGCAAAAGATGGTTAATATGGTTTGAAACGAGAAATTCAAGAGAAATTTCGATTTTGGCGAACCTAGAATTTTCACACTAAAAAATTCTTCAAGTCCTTACATCTTCATGAGGTAAACTGTTAGAAATACTAGTTTTTGAACCTGATGATCCAAAATTTCAAATTTCACTATTTCAATTTCATATCTTCCAAAATTGAGCGAATTTCACGTAAAATTCCTGGTTTTTAATTCAATCATTTTTTCCCTCATTAAAAAATCCTCTGTGTCTTTAAAAGAGTTGAAATAATGATTTCAAAATTCGAAAAGAATTTACAAATGCTTTTTTATGGTTTCAATTTCAAATTTTTGCTCTTTAATAATTTTTTTTTTAGTTGGAGAATTTAAGATTGACAGAGTATTGGATCCCATTCCTGAGCAAATTTTAGAAACATTATGGGTTTTCAATTCAAATTTCGTGTTTTTTAGTTTGAAATTCCACATTTCTTGTTAACAATTCATAGAGAACTGAAATAAACTTTTGAGTTTGTCGTTAGAGACAATATTTAAAAAAGATGTTGAATTTTAAATTAAAAACTAGAAGCTTGAAATGTGATGATGAGTGGGTACCTACTTGCCTACTCCAAATTTTCTTAGGAATGAATTCCAAATCTTTGTTGAACTTCAGAAGATTCTAACTATCGCGAAAGTTCTGGTTTTTGAAGAGCAAAATTTTGGAATTAAAACAATAAAATCACAGTTTTAAAAACCTATTCAAACGATAAAACAAGAGGAAAGATAGATTCGTAAAAAGGTTGAATTTTAAATTAAAAACCTGGAATTTTACGTGGAAATTTCCAATTTTTAAAGGAGTTCAAATTCCAAGTTGTGAAACATTGATTTCAACGAAAAATGTCGAGTAAACAGTAATGAAGTTCTTTCAGCTGTAATTAGCTTATGAATGAGGTTAAAAAGAAGAATTCTAATTAATGACAAATTATCCTCGTATTTGAAGAGCGAGAATTTGAAAATTGAACAATAAAATCAAAGTTTAAAATGCAAAGGAAATCCTTGGATTTGCTAATAACTCACTAAAGAATGAGGTCCAACTCTCTGTCGATCTTCAGTAGATAAATTGTTTTTTAAAATATTATTGTATTTCAAGAGCAAATATTTGGAATTTGAACATTAAATTACAGTTTCCAACGACAATAAAAAATTTTGACTGTAAGGGAGGCGTAGATGGAATTTCAAATTGAAAACGTGGAATTTGACGAGACGATTTCCAAGTTCCATAAGAACTCAAATTTGAAGTTGAGAAACATCGAGTTGATTGCAAAAAGGTCTACCAGGTAGGGTGGGCAGTATGGTTTTTGAACCTGAAATCTGGAGGGGAATACCTAGAATTTGCCCCTAATTTGCTGAAGTATGAGGTCCAACTCAATGTCAATCTCCATAAAATTCGAATTATAAAAAAAATCGTATTAAAGAGCAAAATTGTGAAATTTAACAATAACATTGCAGCTTCAAAAATCATTTTTAACGATAAGATGATGAAAGAGTAGATGGATATGCCACGGAAAAAGTTGAATTTTAAAGATAACCTGGAATTTGACGTAAAAAATTCCAAATTTTGTAAGAGTTCAAATTTGAAATTGTGAAACATTGAGTTCATCGGAAAAAGGTCTGCCAAGTAGGGTGGGCAGTGCATAGTTTTTCAACCTGAGATCTGAAGGGGAATACCTGGAATTTGCTCCTAATTTGCTGAAGAATGAGGTCCAACTACATGTCAGTCTCCAAAAAATTCGAATTATAAAAAATCGTATTAAAGAGGAAAATTGTGAAATTTTAACAATAAAATTAAGTACAGTTTCAAAAATCGTTTTTAACGATAAGATGATGAAAGAGTAGATGGATATGCCACGAAAAATGTAGAATTTTAAAGATAACCTGGAATTTGACGTAAAAAATTCCAAATTCCGTAAGAGTTCAAATTTGAAATTGTGAAACATTGAGTTCATCGGAAAAAGGTCTGCCAAGTAGGGTGGGCAGTGCATAGTTTTTCAACCTGAGATCTGAAGGGGAATACCTAGAATTTGCTCCTAATTTGCTGAAGAATTGAGGTCCAACTCCGTGTCAATCTCCAATAAATTCGAATTATAAAAAAAATCGTATTGAAAAGCAAAATAGAGAAATTTTAACAATAAAATTATAGTTTTGAAAATAATTTTCAACGATAAAACAAGAGTTTGAATGTAATGAGAGTAGTAGATGAATTCTCAACGAAAAATGTTAAATTTCAAGGCAACCTGGAATTTGACGTAAAAAATTCCAAATTTCATAAGAGTTCAAATTTGAAGTGTGAAACATCGAGTTCACCGCAAAAGGTCTGCCAAGTAGGTTGGGCAATATAGTTTTTAACGTGCAATTTGAAGTGGAATGCTTCGATTTTTTTTCTCCAAATTTGCTAAACAAGTCGATCTTTAAATGATTATAATTATTGAAAAATCTCCTCGTACTTGGAGACTGGTACAACAAAATCAAAGTTTAAATGTAGGTAGTGGAAAAATTTCTAAAAATGTAAGCAGCTAAATGGAGCTCAAAGTAGTTCGCGTATCTAACTTGAGTAATACCAAAAAGTAAGAAAACTTGAGAAAATCGACTAAAATATCAGGAAAGTCAAAATGGAACTCGAAATAGTTTTACATACCTAATTTCTGTGCGATGATAGAGTAGAGAAGTTTGGTTGAAATTCAAATAGGAATTTTCAAAATTCTCAGCATTTGGTTGTGGGTGTTTTTTTTTTAAATAAACAATTTGGTGTACCCGAATTCAAAATTCGTTTTTCAAAAAAGTAGATTTTTTGAACATTGTTTTTTGTTGAGAAATTGTCACGTGATCGGGTTTGTGAAACACGTGACCGCCGACGGGAGGGAACGAGCGTGCGGAGTCGACGGCGTCTTGGACCGCGGCCCAAACACTAAACCGGCGGCGGCTCCGAGTGGCGCTTATGAGACGGGAAGGCGTCGACGACGCAGGCGCCACGGGGGGCGGCTCCGGCGAAGCAGAGACTTGGGTGGGTGTTCGGGGGGCGCCGCTGAAGGAGGCCTTCCGAGAAGGAGCGAAGAAAATACCCGGGGGGCGCCAAGAGCCGCCGAAGGAAGGTCGGGGCGCCAAGAGATGAACAAGAGTTCTCCAAGTGGGTGTGGCACATAGCACGTGGATAATCAAAAACTCAATTTCCATGTCAAATTTATATTGAATTCAGGTATAAATTGTTGTTACTATACCTTTTACAAGGACTGCTTCAGAAATCTGTAGGGGACCATGTTCACTCTAACCTGCATAATGTCAAGATATTCGACGAAATCCGATGAAGATTAAAAGTTATAACTCTTCTACAAGAACTGATACTTATCCAGGGGCAATGAAATCCATAAGGAATCATCTGCGCTATAAACTATATAAGCTCCAAGATTTTCGTCAAAATCTGATGAAAAGCACCATGAAATTCATAGGGCAACACCAGAACTATAACCTACACAAGCTCCAAGATTTTCGTCGAAATCGGATAAAAATTGTGAAAGTTATGTAAGTTACAAGAAGCTACTACTTATCCAGGTACCATGAAATCCGTAGGGGACCATCTACACTGTAACCTGGATAAGCTCTAAGAATCTCGGGTTCTTGTCCCAATCTGAATGAGAACAAGTCTGCCAAGTGGGTGTGGCACATAGCACATGGATAACCCAAAACTCAATTTTCTTGTGAAATGCATATCGAAATCAGGTATACAATGTTGATGTTATTCCTTTTACAAGGTCTGCTTCAGAAATCTGTCGGGGACCATGTTCACTGTAACTTGCATAATGTCAAGATATTCGCCGAAATCCGATGAAAATTATAAAAGTTATATCTTTCACAAGAATTGCTACTCATCCGTAAGAAGGCCAAGAAATCCATAAGAGACCATCTGCACTATAACCTACATAAGCTATAAGAATCTCTGGGTGAAAAGAGCCTATCTGAATGAAAACTATAAGATTTTATACGCAGTAGAAGGTTTTTGTTCCTCGAAAACTCCATGCCTAAGCAATATTTCAAAGGTCCAATGTCACGCATCTCAAACGTTTTTGTGAGATTTTCTTTCAATATTTCAACTTTTTGTTCATCTTTCATGACCATCTTCAGTCTAACCTAAATTACATAAAGTAAAGTAAAGTAAAGTAAGCAACCATTTCAGGTTGAATTTTCGTCCGACTGCCATTCTTGGCGTCGCGGAAGTCATCAGCTGCCTCCCTAAGGGGAGATCAGAATTTGTTCTGATGATTTCGCTCATGGCTTCCCAAACATCACCGCCCTGGGTTGGAATGAGAGATTGCCGATCGTCTAATAGACAGAAAACTTTCTGCTAGCGCCAGATTCGAACTCGCATCCCCGCAAGACGGTTCTTATCTTATCACCGCAGTCGGGTACACTGTCCACTAGACCACCGACGCCCACCTAAATTACATAATTTCCAGATTTTGGCCGAAATCCGATGAAAATTGTAAAACCTATATCTTCAACAAGAACTGATACTTATCCAGGGGCAATGAAATCCATAAGGGACCGTCTACACTATAACCTACATAATCTCGGGATGAAAAGAGCTTGTCACTCACTGAATGAAAACTCGTCTGCCAAGTAGGTAGGTGTGGCACATTGCGATCGACACCTCAATTTCCAAGTAACCTTCAAATTTGATGATCAGATAACGATAAAATATGTTGAGTTTTAAACAATTTCTTCGAATTCGGTTATGGAGTGAAAAGCAACCGACTGAGACCTAGCTAAAGAAGCTGCTATTTGTCTAGGGGCCATGCAATTCTTAAGGGACCATCTACTCTACAACCATACCATCCAAGAAAATTTTGATCAAAATCGGATGGAAACTGTAAAAAATATGGTTGTTACAACGATTTCACGCATGCGCCTGTTTTCCATTCGGGTGCCATGAGATTCATCGGGGACCAATTCAGTTTCCCCTAGCTTAAACCCAAAAATTTCATGAAAATCCGACGATGATTTCGGTTTGTTTAGAAACCGATCACAAACAGACAAATATTGAACTCAAGTTGCTCAAAAAGCTCTGAAATGCCCAATTGCGGGTGGAAATGTCTGTTTTGAGGCCTCTCATTCTTTGCTCGATCACATGATGCGGATTCCTATACCTATCATGTTTACGATGAAAATAGCAAAAATCGAAATAGATTCATTTTTCATAAAAGATTTGATGCCTTACATCTGTTCAAAAAATTGGCATGCAAACTTAAATTCTCCATATTAATAATAGATATTATTGAAATTTTATCGTTTTGCGATTAAAGCAAATTTTGTATGCACACAAATATTGAACCTAAGTTGCTCAAAAGCTCTGAAATGCCAAATTGAGAATGGAAATTTCTATGTTGAGGCCTCTCATACTTTGCTTGAACACAAGATGCGGATCAATGATAAATTCCTATATCATGTTTACGATGGTAACAGCAAAAAGCGAAATAAGTACAAAAGTTTTTCGTAAATCGTACAGTTTTAAAACATTTGATGCCTTACATCAGTTCAAAAACATTGGCATACGAACTTAAGTATTACTTATTAACCCTAATTGGACCATGGTTCCAGTAGTGTCACCGAAAACGTCTTGGGAATGCCACAGCTCTCCCCAGGATGTCACCACATTAACTACATTTAAATTTCAATTTAAAAATTAATGGACAGAGCTGAATTTTCTAAACCAGTTTTTGTAAGTTATTGGAAATCAAAAAATTATGTTATGACAGAAATTTTGAAAATTTTTTACATCGATTTCCTAGGAAATTTTTGTCGTAACTCTATTTTGAGACTTCCAATAGCCCAAGAAAATTTCTGCAGTCCATAAAATTTAAAATTACAATTCAATTTTGGTTACTCCGATTTCTGCAGATTTCCTGAGATATTATCGGTGACACAAGTGATATCATGGAACAATTAGGGTTAATGATAGATAATTGTCGTTTTGGCATTCAAGCAAATTTTGTATGCAGACAAATAATATTGAACCTGAAATGCAGACAAATAAAACTGAATAATGCTGTAATGCCAAATTGTAAATTGAAATTTATATTCTGGGGCTTCTTAGTCTTTGCTCGAACGCAAGATGCGTTCCAATCATATATTCCTATATCATGTTTACGATGGCAATAGCAAAAATCGAAATAGGTACATACATTAAAAACATTTGATGCCTTACATCCGTTAAAAAAATTGGCATACAAAGCTTATTAATGATAGATATTATTGATATTTTATCGTTTAGGGATTTAAGCAAATTTTGTATGCCTCCATTATTCTGCGGGTTATTTTAGGTAGGTAGTTGACAACAATAAACTCTATTAATATTACAACTCAAGATGAAATGGGTTGAAGCAACTAGGCTATTATTAGAGTTGATCTCCAGGGTGGGGGTGTTCCCACGAATATTTCGTGTGTTCTGTCCGCAATAGGGAAACTATTGTGTAATTTAAGCCCTTCCTAGAGCGTGAATAGCGTTGTATATCTGTCCATTCCATAACACCTGATGAGCAAGCATAATATACTCGCCGGATGAATCGGCATCCGATCCCTAAGATGCGTTTGTGCTGAGCAACGTTTGGCTACGCCCCTGCGGTTTTGATTGCTAATGCATCAAAGCAGGTGAGAGAAGCGGCGATCCTGCGAGTACATACGTGTACGTTGTATTATCTACCATACGGTGGCAGATCCGGGCAATATTCCTAATAAAGGGATAAGATTTGGCGGGGGGTAACAAGCAATGAAAAACCCCATTTTAGTTTGTTATTTTCAACAATAAACCATTAATATCGTCCAAAAACCATTTTATAACCCTCAAAATTTGATGGTTTACGTTGCAATGTATGTAGAATCATTGAATTAATTTTTTTAATTCGAGCTCAAGAATCAATTTTGATAAAATTTGGTACATAGGCTCCACTTGGGGTCTAGAAGTGCCCCAAAGATTTCGGTTATTGTCAGTCACATTATATGGGTGGAAAGAGGGAGAAAACATTTTCAAAACGCCGTACCACGAACAATTTTTATATAATCATAATTATTTCCTTGAAATTGATTTCAATACATTTTCAAGTCTTTGGAATCGAGCACGGAATTTTTTTATCAAACTCTTCCCTCCACCCAAAATTGGATTGTTTACGTTTCGTGGTACGCAAAATCACAAAATCGAATGCAAATTTTTCCGTCCGTACGCGGTATGCGGGACTTTTGCCCTGTTCCCGTGGACCAATTTTGATGAAATTTGGTGTATCGGCTCCATTTGGGGTCTAGTTATGCCCCGAAGCTTTTGGTTACTGAGAGTCACAGTAACCAAAAGCTCTGAGGGGTTCTCTTATGAAATCCAACTCCACCTGTGGATCTTAAAGATTTTCTCACCTGCCTGCCGAAAAAAGGACGTGAAATATGGGGAAATACATTTTCAAAACGCTTTACAGTACGTACCGATTGTTTTTTCATTTATTCAAAATAGCGACGATTTTTAAGGATTTTTCGACACCACAAAGTGCTTTGTGGGACGAACCGTTCGCTTAATTAGGATCATTGATTACTTAATTAATGAATGTTCCATGAGGTTTTTTCGTCAATTCAATAAAGGGTTCAGTTGTAACAAATGATACTACCCAAACGATCAAAATTAGTTAATGGCATGTTTATTGTGAAATTTAGCAAAACGTCTGGAACCCAGCTAGGCTAGATCCCAAGGGACTTTCAAACCAAACAATCTCCGTGAAACGAAACACAATGGATCACTTGAGGGACAAGACCGCTTCCAAGAATTGTTTTCACATTCAATCCTCGGAAAAAGTCGAGTTAATATTTTCAAATGAATAAATTAATCTAAATAATGGGTTTTTTGTTGTTGTTTCAATCTTGTATTTAGATACACTTTTCGAAAATCTAAACCCCAAAGCTTTCCCGTGCATAGTTCTGACTGAATCAGGGCGATGCAAAACTTTTTCATTATTATCATCATTAAGATTTGCCTGAATGAAAGTACTCACAAATCCTGGAATCTAAAAAATCTCAGAAAATAAAAAAGTTACTAGGTAATCGTTATAAAATACTTGAATTATCCATCGATTAATTGACAAAATAATCGATTTGATTCGATTAATCAAAACTTTTTTTTTCTACCTTTATTGGCATCAGCCATACCCTAATCAGCCGACATATTTCATTTTTTAAAAACTAAACTACTACAATCTACAAGCACAAAATTGAATGTGCATAACTTTTTGAATATATATAGTATGTAGCATTGGTTCGTTGTATGGTTATAGTAAGATCACAATTATAGTTTAAGATTACATTCACTAAGAAAATATATCAATGCATCATATACGACAAAAGAACTTTAAAATTGAAGGGACTCCTCACATGTTCTGTTATTCTCTGGGAGAGTACATGTCGTTGATCGGAGAAACGGTTGCATAATCAAATGGTGTGCGTCCTCCATCTCCAGGCACTGCTGACAGGAATCCGTTGTCTCTCTGCTAATCCGCATCAAGTAGGACTTGGTGAAGCAATGACCAGTACGGAGCATCGAAATTGTTCTATAAAATAATTTGGAACGCGATGGCATATTGGAGTTAATTATGTTGCGTATTTCTATGCATTTGGTACCAATCATCTCTCATTAGCATTTTGAAAGATTTATTCAGGTCCATTGCTGGAAATACGCTGAGTTGACGGAGTGGCAGTTGTGTGGCCTCTTTAGCCAATGAGTCAGCAATTGTGCTTCCTGGGATGTCGAGGTGACCTCTGATCCAAATGAATCTGGATTGGACGCCAGTTGCTCCAGATAGATACCAGCCAAACTATAGATTTCTGCTTCAAAGAAGCTCATTTTCTTGGAGGGGTTTGTAGTTTTTACCTTCGTGAGTACAGATTGAGAATCGGACATGATTATCAATGAAGAGTTTGCTGCTCCTGAGCCCAGTACATATTCGAGGGTTGCCTGGATGGCTGCTGCTGCATAGATTGATGCTTTATCCCAAAGTCGAAACTGTATCTTCACGTCTCCTTGGGGGACAAACAATAAACACCCTACCTAATCCACTCACGTTTTTTTTTCGGCAGGCAGGTGAGAAATCTTTAAGATCCGCAGGTGGAGTTGGATCTTGTAAGAGACCTGGAAGGATCCGCATCTGGGATTCAAACCCACTAAAAAAACACCTCCTTTTCTCCCACGTTGGAGCTCAGCCCGGAACCGTTTAACACATTACTTCGGGCTGAGTCCTGGGGCGTTTAATCAGTTCTGGGTGAGGGGGCCGACCAGATGCTCCCTCCTCTCTCTTTCTCGTTCTAACAGTATCTTCCTTGTCAGGATGCTTTCTGTGTACTCTGCCACAGCAGTCCAGCATTGAAGCAGTCCAGCATCCTGCTGACAACTTCCTCTGGTGTTGAACTCTGGGGAGCTAACTCCAGGTCTGCCATCAGCTGGTCTCTTTCAGGCGCCCGATGGTGCATTTGAAGAAGGTGTGAAGCACATCATCGTCATCTTTGTTCTGGCAGGGCAGACATGTTGGGGCAGATACCTTCCCAATTTTATGCAAATAAGCATAAAAAAGTCCATGTCCTGTAAAGAACTGCGTAAGGAAGAAGTTCACTTCTCCATGTTTCCTTTCAATCCAGTCTGAACGTTTGGCACCAGCCGTGAGGTCCATCCTCTATGTTCTCCCGTCCATATACTCCACTCACATTAACTGAGCCACCATTGTAGATGCACGTGGCATTCGGGTACTTCCGTTCTAGAACGTCGCTCAGGAAGAGTTTTGCAGATTCATTTGAGATGTACAAAGATCGAGGGAGGGATGTCACAGCAATCGGTTCTTGAAAGATGTTGAAATCAATCGTGAACTTGAAAGTTGTGTCTGACAGCCCAATATGGATTTGTCAGAACATCAAAGAGAGGTGTGCTACCGAACTAAGAATGGAATTATTCCTTGCATGAAAAGACACTACCATTCTCCTGGCCAGCACTTCCCTCCGGAATCGGAGAGGCGATTCGCCTGATTCTGCTAGGAAGGCGTTGATAGACGGCTCAATCTCAAAGCCTTATATTGAATTTTATCTGGTTTTGCAATAATTGTTGGAGTTTAAATAATCGACACTTATTCATCATTCTTAGTAAACCTTAGTTTCTTCATTATTCGGTGTTACTATTAAATAGATTCCGGAGTGTCTCCCGTTGCGCACTTTTCAAAAAATTCGTTTGGCACTTTTGGAGGTTCAAATTGAATTAACGCTCGAAAAATAGGGTTGGAAAAAAAGAGTAAAACCCTCCTTAATTCACTGCCGACGAGGTAACTTCCAGTTACCACCAATGCCTCCGGGAAACAGTTGAAAAAAAAAAAAATTTTGACGCGGTGAAAAAAAAGAAGAGGAAACAACCGAAATAATATCGTTTTAGAAGTGGGAACGGTTAATTGCATTTTCACGACTCGTTTGGTACAGCCGGAATCTTCGTTGAGATCTCGAGTTTCATGTTTCAGACGTTCCAGTCAACCTTTCCAATTTTTTTCCCGGCAAATAATTGGATTTCCAGAACCTTGAAGGGAAATCCGAATTCAGTCGAATTTCTCTTCCTCTCATTTTCAGGTTACAAACACGTAAAAATTTTGTATCTTAAAAACTACTGTTCATGTTGAATGGTGGAGTCTGGAAAGGGGGGCAATTCGTTAGGTTTTTGCACCGAAACTTAATAACCATCACATCTTTATTGCTCTCCACACAATGATATAACATGAAAAAGAGTTAAACTCCAGAAAGACGTGTTTAGATTGTTCTAAAACGGGTTTCTTTGTAAGAAAAAGAAAACCCTAAATGTAGGTAGACATTTTTGCAATTAGATATTCTGAATGGGAAAAATGTCCTCAGTAGCCAACAACGAAAAATTTTCGAACGAACCAGATATCCTCTTTTTTTGTGAATTTCATCTCGAAGATGAGGGAGCTCCAAACTACCCTTCTAATTTAAGCAAAATCAGGCCATTAGATTAAGAAGGTGAAGATTTGAAAGGATAATATATAAGGAACCATCTACTAGCTGAAAGGCGAAAACCCAGGAAGTTCCATGGAAATGGGACCGTTATTTCTTACATGTATGGGACGAGAAGTAAATCTGGAAACACGAAATCGCAAAATTCGAGAGACAATTTGAATTTTGGAGGAAGTTTTTTCACCCACCAAGACATATATTTTGTACATAAACACAATGCATTATGCATGAGCTTATACCGGTTGGATTCAGTCATTTCATTCACTTATTTTTGAACAGTACTTTTTCCTCCTATCCACTTGTGTCAAAAAGCTGACAATTTGGATTCAGGAGTTGCCAGCAACTCAAAGCAACCAACGTCGAAGCCGTGGAATTTAATCAGGAATGATATTATTTGAGAAACTCTCCGAGCAGAGGATGAAGGATAGCCTTTTTGTATCATAGTTGATTTCTGTATAAATCACTAGTTGAAACCCTTGAATATACGAGTAGGTCAGTCACTTTTCCCTTCACGTTTTGCAGGACGTTCTATATTCCATATTTCGTTTCAACTTCCACAGTAGTGCCGCTAGAATACAAGATTGAACGGAGAAACCAAGTTATTGACCAATCTGGAGACAAGATGAACCAAATATTATTTACGATAATATTTATTATGCTGGGTGTGATTCACTTTTTTTAATAAAGAACCTTTCAAATTGAGCAAGAAGAAAAAAAGCTGCCAGTCTACCATTTTTTTGGGTTTACTATGAAATTTAGAGAGGTAAATAGCGTTTGAATAAAAAAAAAATAAAAAAAATGGAAACCACGTTTTTTAACTTTTTTTGCAAATTTTCGACACTTTTAACAAAGCAAAATGAAATCTGTTTGAAATGGGACCACCATGGATACTGGTAGAACATATTTCAAAAAGAATCAGAAAGATTGGTACCAGAATAAAAAAAATGCAAGGTGATCAGACATACAAAAAAAAAAAAAAAATTGTCGTCCCACGACACACCGAAATGAGTACCTCCTTATTCGCGCGCCTTCGGCGCTTTGAAGTCGGTCAAAAAAACAAAACGACAGCATGTATTTTAATGAAATTCAAATAATGTCTTTTGTCTTCACAATTTCGAAGTAAAAAAATTTCATTTTAAGTGGGATAAAAAAACGTCTGCCAAGTGGGTGTGGCACATTTTAAGTACTAATCTTTTATTTTAAGTACTAATCTGTAACATCCGTGAAAATTTCATTGAAATAGGATGGAAAGTGTAGAAGTTATGGCCGTTACAAGGAATTCACGTTTGCGCATGCGCAGTCGCTTCTATCAGTCCGAGGATGATGATTTTCATAGGGGACCGTCTACTCACCAACCCGCACAATCCCTGAAAATTTCATCGAAATCGGACAATAACTTCGTATAGTTATGCGCGTTACAAGGAATTGATGACAGACGGACAGACACACAGACACACGGACACACAGACACACAAACAGACAGACAGACAGACACGGAACCAAAATTGTTCAGAAAGGTCTAAAACGCAAAACGCGAGTGAAAATTTTGATTTTGGAGAACTTTTTTTTTTCGTCCTTGAAAAGTGAAAACAAAGCTTCCGCTACCTTGGTAGACTCGGAAGCAAAAAGGCAGAAGAAAAGTTGTTGCAAATTAGTAATAGAATCGATTCTTGAACCTGAAGTATTGCTAATTGGTTCACCAAAAACCCTTGAAAAGTGATTAATGAATGTGGAACGATCTTCTCGAAAATCAAAAACCAGTTTTACAACTATTTTCACAAATTTTCGACACTTTTAACAAAGCAAAATGAAATCCGATTGGAACTGGACCACCATGGATACTGGTAAAACACATTTCAAAAAGGATCAGGCAGATTGGTACCAGAATACAAAAAAAAAATCCTCTTTCTCCTCTTTCTCACCTACGGCGGTTTTGAATTTGGTCAAAAATCGCTGCAAATTATTACACAAAGGTTTATTATTTTTCTGTATAAAAACCCACCTACTACTTAACCCTTTCGCGCGCAAAAGTCTGCGCTGGTGATTTAAAAAAAAATTCTGTCCCAATGGGTTCCAAGGGACTCTAAGACCATGTTTCATACATTTTGCTTCCGAGTCTACCAAGGTAGCGGAAGCTTTGTTTTCACTTTTCAAGGATGAAAAAAAAAGTTCTCCAAAATCAAAATTTCCACTCGCGTTTTGCGTTTTAGACCTTTCTGAACAATTTTGGTTCCGTGTCTGTGTGTCTGTCTGTCTGTCTGTGTGTCTGTCATGAATTCCTTGTAACGCGCATAACTATACGAAGTTATTGTCCGATTTCCATAAAATTTTCAGGGATTGTGCGGGTTGGTGTGTAGACGGTCCCCTATGAAAATCATCATCCCCGGACTGATAGAAGCGACTGCGCATGCGCAAACGTGAATTCCTTGTAACGACCATAAGTTCTACATTTTCCATCCAATTTCAATGAAATTCTCAGGGATGTTACAGATTAGTATTTAGATGGTCCCCTATGAAAATCATCACCTTCGGACTGATAGTAGCCACTGCGCATGCGCAAACGTGAATATCCTTGTAACGGCCATAACTTTCACATTTTCCACCTGATTTAGATGAAATTTTCAGGGATTATGTGGATTGGGTTGTAGATAGTCCCCTATGAAAATCATCATCCCCGGAATGATAGAAGCGACTGCGCATGCGCAAACGTGAATTCCTTGTAACATCCGTAACTTCAACTGTCCCCCAGGGGTCCCGGGTTCGAATCCCAGCCGAGGCTAAGTAATTTTTCGATCCAAACACATACATCTACTCACTTAATTTTTCATCCGAATTTGATGAAATTTTCTAGGATTGTCTTCTGGTGTTTTGAGATTAACTACTATGAATCTGATCATCTATATACCTAATCGGGTTATGGATACGAGGAAGCTATGTGCCACACCCACTTGGAATTTTTTAATAAAATAATCAATTAGGTAGTTCAAAACCAGATGGTACAGCATATGTTCCGAGGTGCACCTGGGACCTGTTGTCGTCGAAAGCGCACCTTGGTACACAAGCTGTACCATGGTGGTATTTAGTTCAGAAATTGAAGAATTTCCAACTTGAACACCTATTTATCCATAATAAACTTAGAACTGCAAGGGGATTTGCAAATCACTAGAAGGAAATCGTTGAACAAACCGTATAATTTCACAAAATGTAGGTAGGAACTCACATTTTACCCATATCTTCAAATGGGGTATTTCGGTGGGTCGGAAATTCAGGTTTTTGACCTCAAATTTGGATTCAGCACCCTTGAAAACCTGTATACTACAACTTTAAGCCCAATGATACTATAACATGTGGTAGAAAAATTAATTAAAGAGATCACACGTTTGAAAAAGGCGGGCCGCTATAAATGCACACACACTAAGCAAGGACTACGCCGCGGACAGCCCCGCGCGCGTGTGTGAGTGGAATGTTGTAGTATCCAAGAGGGGTTTCTGTGCATGGATACTTTTTCAAAGACAGTTGGCTAGCTACGTCACGCATGGCTAGCTACGTCACACCATTCAAATCTTCAACATTCCTTAGCTTCTCTGATTTTTTAAAAACATTTTCTCGACGAACAGACCCGATTACCGTTATTCCTGAGCCATACTCTTTTGAAAAAAAAAAATAAAAAAAATTGACCGAAATACCCCATTGAAGGTAACTTCAGACTTATTTGTTTTCTAATCTCAGATAACTTCAGTCCTCTCGAGGTCCTGAGTCCTAAAACTTTGAATAATTTTAGGTCACATCTGTCCTGATAAAAATTCAGAGTAATTATATTCATAGGGACTCAAAGATGAACATGGTAGGTTTTGAAAAACTGACTAAAAAACTTGACTAAAAAATATTGGCCAAAATAAATAGGTTGGTACCAAATAAAAATGTTGGACACACCTATGACTAGGTAGTACTTCGTTCTCGGCTGGTACTTACAAATTATTTGGGGAAAAAACGGATAAAACTTAAACGGGTAAACTTAAGAATTAAACGGAATCCAGCAGTCATTGCAGATAGCTACCCCGCAGCCAATACACAATGTGTATTGTCATAACAAACTGTCATATTATGTCATAACAAACTGAACACCGAACGAACTGGCTGGCATCTAGACTGAAAAAGAATCAAAGTAAATGTCGTGAAACAGAAAAGTAAATAAAGATATTCAAAACTAGGCAAATTTGGTGAAAAATGACGTTGCCGCCGGTGAAACAGCGGAGTAAACAAAGGTAGGCACCTATCGGAACTAGGCAAAGTTGGCTACAAACGACGATTCCACCGGTCCCAAACCTCAATATCATCGTTGCGAGTAACTTTTACTATTACTGATCTTTTGAAATCAACTCAGGAATAATGATAGAATTTTTACTTACCAAGATGAGGAGGTGGGCTGTTCCTTCAATTTTCTCGGAATAAACGAAGAATGAAGATGAGCAGGAAGTCAGCACCTGAATTTTTATTGTTGATGGCGCACATAGGTACAGCAGATGTACCACAAAACAACCTCTTTAGAGTTTTCTCGCATTCTGGGCAGAGCTAATAGATGCAAACATTTTTCTGACAGCTCTTCTATCTGTTAGGGAGTTGAAGTCACCCTAATTATTAGGAAATTCGATTACTGGTTGCCTAACTGAGAAGGTAAAACTCAAATAAACGAACAACGATCGCGTTTTGGTCAGCTAAAATTTGAACGGAGATTAGGCCTCTTTTGCGATTCACACTCGTGTTTCTGATTTATCGTAAGTCCGACCCTTAAGTTATCGTAGGGAATCCTAGGGAGCGAACGGTTTGCCCTACAGAGCTCCGGGTGGTCTCAAAAAATTCTAAAAATGCAATACTATTTAAAATTGGTGAAAAAACGGTACCTTCATTTCGAGAGTTTTCGAGCTAGAGCACTTGAAATTTTCAACCCTTAATTTTCACCTTTTAGAAGTGACTTACATCAACCAAAAGCTTCGGGGCACGACTTGACCCCAAATGGAGCCCATAAACCAAATTTCATCAAAATCGGTCCATGATAACTAAGGAAAGTGCCGCGTACGGCGGACGGTCGGAAAAGTTTTTATTCGATTTTCGGATTCTACGTACCTTGAAACGTAAACCTCAAATTTTGAGGGGGTTCCAAAGGTTCATTATTGAAAATAATAAACCAAAAGCATTAATTTTTCGTACATAAATTTCTTAATTAACCTAAAAAGTGATGAACCGTTAGAAAGCTGACAACTAAGGCATGTTTTGCGTAGAGCTCCCATAGAAATGGGCAGAGGTTTATTGTTCTTCCCGACTATATCCTGAAGTCTAATTTACTAGGTGAATAACGGGAGTTGTGGCAGTTTTCATGACATAAGGTCGAGAACACGAAAAAAACGCATAAAAACAGGGGGTTAAAACCAAATTGCTAGGAGACAGTTTCCGTTGGAGATAACTTGTGGGCTCGATCCCTGGATTCATCACACCGTATAAAATCATCAAGTATTGCAAATATAAACCGTAACACCTACTGACTAGACTTGAAGATAGACGTTACCTGGGAAATCCGAGAGGAGCTGCAACGAAGGCTCGAACATAGATTTCTGACGTAGGTTTCTGCGTGATTTTATGCAGCAGCTCACTATCACACTATCACTATCACTATCACACGCGTACCGTTGTTACGAAGTGCCCATCACAACGCGGAAAATAAAACGACGACCGAATCTAATCACGATAATCGCACTGGAAACTGCCGTTGCCAAAACACACCGACCGGAAAATGGTTACTGACTTGAGGATTGTCCGGTCAGGCGAGGAGTCGGATGAAACTGCGCATGCGTAGTAGGTTCGAAGGGCAAATACGATACAACGGCCGTTGGGAGCTCTGTTTCTGAGAAGCCAAAAGCCAGGTAGAGGTCTCCTATGGGGTTCATTAGAGGGAATGGCAAAAGTAATTACGTACGAATAATATTTTGTGGAATACAAATCAATATTTCAGTGTTATTTATCAATAAGATTAAAAATAAATTTTATTTTTCTGCGATTTATTAATGGCGTCAAATATTGGTGACTCCCGAGGGGAAAGAAATGGAAGAAGAGAAAATGTGGAGAAAGAAATAATAAAATCTAGTTAACCCTTTATTTCCCATTAGTAAAAAAAAATTTGTTTTTTTCGAATATTTTTCAAAATTTTGGAGTATTTTTACCAACCAGATGGCATTGAATTGCTAGTTTTGATCGAGATGTATGTGAATTTTCTTAATTTGATGAAAACTAGATGGCATTTTTTGGACACCTCAGGAGGGAAGTGTCTAGTGTGATTCGAAAAATATAGGTATATAGGCTATTGTTATTTTAAAAATAAGATATTTGGAATGCGTTCTATTCAATTTTAGCTGGACGAAACCAGCAACTTTTTATTCTAAAACAAATAAATAAAATAACACAAGTAAAATGGTTTGCCCAATAATACCTCCTCCCTTCAGGGGTATCTTAATGGAATATTGATGCAGTGGCCAACACATCCTTGATGTTTGCATTAATACACCATTTGCTCCTTAGGTATCCAAAAAGACACCATTGAAAAATCAAAATTTTCTGTTGTTTTTGGGTACCTACTTCCACCCACAACTTTCATGTCCTCGACATCTAGGTTTTTTTCTGTAAGATTTAAAATTAAATTTGGCAGAATAGTTGTTGTAATGAGGTATCTGAACTAATTCATGAAACTTACCTTCACTAACTGTCCTTCAGTTCATGGTACAGGTGAGTCTGATCTTAACATGATATTATCTCAGGGATCGATGTTTTTTCCGGGATTTTCTTTTACATGATAGTTGAAGTATCAAGGTGGCCATAAGAATTTAATTTTTGGCTTGAACAATGTTGCTGAATGCTTAAAAAATCGGACTTCCGAAAAGATACTTCAGGATATTAAGGGTTAAAAAAGAACTAATCCCTTATTGGCCCAAAAAAAGTTTGAATTTTGGGATTGAAAATAGAGTTTTAAAAATCAACTCATTCTAATACTTTGCAATTATTCAAGTACATTTTAAAATTTGTTACATGACTCCACAATGAGAGACAGCCGTCCTCCAAGTTGATAATGTTGTGTCACCACTTACATATTGGGACTCGGACATCTTTTCAAAACGCAGTAAAATTCACAAGAAAAATATATTTACCCTTGGAACGGAGATTACGTGGATGGATGATCAGGTACAAGTAGGATTCGAGAGATCAGAAAATTATCAATCGCTACCTAGCGGCTCTGGTAGTAAAACTAGAGCTTCGGAAGAAAAAAGTATTTTTGGTGTAAACAACCAAAAACCATCATGGGCATGTTGGAGGCATGCAGTTGCGACTCTTATCACCACCCGGTGATAAGAGTCGCAACTGCATGCCTCCAAATTTTCTTATTACTGATAATTTTCTTATTACTGATATTATTATTATTACTGATAATTTTCTTATTACTGATAATTACTCAACTCCTACGCCAAATTTTTCTTATTACTGATACCCATCAGTAATAAGAAAAATTTGGCGCTGCTGTGGATTTTTTTTTTTTTGTCTCGGGGTCTCTTCTGGCTTTTTGCTTCCGAGTCTACCAAGGTAGCGGAAGCTTTGTTTTCACTTTTCAAGGACGAAAAAAAAAAGTTCTCCAAAATCAAAATTTTCACTCGCGTTTTGCGTTTTAGACCTTTCTGAACAATTTTGGTTCCGTGTCTGTCTGTCTGTCTGTCTGTGTGTCTGTCTGTCTGTGTGTCTGTCTGTCTGTCCGTCTGTCATCAATTCCTTGTAACGCGCATAACTATACGAAGTTATTGTCCGATTTCGATGAAATTTTCAGAGATTGTGCGGGTTGGTGTGTAGACGGTCCCCTATGAAAATCATCATCCTCGGACTGATACAAGCGACTGCGCATGCGCAAACGTGAATTCCTTGTAACGGCCATAACTTCTACATTTTCCATCCGATTTCAATGAAATTTTCAGGGATGTTACAGATTAGTATTTAGATGGTCCCTTATGAAAATCACCACCTTCGGATTGATGGTAGCTACTGCGCATGCGCAAATGTGAAATTCCTTGTAACGGCCATAACTTCCACATTTTCCACTCGATTTCGATGAAATTTTCAGGGATTATGTGGATTCGGTTGTAGATGGTCCCCTATGAAAATCATCATCCCCGGACTCATAGAAGTGACTGCGCATGCGCAAACGTGAATTCCTTGTAACGGCCATAACTTCTACATTTTCAATCCGATTTCAATGAAATGTTACAGGATGGGATGTTACAGATTAGTATTTAGATGGTCCCCTATGAAAATCATAGAGAATTGTTTTTCATAGAGGGATTCATTCATAGAGGAACGGTCTCCTGTGAGAGAGACGAGGCTTCAATAGCGCAGAGGATTGAGTCTTGATTTGTGCTCTAAGGATCGCGGGTTCGAATCCCAGTCGAGGCTAAGAATATTTTTGATCCAATCGCATACATCTACTCACTTAATTTTTCATCCGAATTTGATGAAATTTTCTAGGATTGTCCGAATTAGCGTGTAGATGTTTTTCGAATTGTTGTTGATGGTTGGTGTTTTGAGATTAACTACTATGCATCGGATCATCTATACAATCGGGTTATGGATACGAGGAAGCTATGTGCCACACCCACTTGGCAGATGTTTTTTTTATTCCGAAGCATTTTTATCATTCCTGCTGAGTTCATAATTATATAATTATTACCCAATCAAAGGTAAATTTCCCAATTCGGCTATACACCAAGTAGGTATGTGCTGCATCCACGTTATCAAAAATAAGAAGAACGTTTGTCAACTGTTTGCCTGTTCTTTTTCTGCTGAATTTGTCCTATTTTTCTCTTTTTTCTCTCTTTCTCTTTTGTTTTTTTAATAAGTTTATCAGCTATGGGGCTTCGGATCAGAAGAAAATTAGCCTCCCTTAGAAGATTAGTCAGCCTTATAGTCAGAAACTATTCAGAGCGTTAGATAGGTACTGGAGGAGTTGCTGGCTAGTTAGATTGAACTGTTTACTTGGGTTACTTAATTTACTACCTTACCTACTTAAATTTGAGGGTCAAGGTTTCTTTACATTTGATTCCCTCTGAATGATAGATTTCCAGAGTTGCCTACGAATTTTCAGGAATTCCCCAACAGAATTACCTATTTATTTCTTTGTTTAAATCAATAACCCAATTATTTACGAGGTAAATCTTGGGGATCAGACGCTATTGTAAGTTTCTACAATTCCCTCTCACCGATTTCAGATAACGATGAGTGGTTTCTGAACTCGAGATTGGGAATTTGATAGGACAAACACTAGTCGTTTGATAGAACCTTCAGGATGAAGACACTGTTGTTGCTGGTTATAGCAGGTTTGAAAAATATAATTTATCCGTTCGAATATCCGTAATAATATTTTGCCTTGGAGATAAGGAAGCACTGAATTCGTGAAGTAGTTCAAAAAATTCGGGTCCTCCAAAATTTCCACACGAAAATTTGCATTACTGAAATTTTCCGAAAATGTACTGATTAGTTCCAAAACGGATTTTAGTGGACCCTAGATCGAAGGTGGTTCGAGAAGTAGGTTCCAGAATAATTTCATGCCGATCCGATCAGCAAGAGCTGTTATTTCTTCATGTGAACTTTTGAACATCATTTTGAACTAACGGATTATCCTTGGGTGGACTTTTTTCTCGAGTAGGTATTAGAATTATTAAATTTACTAGAATTATTAAATTATTTCCCAGTTGTTTCAATTAAATTAAATTGTTATTTTACTCTATGCAGTTTCCCAAAATCTGGAGGTTTGTCTTTTTAGGAATTTCATTACAAAAATGTTGTAACCTTTAGTTTTTAAGAGATTTTAAATGGAATTGTTGTTTTTGATAATCAGGGCTTCTTATCTTGGAGACTGTCGCGATTCGTGGGGGATCTGGCACCAACCTCGTCTACAACCCTCATTTAGTAAGTCCTTCCGATCATAATATAAAATATAGACTAGGAGTCTCATTCCTCTATTCCCTTGGAAACTAACCGGAAAAATGTTTGCTTCGTATAAACACAAAACTGGCATACGAATTCCTGGTCCAATTTTGAAATTTTGTGAGTTAGCCTCTGGTCCCCTAGGAATTTCAACATGGCGTGACCTAAACATAAATTTTCATGGATAGCTCGATTTTGTTCAAATTTGGGAATAGTTTGAGGATCAACAAGAAGGTGACGATGGTGTACAATCATTTGAGAAATCGTCAACATATTCGGGAACGAATTCTCAATCGCTCTGGTTTTTGTCCTCCTAGAAAACTATCAATATAATAGTGAAAATCAAGTTTCATAACGGAGTTTTTATCGATGATTCTGTTCAATAATACAGTCAATCTTTCTCATGCCTGTCAATTCTATAATTGCCATGTTATTCTATACTGACCACTCAACGTTTTTGATTGTAGGCTCGTATAATATTTTAGGTTTGTTTCTTACATCAATCAATCGATCATTCAGCAGTTATTTAAGTAATGGCTACGTCAAAAATATTGTTTTTTTTTCTAATTAAGTACCTACTTATTACTTAAGGTTATGACAAAGCACTTCAGTGGAATTAAGAGGTTTGTTAAACACCGTACAAAATATTATATCTAGCCTTAACCGTGCGAAACGTAATATTTGAATGGTAAACATTGCCAAACACAGTTGAAATATTGAGGTCTGAAAATAATCATAAATGGTTGGTAGGTTCAGTTTATCATAATTTCATCAGATAAGTAAATTTAAAAATTTTGAAAAAAATGGTAAAATAAAAATAAAAGTAAAATAGTAATAATAAAACAGTAACAGTAAAATAGTAATTTTGAAAATAGTTCCTAAAATAAAAGAAACACCCTCTTTTCGACACTCTATAAGTCAACATTTTTTAGTAAATGAAAATAATGTCGAAAAATTTCTTGTATTATTCAGGTATCGATCTCGATTGGAGGGGAATTCGCTTGTGCAGGATCGCTACTCACCCTCGATTGGGTTATTACGGTGGCTTCATGTGTCCAAGAGTGAGTTCTTATTAATCAAAATATCCCAGCTTGCTTAGCTTATTGTATCTCAAGATCTACAGCTTTATATTTCCTTAATATGTGAAGGTAGTTTGGAGCCTTTGAAGAATCCACATTGTTCCGATCAATAAAAAACACGGTTCATGTGAAAAGTGAAAAAAAAAAAAATCCAGCAAACCATCAACATGGTCTTTTTTTCAAATTAAGTATCGATAAGTGAATTTAGAAAATTTTTATACGTTTGAAAATAGTCCTGAAGATAAAAGAAACACCCACCTTTTGACACTTATGCAAGTCTCCAAGGCTTCATGTGTCCAAGAGTAAGTTCTTATTGATTGAAACATATCAGCTTGCTTAGCTTATTGTATCTCAAGATCTACAGTTTAATATTTCCTTAACTTGTGAGGGTAGTTTGGAGCTGGGCCTTTGAAGAATCCTCATTGATTCGAAAAGTGACTTTTCAATCTGTCGCTGTCAGTATTTCCAGCAAACCACCAACATGATCGTAAAAATCAGATTTCATTTTGGGAAACTTTATCAAAGGTATAATTGTTCACTAATACAATCAAGCATTTGTGCATCAACTAGTACTGTACCCCTATGAATCGTTAAGTTGTTAAGTGGAGGCAGCGATGTGGCTACGGTCGTTCGGGCGTCGTTGTTTGGCGGTGGACTTTGGACCGACTTCTGCGGGGTCGTGGGTTCAAGGCTCATCGCAGCGTGCGTTTTTCGGCGGCCGGGGCTGTCATCGCCCCCTCCTCCCAACCCAGGGCGGTGAGGCAATGATTTTCGCAGTCGGGCGAAAATCCAACCTGAAATGGTTGTTTACTTTACTTTACTTATTTTTACTCGTTAAGTTGTTCAGTTTGTAATCGTCTGGAATTATTTTTCAACAATTATTATCACGTTTTTTTCTACGCCCTTAGCATTCCTATCGAGAAAATCAGAGTGAGGGCCGGTAGCTTGAAAACGGACGCCCTTGGACAAGTTAGCGACGTGGAACAGGTACTCGTGCATCCTATGTTCAACTGGTACACACAAGACTACGACCTGGCTCTGGTCAAAGTCACAACTGGGTTCACCAAAGGACCTAAAGTTAATCCGATCCAGCTAGCCAAGGATCCCGTGGATGGCTTCCTGACTGCCACTGTTGTTGGATGGGGAGAAAACACTGTAAGACCTTACTTTATTTATATGATAATATCTTATTTATCTGTTGTACATAGATACTATGAATTTAAGTTGGATCATTCAGAGGTCAGAACTCAACCTTGTTGAGCGTCATTGGGCTTTCAGATAGGGAGAAATCGGAGTTCGAAAAATTTGCCAAAAGTTGATAGGTACGTAGGGGACTATAAAGAGTAGAAATCTTCTTGGATTCATTGACATTGAAACCAGGTATACATTAGCACCCATATAGTTTATATTGGTTGTTAAACGAGTGGGATGATTCCGTTTGAAGTCCTCACTAAGGGAGGCAAAATTTCTGGTTTTTTCCAATCATCGGATTTCCCTCGTAGTGCAACCGTTGAAGAAGATTTCACATGCTGTTCATAATATTGGCTCTGTAGTGAGAACTTAGTGAGAACTTTGAGCTGGTCTGTTACATTATGTTTAATTTCCTTGCACTATTTATTTTTCAAAAAATCAATGTTGAGACTCCTTGGCAGAAGACGTTTCTCAGGAGCCTATTAGCTCGTAGTCTACAATCAGGAAAGAAGTTTCTCAGTCCTTTGGAAGAAGTTCATTTGCTTCTTCGAAAGGAGTACCTTAAAAAATCCTTTGAATTGAACGTCATTTGAAAGAAGGTCCTTTTACAGAAGGAGTCCCTAGCCCTTTGAAACATAATAAATGAACTTGTATTTCAATTCAAATTTTTCAGTATTAAAGGAAATCAGGGGAAGAAGTATTCCCTCTGGAATTTAGTTGTTAGCACTAGCCTGAAGGAGTTCATCAGGAACGTAGTAGTTCTGTCAACAAAACTTGTAGGAGTTCCTCCGTCCTTCGTAAGGACTTTTGGCTGAAGGCTCCTTGAAAGAAGCAAACAGCAGGCTTTGTGCCTAGGATGTTCTTTGAAAGCCCTTTTGTCAGGATTTCATAACTTTGGAACATATCCTTGAACGAGTACTTCAAGATCGAGGTTGATTTCCCACCTACTCACTAGAGAAGGAGTTCCTCAGTTCGTTGATGGAGGTCCTTTGGAATTGCTTCGGAAGAGCATTTCTTAGTTTTCAACATAATCAGGGTTCAGAGTCTTAGGCAGAAGAATTTTTTCAGAAACGTGGTAGTTCACAGTTCATCCACTAGAGAGTGAACGATGATTTCTCTATTATATGCACGATCGGGCCCTCTCGACAGAACACCCAAAATCTTGTCAAAAACTCGAACTTTTCCTCCCAATCCACCATTTAATGACCGAAATATTCAAATGCTCCGACTTCTTCAAACACAAAAATAATCAATATTTCATTCAATTCCAATAATCCCAGTCTCCACTCAGAAAGAACAACAACTCCCTACTTTGAAGTGCCAAAAGAGATTCGAAATTACGGAAGTAAAACTAATATTAACGTTGTTGAATGATTGATGAGAAGCCTGCGGTCTGAGCCGACTTCCCTTGATCACCATATTGGTCAGCTGCTGCCCAGACGCTCGGGATATTTTGCATTTTATTGGGCCTCCTTTTTTCCTCTCGTTCCTTCCTTTGACGAATGTATAATGAATGAGCGTCAACTTCTTTGCGATTTTCTCTTTCTCCTGTCTTCGCTCGACAAGGAGGACAAGCTGAAAAGAAAAAAAAAAAATCGCAAGTATGAGAACGTTTTGGATCAAGCTTACTTCAAGAACCCACTCACTTGGAAGCCCTTTTGTCCATGTCAAATTCATAAAGATCAATTTATGAAAGAACTCATTAAATCTTTCTCAACGACGCTCATACTACACCAATTTCGTTATTGTTTTCTGTTCCTCCAAAATCAAAATTTTCGATCAGATTTTTACATTTTAGAACTTCATGAATAGTTTTGGTTTTCTGTCTGTCCATCTGTACGAAGCAAAACACTACGAGAAAAGTGTACGATTATAATAGAATTTTCAGGAAATATCCGAGTCAGTCCGTGGACTGTCCAATTTATATATTTACTATTTCATTTATTTATCTTGGTAGGTACCTTGTCAATATGATAAAAAATGTCGCCTCTGTTTATTGATACCACTTAACGGTTATCAGTATCGGAGTGACATCATTCTTGTAACTCTGACGTATCTTTCATTCCAGGAAGGACAAGATGGAGAACTGAGGAAACTCGTGGTGAATTTGTTGAAAAACGACACGTGTAAGGACCGATTGCCGTACGACATTATCTCTCCTAGAATGATCTGCTCTTGGGTGGATTCTAAAAGTTCACCATGCTGGGTAATAACCAAGTTAACCGTCGAGTAGTTATAAGTTGGTAATCATGTTGTTGGTTCAAAAACTTCCTTGATGATAAGTCAAAATTTTTACTGAAAAAAAAGTTTATTGGCGATGGGTTCGTCCAAATTAACACGCAAATTGCAAATACTAGATGAGAAGTTTTTTATTCAACTCCTTAAAATTATGAAATTTCAACAACAAATTTTTTAAAACAATAATTTTTCAAATTTTGTGTTTTTACAATTTAATTGGCTGGCGGGGGGGGGGGGGGAGAGAGGTAAGTCGTTTTTTGGTGAAAATCGAAGTATCTTCACTTCAGCTTTCGTTTGCGAGTATCAGCGTAAGTCAACCATGCTTCCTATTGGCTGGGGCGTTTGTGATTATTCGGGTAACTCTCATTCCCGAAATTTCTGTTTCGAGAACAGACCGGTAACTGAGTTTACCTACTTTTTCCCAGTGTACCAAATTGCGCTTAACCAGGCAAGTAGGTTTTCCTGTGGTGGGTGAGCAGGTGAGTCTAAAAATTTGGTTGCTCGTAACCAAGTAAGTATGGAAATTAGACTGCAAGTAACCAGATAACTCGACAAAAAAACCATTGAATTCACCATTAAGATGTAATTTGAGATGCAGTTCGAGCTATCATTTCGGTTTTAGAATACTTTCGTGAAAAAATGGCAGGGTTGAGTGTCAATTATTGTGGATTCCTGAATTAGGAATAAAATTGAATCTTTAAAGTGCTCTCCTGTAAAATTGAATCGATGAGAATAAAAACAGTACAAGTCCATTTTTGACGATTGTTGAAAAATGGCTTTTTGTAGGTTGTAACCAGTAGAACTACGCATTGAGCACAAGAGCAGTATGCTAGCCACACTCGGTAAGCTTGAACAGAGCCTAAATGAAAATGATTGAGGGAAAAAACAGTAGGAGTTCATGGACTTATACCACCTGACACCTGATATCTCGATAAGCTGATTGGGGACATGTACTGTTGTCATTCTCACTGATTCAATTCCATTTTGTGTACTTACCTGATCCCCCCCCCCCCGGCCAGCCAATTTGACAAAGGTTTTTTTTTGTTGTGAAGGTATTTATCTAGTAACACTTGAAAATTCGATAAATTTTGGACAGTAATTTCGAACTGTTTTGAAAGGGACCTGCTCCACGATTACACAATTTCCTTACCATCACAGACACATTAAGAGATCTCTCCGTTCTTCGAAGTTGAATAGAAATAACGGGATATTTTTAAATAGCATATCACTTTGTTCGGCCGGGTTTTTCGAATTTTGAAATAAGGAACTATGTCCACGCGAACCCTCTCTAAAAGTAAAAATACATTATCATCATTGTTCATGATGTAGGTGCCATAGAATATCCTTATAGTAACTACCTACTTTGGACTTCTCCCTGTTTATGTTCGGGAAAAATGAAGATCTCGCACGAGACATACAGAAAAAAACATGGAAAATCAATCCATTAGCACGGAAGACAAGTGTGAGAAACACTCTAGCCTGGGAGTAGCGTGACTGATCCATATCGTATCTGATATCAGCGTGTTTTGGTATTCATGAAGTCAGTATAAATCGGGGCGAACGGAGGATTTCAACTCACTGTGGCTCGAGAAAAAATCTATGAATCAAGGAACTGACCCCCTTCCCAACCACCACTATCCATATAAATAATGATACAGGAATAAGTGAATACGAAGACTGTCTACGATCACGAAACGGATAAATTTGAAGAGCGTTTTTCTTTTCTCGAGTGCCTACTTATGAATGGAGTTTATGCGGTCGATGAAAAAATAGGAAGATAGAGAATTTTTCGAATCGCTCGAAGAGGAATTCAGTAGGAATAATTTAGTCCTTGACACCATAGTACAGAAAAATGTCCCATCTGTGCTGCTTGAGCAAAGTCTTGGCGAATCCTGACACCGATTTCTTGCTCATTTTGAGCTTGTAGGCCTGCTCATGATAGGAAGAACGAGTGTGAATTAATGACGGAATGGACTGTCCAAGTTACCTTTACCATTGCCAGTTATTCTATGGTGCCCTGGAACCCAACAAATTATGAATCGCACTTGTACTCATGGAAGTCGCCTAACACTCTATTCAATAAAATATTAAGAGGGTCTAAGTCGGTAGCCGCTCGTTCCTCGTTCTGGGTCAGTATTCCGTAATATTACAGGAGCCTTAAAAAGTGGAACCCAAATTTGAAATTCTCAAGGATTTTCCAAATTCATTAGTGCAGCAGCCTCGGGAATTGAAAAACCAAAATATTGCCGCTGGAATCATCAAAATCGAACAATAATTGCCAGAGAAAATTGGGAAAAATTGTTTATTCATTTTGGTTTTTTGCAATTTTGGCTGGCAATTATTGTTTGATTTGGATGATTCCAGCGGCAATATTTCAGTTTTTCTATTCCCTAGACTGATACACTAATACATTTCAAAAATCCTTGACAATTTCAAATTTAAGTACAATTTTTAACGTTTGAGCGCCGATGATTTCGGGAAATACTGACCTGGAACTCGACCGAGTGAGATTGCCAGCCACTGGAAATCTTCATTCCAGACCACGTTTTGGGGTCTAATTTGTCGCTTTTGGCCTCTAATTTTCTCACAAATTGTTTCGTGATAATTCCATCGTACACTAGAATAGTTTCCAAACATGGGCTATATTCGAATTTTTAAATTAAAAGTATATTTAAATTGTTAATCAAAAAAGTTATAAAAAATTATTTATTGTAACATGTTAGGTAGATAATGTCGTTTAAGATTGGCTTGTTCTGATTACATTCATATGGTTAGAATTGAAAAGAATGTTCTTCCAAGCTTGGATAAACCGGATGAAAGTATGAAGCGGTACTAGCGCCATCTCTCATCTAAGAATCATACTAGACCCCGTCCCCTTTAGCCAGAGAGCCATTCTGATAAATTATTCTTTGTCACCCAAAGTTGTTCATTCTCCTTGTAACAGCATTCACACCGTCAGCTCGTCCATTTTGATTCACTGGTAGTTTGGTAGTCAGAACGAATGTGAGCAAAAAACTATGATGGCTTGTCTCGCTTCGATATCAACTAGTTTGAAAGTTAGTTATCCTGTGGTACCCTAGAACCCAACGAATTAACCGCACTTTTACCAACCAAAATAGTCAGAATCTCTATTCAATCGTCAATACAAATGATCGTAATACAAATGGGTCATTCTTCTAAATCGGACATTGAGTCATTGGGAAGCTGCATAGTTAGGTAAGCCAGATCGCCATGCTGAGTTCTTCTGTCTTCCAAAGTAGTTGACTTCTGGAATCATACTGGTTAGTCTTCTTATATAACTTACTGAGATATGGGAACTTATGTTTGACGAAATAACAACTGCTTAGAATATTGTGTAGAATTTTATATTGTTTTATTCTCATCCTTATACTTGAAGAAATCGGAAAATCTTCTGGCTTAAGGAGGTCTTAGTCGGTCACCGTTCGTTCCTCCGGGTTAGTATTTCTCTCAAGAACCGGCCCTCAAAGTTTTAAATTAGTAGTACCTACCCAAATTATAAATTTTCAAGGATTTTCGAAATTCATAAGTGAATTGAAAAGGGGAATTGAAAAACTAAAAGATTGCCGCTGGAATCATCAAAATCGAACAATAACTGACAGCGAAAAGTGGGAACAACCGTTTATTCAGTTAGTGAATCTGAACTTCATTCAGACCTTTGGCTCGTCCATTATATTTCAGTAGTCGAAACAAATATGAACAAAGTACGTAAAAGTAAAATGTGTTTGTCTCGCATGGTGTCAACTAGTTCATTAACAATTATTAGTACTCTGGAACTCAAAAAATATGAATCGCATGTTTACTAACGGAAGTAGGCGAAGACTGATTAAAACCGTTGCTTAGTAAAAATGGCCCATTCTTTTTAAATCGAACATAATGATGTGCCAGTGGGAATCTTCATAGTTGAACAGCCAGAGAGCTTGGTGAATATTTGACTGTAAAATATTTCGTTGACAGTCATTCTGCGGTGTCTTAGAACCCAACAGAGTACGAATTGCACTTTTAATAACCAAAGTAGGTCGAGACTATTCAATAGTCAGCTGGGGCCTATTGCACAATGTTTCATGAACTAATAATATTAGGAAAACTACTAATAACTGGTGATTTCTGTTTCACAATCGAAAAATACAAGAGATAATAATATTAGTGAAATCGCTAATATTATGAGCTAATATTATTAGACTTCGTTGCACAATCGTCACTTATATATTATTGACAGCTGAAATATTATTGAACACTAATATTATTTCCATCAATCCAAGTTCTCTTGTACATGTACAACTTTATGCATAAAGTTATTAGTGAACATAATTTGCCATGTTGGAGGATTTCCTTTTCAATTCTTCTTCTTCCGAAGAAGAAGATAACCAGTTTCCAAACAACCGACGACGGAAAGTGTTTAAATCAAGGATAAATGTTGTTTCTTGACCGAATTCGAGGGAGATTACGCATGCCTTCAGTCAGGGTGCAGCGAATCGTGGAAATTTTATTAGTCAAAAAATTCCGCCGTTACAGTACGAGCTATTTACTATTTAATCAAATTATATTTCACTATTTTCCATTTTATTTACTATTTTAACACACTTACTATTTCATTACTTACCGAAGACTTCCGGACGTTGGGCCACCAAAAATCTTTCATATAAGTGCCATCCTTGCCCGTTGGAACCGCTTGGAGGGATACCTCGTACTGATAAATATCATCCCACACTTGGCTTTTGTCATGCTTTGTAAGCCGCTCCGGAAACCCGACGAACAAAACGCTCTTCATCGACTTAATGCGGCTCAAAACTCATAACTTTAATTTTCGTGTATCTTCCCGTTTCATTTTGTGAAGTACAACAAGGCAAAACAGAAAACATAAAACCATAACAGCTTACCTGAGTAGCTCAAATAACCTTAGCAATCTCGATCAGCTGACTAATAGGGATGTCCCAAAAGTATCGATACTTAAAAGTATCGATATTTCTTTAAAAAAGTATCGATACATATCGATACTTTTTTTTCCTGATATATATCGTACTATCGATACTTTTTATCCAGTATCGGGGGCGATACTTTTTTGTATTTCACATTTTATCTGTTTCAACACCTACGACATGTAGGTACCTACTTGACAGTACCTCCATCTCTACGTAGATTGTAGGGAGACTAACAAACTTCAGCAAATTAAACAAAGATGATGTATCACCACCTCCAGCTCTCTATGATAACCTGCTGTCCTCCATAATCGAGGAAGGACTACCAAAATGTTAACCCAAACAAGTGCAATACAAAAATAAGTGCCTAAACAAAAACAAGTTTCAAATAACAAAATGAGTGATTTATTGTTTTGTTCATTCTATATTAGGTAATTATTATCCTCGTGATAGAGAGATGTCATACTGATGAAGAGAAACATAAACGACAATTTCACCCATTTTTGTGAAAGTATCGAAAAGTATCGATACTTCAAAATATCGATACTTTTTGAAAGTATTGTATCGATACTTTTTGATACTTTCTAGATGTATCGATACGATATTATATCGATACTTTTGAAGTATCGGACATCCCTACTGACTAATATTTTTTGTTCAAAGTCTTGTAAAACTTCGCTAATATTATTAGTGAGTTCTTAGGCAATGTGCAACAGAAAATATTAGCACTCTCTAATTAGAACTAATAGACTTGTAAAATTCACTAATTTCATTAGCTTATTGTGCAATAGGCCTCTGGTAATATAAACGGGTCATTCACATCATTCGTGTTATTATAATAATTGCAGATGACAAGAAGCCGAGTTACAATTCACATCATAGTTGTTCTTCTCATGTTTCAGAATGATTTTGGGGACCCCTTGAAAAACCAATGGGGCAAACTGGTTGGGATGTACACTTATAGTAAGAAGTGTTCATCGTTTCCGTCAGTCTACACTTATGTTCATCCTTACAAAGAGTGGATTGCCACGGCTATTCCAGATTTGATCGATTGATATTAGAACGAATAATCAGGTGGAAATAATTATTGTAATAATATCTATCTTAGGAATACACTTTTTATTACAAAAGTAGGTAATTTTCCATCTGTATCCTTTCGTGTTTCACAGCTTTGGTTAAATTTGAGGCAAAACCAATTTCGGTGCAAAACTACACTAACAGAAATATTGAACGATTTTGATGGAATTTTCAGGAGTTGTCCAGTTAAGATCCTGAACAGTCCTGTCAGTTCATTGCTGTTGTATTTTATTTACTAGCTTTTAATATGTTTCACCTGCTCCGTTGTCTGTCATTACTCGAATCTTGCGAGTTAAATTTGATCCACTTCCCGGTGTCCAATTGAGCTGAAACTTTCCATGCAAGTAAAAATCAATGCAATATTGTTCACTTTCTGAGACCACCTTCCAATTCGTGGGGGACCATCCTCCATTTCACTATAATGGACATACATCAATTCGTAGGAGACCGTCTTCCAATTCGTAAAGGGCATCCCTCAATTCATAGGGGACCATCTTCCTATTCATGAAGGGCAGCCCCCTTGTCGCCTCAGTTTCGCCAGTTTCTGTCAGTATTGGGTCTTCTGTTCCAATAGGTTTTCGGACGATGGCAGAATTGTATGCTCCGGCAAAATTACATTGGTGGAACATCATCCTCGAATGGTCCTTTGAAAGTTTCAAGACCTCGTAGAGAAAGGGCAATTTTTGACAAAGTAAAACGACAAATATTCAGTCCGGTTTTGAATGATGATATATTGATGCAATAGAGACAAACACGCATAAAAAACAATGCAAGAGAAAGAGAAACACTCGCGAGGCATGTGATTCACAGTTGTTGCAAGAGGTTTCAAGATTGCATCATCCAGACAGTGGAGCGGGGGCTCTAATGGGGGGTGCGCCTTGATTTTTTTTTTTTTTTAGATTTTTATTCGAAAGTAGACTACATCCTGAGAATTTTGGCACCAACCGCGACCTTCTAGCGTGAGTAGATCTGTTTCTATGATTTTTCAAAGTTTCAACCGTTTATGACGTCACGCGCCCCTCTCGCCTGGGCGGGATCCCCCAGCACACTGTGACATCATAAACGGTCGAAACTTTAAAAATTCATGGGAAAAGATTTACACACGCTAGAAGGTCGCGGTTGGTACCAAAATTCTCAGAATGAGGTCTACCTTAGATTAAAAATAACAATGAACAGTTTTTCCTATCCAGGCGCACACCCTATTCTGACACCAACCTTTTGCTTTATTATTTTCAATAATGAACCTTTGGAATCGACCAAGAAAACAAATTTTTAACACCCCCTCAAAATTTGATGGTTTACGTTTCAAGGTACGTAGAATCCAGAAATCGAATAAAAATTTGGCCGTCCGTCCTTACGCGGCACTTTTGCCACTTAGCATTGACCGATTTTGTGCCCCAAAGATTTTGGTTGATGTAGATCACTTCTAAGGGTTCCAAAATGAATTTTGAAAACGTCTAACTCAAAAAATTTTGATATAAAGGTATTGTTTTTCCTTCAATTTAAGATTCCATAGAATTTTTAGAATTTTTTGAGACCACGCGGAGTTCTGTAGGACAATCCGTTCGCTCACTACGAGAATTTAAAGTTTGGACGTACGATAAATCAGAAACACAGAGTGTGAATCGCAAAAGAGGCCTAATCTCCGTTCAAATTAAAGCTGACCGAAATGCGATCGATGTTTTTCTTCATGTTGGATGGTTGGTGGCTTTGCAGACGAGTGATCTATATAGAAAAATAAAAAATAATAAACCATTGTGTAATAATTTGCAGCGTTTTTCCCTGCACGGCAAATCTTTTTCTTGCTATATCTCGTGACTTGAACCCTTCCAGCTTCCTATCGTTTTGCCATTCCATAGTACATCTGAAAACTCTATCAGATGGCGCCTCCACCTAACAATCGACCAAAAGTGGACTTATGCCTTTCTTCCCCTGGGCTCTTATATTTTACGAGGAATTCGCTGACGTATAAAATGTGAAAAAAAGTTTCGAAGAAAATGGATGAAAAACTAGGTAAATTATGTAGGATTTGGATTTTAGATTTTAACCATCATTTAGGTTGAATTTCAAGATCCACGCTGGAAGAGCAGAAATTAGTCTTTTGATGGTGAGCATTAGTTAGGAAAAGAACGAGAATGTTTGTGGTTGACGTGGAACAATGTTGTATAAATATGATGAAGGAAAGACCCCCTCTCTCTTTCAAGATAAAGGAACGGCTGTGACCTCGGTGATTCATCAAAGTAACAGTTCCAGACAGTTTCGCGTCCGCAGGAAACCCCCTACAAAAAGGATAGAAAAAACAATTAAGAGCATCCTAGGAGGAAAGAATGAGTGTAAACAGTTTTCGAGGTTGGGGCCGAGGGTGGGTTTTGTCAGGACCGTGGAAGGAGGCAATTCTAAAAGGATTTATCTCGGCCGTGATTGATGGTGGCTAAAAAGGAATGTGAATCCCGGGGTTTCTGTTTCTCTGTAAGACAAGAGGAATGACATTTTATTTGCTTAGACTTGACAAATAAGGTTCCCGCCCTCGTTTTCCCCTCCAGCCGACAGGATTTCGACGATTCAATTGGACGGAATCGCCCGGTTTAGGGAATGATAAAAAAGTCCGCCAAGCGGGTGAGGCACGTAGCTTTCTTGCATCCGTCACACAATTATCTCTTATCGGTGGATTTTCACTCGCGTTTTCGTTTCAGGCCTTCCTAAAAACCAATTTTGGTACCGTGTCTGTCCGTCTGTGTTTCTGTCATGAAATCCTTGTAACGGGTAAACTAAACAACTATACTGCAAACGTAAAATCATCCGAATTCGATGAAACTATCGGAAATTGTGTTGGTTGGTGTGTAGATGGTCCCCTAAGAGGGTAGTGCAAGGTAGTTGGAGATTGATGGTTTGAGAAAAGCTACAATGCATCGGCAGGGGCGTCAGGTGAGAATATTCGTCAGGCAACAGCTTGGCCAGTCTTAGAGGAATAAACAATAACGAAAAACAATAATCAGCAAATTATTACACAAAGGTTTACTACTTTTCTGTATAGATCGAGCGACAGCAAAGAACACAGCTTTGCCTTTGTCACTAACTACCAACAATGTTTTCGTTTCATAATCGAGTTAATTTAGGTGAAATAAACGCTTCACAGTCCATTCGTAGAAAATAAAGAAGAGAAGAATTTCATTAAGAAATTTGATTACTGGTTGCTAAGGAACAGTTTACATTTCTGAATGATGGTGAGGTAATGGGGGTGGATGGATTTCTCATGTCTTGTCATGTGGGGGTTAGTTAGTATCCATGTTTCCAAGTTTCTCTGCTTTCAAGGTCACGAAACAGCTCCTCAATAGGGTGTGCGCCTGGGTAGGAAAAACTGTTGATTGTTATTTTTAATCTAAGGTAGACCTCATTCTGAGAATTTTGGTATCAACCGTGACCTTCTAGTGTGAGTAAATCTTTTCCTATGAATTTTTAAAGTTTCGACCGTTTATGACGTCACAGTGGGCTGGGGGGTCCCGCCCAGGCGAGAGGGGTGCGTGACGTCATAAACGGTCGAAACTTTGAAAAATCATAGAAACAGATCTACTCACGCTAGAAGGTCGCGGTTGGTGCCAACATTCTCAGAATGTAGTCTACTTTCGATTAAAAATCTAAAAAAAATCATGGCGCACCCCCCATTGTTTGCCTTGACTAATGCTGTTATAGTGGGGGTATAGCCATATCCCGCGCTGATCGTCGCCTGTCATCCAAAACAGTCCCGCATAATTCATTTTTTTAAACTGTTTGTCTTGCATCACCGGGGCAGTTATTTCGCATTATCATCCGAAATCAATCCTAGTTTCCGACCTCTACAACTGTCTGTTTTGTTGCGGGCTAGTATCCAAAGCAAAATACGTCCTTATTTCATTCTCCTATTTCATCTAACTTCCTTGGTAATCATAAAATAGTCCCTAAATTGTATAACTTTTTTCAAAATCGACAAATATTACTTGCAAAGAATGGAAATAACGGAGAATCTCAACAAAAATTATAAATTTATTCATTTTGCATATTTTTAATATGGAGGAGACGCCACTGTGCATTGGATCACCTAAGCAATCAGGTTACGAGGAAGCTATGTGCCACACCCACTTGGCAGACTTTTTCACCTTAAGAAAGTAAATTCTAGAATAACATTTAATTACCTATCCAAAATAATTAAAACATTAAAGACATTTTTTTTTACTAAAATAAAAAAATTGACAATAAAGTAAGTTTTTAAAAAATGACAAAAAATAGAACAATACAATGTTGATAAAATAAACATGTGGAATATTGTCGCCCTAATCACGGTACCTACTAAACAGAAAAGCCCTTTGTGACGCGTTTGTGTATGGGATTCGATTCCTGCAAACTATCCATCAACTGAATTGGACAATCAGACGTGAGACCCATCTGGACCTGGGGATTTCTCATGTTTATTTAGACGCCCTCCTCACCTCATTTCAGAGACAATGTTTGTCATCATCAGGACAGGAGATGAGATTTCGATCGTAGGGGAAAATGAGGAATAACAGTTTCAAAGGATTGCGCGGATCTGAAACACAAGTTGCGGCAACTTAATTTCCTTTTTTTCAAAACTGAATAAAACGCATTTTATGAATCAGAAAGTTAGCAATTTGATTTTTAAAATGTACCCTAGGTAGGTACACTACTGAAGTTTTGTTTTTCATAGTTATAAAGATAAAATCACTTAGGTTCTCAATTCATTGATTATACTGATTCCTGGACCTGGGGTTTGTCATGACTCTTTCAAGGATAGCTAGCGTTATGTTGGAAATTCCTCCTTACGTTGTTGTTCAAATCTTGAAAAATCTGGGTATGCTTTGAAGATGTTAGGAGTCCATATTGATGTTCTACTCGTCTCCCCAAACTCATAGAGTACCCACTCGGCTACTGCATTTCTGGGTACAACAAATGTACGCACGTTTTCATTAAATATATTTGTAATCATTTTAGTTTTTGGACAATTTTTCATTTTTGTTAAGTGCGTCGGTATCAGAAATTTTGTACTGAGTCCGAAAATACCATAATACCATAATAATTTGAGCAACAATTTTTAGCAACAATTTTTAGCAACAATTTAGCAACAATTTTAGCAACAATTTTTTAGCAAAAATTTTCAACGAAAATGAAGCTATTGCAATGACCTCGAAATTTTTAAAATGGACTTTTTTGAAATTATTTTCTTTTTTTCACTGAAATCCGTTTTGGAACATTCTGAAACGATCCCTGAAGTTTTTCCAAAAATCATCACATAAATGTATTATACCTGTATGGTTTCAGAATGTTCCATTTCAGTGAAAAAAATTTTCAAAAAATTGTGAGGCCCCTGCAATAGCGTCATTTTTTTTTGAAAATTCGCTAAAAGGAAGTTAAGTTGCCGCACCCAGTATAATTATAGTAAATCCGACGACTTCTAACTTATAGCTGTAGTAGCTGATCAGAAAGTTTGAAATAAGGGGCGAAACTCGTAATGTTTCAAACAAAAGTCATTGCGCTCCGACGATGACAGGAATTCATGCTGACTGGTTTTTAGGCAGTCTACTCCAACATATGAGCAGAGCAGATGATATTAACGTAGATTACGCAGTATTGAGGGTACTAGTCAAATCAGACTGGATTTTGAACCTAGAAACGGTATCGTCGTCCTTCTAGCGTGGAAACTACGAGAGACAAAACCGAGTTCACCTGATTGCTGCTAACTACGGCTAATTGACGAATAACTTCTCACCCTCCGCTGGTAGAAGTTGGTGGAGCGATCCATCTCGTAGGTGTCCCTCGGGGTTGAAAGGACGAATTTGGGTAGGGCAAGGGAATTATGGCAAGTTAACCCTCACTCCGCCACATCAATCCATCTACCGCCGAGGCCTGCATTATGGATTTATATACCTTAAAAAAAAGTGACATAGGAAGCTATCATTTCGCTACTGTTAACATTCATAACTTCTACATTTTCCATCCAATTTCGACGAAATTTCTCAGGATTGTTCGTAGATCGTCCCCTATGATGAGGGTATTGGAAGGTACTTAGTGATTGATGTTTTGAGATAAACTACTCTGCATCAGATCATCTATACAATCGGGTAATGGATACGATGAAGCTATGTGCCAAGCCCACTCGGCATACGTTTTTTCAGTTACTCCAATAAAATTGGCAATTTACACCGACTGATTAGCCCTTCCAGAACCTTTTCTTCGTATCATTGAAAAATTCGTGTTGGCATTCGTCTCCCCGATTGGATTTTGGATGGAAAGATCCGTGATTGTACACCAGAACACCTCGTTATTATTCAACTTGGAAAAATGCGAGCAGGTTTGAGCTCGATAAAACATGTACGAGCTCTATAAAGAATTGATACTCGACGATTCACCTATAGGTGTAGCGATTCAGGGAGGGAAGAACTACGGAAAATCACAGAAGGACGATAATACCAGTTGTGAACACCAAAACAATTTGGAAGGCGTCAATAGTTGATGACACTCTTGGGCAGGGAAACTCGAGTTGGGTCCCTCCTGCGTTGAATTAGTTCAAGGGAAAACGCTCGCAGGGTCGGCCCTGAATAATCCAGGGTGCCCAAGACGAAACGAATAGGTCGACTGGGTCCGCTAGAGTGAGAAGGGCGCTGGTGAGGCTTCTTTATCTATTCAAGAGGTTCGTCCTGCCGTGAAAACTGCGCTGCGCGAGCAGAAGTAACTTTTTTCGAAATAAAATTACTCTTCCGTATATTCTGCGGTTCTCCATTGTCAGAATTTCACGTGTCAAATTTGGTTTCACTCCGAAAAATAGGTTCTGTGCAAACTGAAGCAAAACTGGGTGATCGCATAAAAATCTTGTTACCCTCAATAGGTACGTGAAATGGGAGGTCTTGCACACCAAATTGGATGATGATAGAAATGGGTCGTTTCACATTCATTTCTCGCCTTGCTTTTAGCCCGCAACATGACGAAGACATTCCGTTTCATGTATCCGTCCCTTCTAATGCCATTTTAAAGTGTAACTTGTTGTTACTGCTTTCCTAGTAAATCATGTATTTCTTTCATCCTCCATTTTGATGAGTAAAAAGGAAAGGAAGGAAGATTTTGCTTGAAATGGAAAACCGCCAAATTTATGAGTAAAACCTCCAATTTGACGTAAATGTGATAGGTATACTGTAATATTGGTAGTCAAATAAACACCAGCGTATTCCAAATTTAAGGTAAAATCGTAATAATTTGTTATTATCATCATTCTAAATTCTTGTCTCCTTCACCTCCCCATTTGTAGCCCTGGACACCAACCGCAGACACCGTTCTGGTTGTCTCTTAGTTCTCTACATTCCTCCCCTAGCAGGTCGAAATTGAATCTTTAAGCTTTTCTGGGAGTTGCGTCTGCCTGGATGACCTTCGCAGGTGAGTGCTCTTGGAGGAGTCAGCAATCACAGTCTTGGGCAGCTCAGGGGATTGGGATGTTACAGAGTCATCACAGCTACTGTAGCTGTATTGTATTGTACTGTATTGTAACAATCCTCAGAAGCAACTGGAATTGATTTAACTGGTTGTTTTGCATGCTGGTGGGCCAGTTCATTGTCCGTTGTAAGTTTCTCAAAGAACGACGTGTTCCGAGTTACCCTTTTTCCCTTTCTTTCTGCGAGCACCTGATTTCCTCTTACCTCTGTGACTGAAAATGAACGAGGATTATAAGCAGGTATGAACTTGTTTTTCTCTGGTTGTTTCAAAAGCACAGAGTCTAGTATAGAGGTGTGTCAATACAGCTGTACCGGGACTGTGGAACCGAGTATCAGGTAGGAACGGTTCCACGCAGTGACAAAAACTCGACCCTTACTGGTCCAGTTCCACGGACCGATAAGATATCTTGAAATGGCTCTGGACTGGGAAGAGATCATTCTGATTGATGAGGATGGAACTGGACTGGTAAGGATGGAACCGGACCGATAAGATATCATGGAGAATGGCTCTGGACCAGGAACGGTTTTGGACTGGTAAGCATGGATCTTTTTCTCGGTTCTGTTCCATGTTATACCTGGAAGCGCCCTTACTACTTCCATGGACTGAGAATGGTTCATGGAATCATGGAATGGCTCTTGAGCAGGAAGTTATCTTCTGGACTGGTTAGCATGGAAGTTGTCTCCAGTATTATTAATTTATTATTGTCATGTTAAGTTCTTAAACTGCAACGTCATTATTCTTTCCTTGAATTGTTTGGTAACTATTATTTATAATAAATTGCCTCTTTTGTAACACTTGTTCAAATTCCTTCCTCTTAGCGAATTGTCAAGGAAAATGATGCCATTGTATAGCAAGTTGAGATCATAAGTATGGAAGGAGGACGATAGGGATTTGACTGCCTGCTTCATCCATGTCATGTGAGTGGGATTTGATCGCCTGCACCGGTAATTTGGAACGGTTACATCTTTGTCACTGTAACCGTTGGAACCGTTCCAGGGAAATACCTGGACCGACACGCCCCTAGTCTAGTACTGGTTGCTTTCCGAGACTTTTTGCATTGTTTTCCTGCTGGGCCTCGGCTTTAGCATCAGCTGTTCTAAAGCAGCTGGGGTCTTATCACAAACTACACAGGGCTTTCCAACGGTTACAGTGACAAACGTGTAACCGTTCCAAATTACCGGTACAGTTCCATTACCTACTGGTACTACTTACTGAACAGGATCTTCCATAACTGGGTGACTAATTATTCTGACTGACTGACTTGCAGGGTTCATGTTTACTGTAGGACCATATGTTTTTTCAAATTAGAAGTTGATGATTTGTAACTTACAAATGTAACACTCACCCAATGTTGCATCATTTTGCTCGAAGTATTCTCACATTTCACTTTTCCCAGTCCAGTATAGTTCTATGAGTTTTAATGAACATAACACACTACTTCGGATTTTTCCTTCTTCTCCCGAGATTTATTCCCCTCAAAAATCCTTTCAAGTGGCAATACTGTGCAATGAATCTCAAAAGTTTTGTATCTTCTTCTTTCTGGCTCTACAATCTAAAAGTTTTGTATACAGGAGACAACTTCAATGCTAACCAGATCCCTCCCTGCTCCAGAGCTGTTCCATAATATGGTATCTTCTCGGTCCATGGAACTGGATCGGTAAGGGGTTAACCCGGTACTTGCATGGTATACTAGGTCCATGGGTACATGGAACTAAAATACAACTTCCATGCTAACCGGTCCAAGAGATCCCTTCCCGGTCCAGAGCCATTCCATGATATGCTATCTTCTCAGTTCATGGAACTGGACCGATAAGGATACTTCCTGGTACATGCAACTGGACTGGTAAGGGAACGGTTATAAATTCAGTTACATGCTTCTCACTCCTCACTCTAGGGAGCTGTATCAGTAGAAGAACTCGACTGGTAAGGGAACTGGGCTGGTGAGGGTTGAGTTTTGTCACTGCATGGAACCGTTCCAAGTTGATACTCGGTTCCACAGTTCCGGTTCAGCTGTACCAACACACCTGTAAGCTTGTCTTTGTAGTAGCATGAGGTGTTGCTTAATAGTTGAGAAGAAACATGTCCATCTGTTGTTGCCAATCTTTCCTCTCAACAATAGAAGCTTGAATCGTCTAATAAAGAAATAATAAACTTTTGAGTAATAATTTGCATCGTTTTTGGAAAAGGTTTCATTCAATTTGGAAAATAATTTTCATTTGGAACTGCTGTACAATTGAATGATGGATACGAGGAAGCTATGTGTCACACCAACTTTGCTGACTTAAGGCCATATCACACGAGCGATTTTTCAGCTTTTTTCCGCAGAAAAATCGCTGGAACGTGAAGAGGAAGAAGTACAGTGATTCAAGTATCCATGCAAGGGAAGAAGTACAGTGTTTCAAGTATCCATGCAGCGGGTTTTTAATTCCACTTCCCCACCCCCCCATAGCCCAGCCTGCACCCTGGTGGAGCGATTTTTCTAGCTTTGGAATATTTAGAACGCGTTCTAATTTTTCTAGTCCGCCATTTTGTGCGGGAAAAAAAGCTGGAAGGAAACCATTCGAAGGTTCTCCATCGATAAGTAATTTGTGGTTGTAGCATTCCTTGATCTACTAGTCGACGTCTGTTCAGTTTTCTGCAGTTTTCCGAGAGAAAAATTAATCAGTTCTTCGTTCATTTTTACAATGACGATTTTTAACAATGAACCATCAGATTTCAGTAATTCTTTCTGTACAAATACTTACATGTTTGACAGACAAAATACTGGACAGTGGTACATAATTTATATACTTAAGTTAAGATATTGTAGTTGGTAGGTACTCACCACTAATGATCAAGGAAATAGGGTCCATTTTGAAGAATAATATGGCAGGAGCACAAAAACTGAAGAAAACGAGATCGTAGTGACGCCACGGAGACAAGTAAAGTTGTTGGCGAGTGAAAAAAATAAAGAAGCCAAGTTTTCAATTAATTAATTACCTACCAGGACCGAAAATCAAGTTTAGTTTCCCACCCATCAATTACCTAAACAACAGGTGATTCCTATTTTACAATTTATTGTTGAATAGGAAAATACATTCTTCTCGTGACTTTTGCTCAACACACTTATTTTTTATTTAAAAATAATAATTGTAGATTTAGGTCCTATTCTGACTAATACCTCTGCTATCACCCATCTTTAAAAAAAGTGATTACTTTTTCTGGGAGTGGGAGCGACGCTAAAACGTTGCTTCAAAATTCCACACTACTATAACCTGATCCAAAACTTGTAGAGTGAAAATCGCTGGCCGCCAGAATGCGCTCTATTCGCAGTTTTCTGCGGTTATTCTTCTTCAACTTCGCCTAACTTATTCTAACTTCCTCTTCACGTTCCAGCGATTTTTCTGCGGAAAAAAGCTGAAAAATCGCTCGTGTGATATGGCCTTTAGTTCGCTCTTCTCACTCTCATCCACTCATCTGCTCAGTAGGGAGTATTCAGGGCAGAGCCTTCTAGTGGACGAATTGTCAACTAGCTAGAGCCATTAAGTCTACATTACCACGTGCCGGAGTAGTTTCCCCATCCCTTAGCCATTCCTCGCCTCCCTCCCCCCTGAATATCATCCCCGAGATCGAGATCGCTCCTCCGACCTTCAGGTACCTCCAGGAGTACCGGAAGGGAAAATGAGGTTGTGCATATTTGATAGCGGCGGTCTCCTCGGCATCCGGCCAATCATCGCCGCCCCCACCTGATGCTCCGACGGTATTAGGCCGCCTCCCTCCCCCCCCCATGTGCGGTTTCCTTCACTCCCCCAACCCTTTCCCTCTTAACCCTCTCCCTCCCACCGCAAATCGCACGTTTTTTTCTTCCCCCCCCTTCGCCACTGTACTTCTTAGGGGAAAACCTGCATATTTCAGTACTTTTCTCTCCCCCCCTTCATGCCACCAATTCTTTCCTCCAATTCTGTACAGTACATAGTCAGTCCTACCCGAATTTCCAATTCAGATAAATTTAACCCTAATTGCACCATGGTGTCGCTAGTGTCACCGAAACATCCCAGGAACTCCACAGCTGTCCAAGGTCACTGGAGTAACCAAAATTAAATTGCGATTTTAAATGTAACAAACCGCGGAATTTTTTGTAGGCTATTGGAAGTCTCAAAATATTGATATAATAAAAGAATTTCCGAAGAAATCAATGAAAAAAACGTCTGCCAAGTGGGTGTGGCACATAGCTTCCTCGTATCCATAACCCGATTATATAGATGATCCTATGCATAGTAGTTAATCTCAAAACACCAAAACAAGTTAATCTGTAACATCCCTGAAAATGTCATTGAAATCGGATGGAAAATGTAGAAGTTATGGCCGTTACAAGGAATTCACGTTTGCGCATGTGCAGTGGCTACTATCAGTCCGAAGGTGGTGATTTTCATAGGGGACCATCTAAATACTAATCTGTAACATCCCTGAAAATTTCATTGAAATCGAATAGAAAATGTAGAAATTATGGACGTTACAAGGAAATTCACGTTTGCGCATGCGCAGTGGCTACTATCAGTCCGAAGGTGGTGATCTTCATTGGAGACCATGTACAACCTAATCCGCATAATCCCTGAAAATTTCATCGAAATCGAGTAGAAAAAGTGGAAGTTATGGCCGTTACAAGGAAATTCACGTTTGCGCATGCGCAGTGGCTATTATCAGTCCGAAGGTGACGATTTTCATAGGGGACCGTCTACACACCAACCCGCACAATCCCTGAAAATTTCATTGAAATCGGATGGAAAATGTAGAAGTTATGGCCGTTACAAGGAAATCACGTTTGCGCATGCGCAGTCGCTCCTATCAGTCCGGGGATGATGATTTTCATAGGGGACCGTCTACACACCAACCCGCACAATCCCTGAAAATTTCATTGAAATCGGACAATAACTTCGTATAGTTATGCGCGTTACAAGGAAATCATGACAGACAGACAGACAGACAGACACACAGACACTGAACCAAAATTGTTCAGAAAGGTCTAAAACGCAAAATGCAAGTGAAAATTTTTATTTTGGAGAACTTTTTTTTTCGTCCTTGAAAAGTGAAAACAAAGCTTCCGCTACCTTGGTAGACTCGGAAGCAATTTTCAACATTTTTGTCATAACATCAATTTTTGCTTCCGAGTCTACCAAGGTAGCGGAAGCTTTATTTTCACTTTTCAAGGTCGAAAAAAAAAGTTCTCCAAAATCAAAATTTCCACTCGCGTTTTGCGTTTTAGACCTTCCTGAACAATTTTGGTTCCGTGTCTGTCTGTCTGTGTGTCTGTCATTAATTCCTTGTAACGCGCATAACTATACGAAGTTATTGTCCGATATCTATGAAATTTTCAGGGATTGTGCGGGTTGGTGTGTAGACGGTCCCCTATGAAAATCATCATCCCCGGACTGATAGAAGCGACTGCGCAAGCGCAAACGTGAATTCCTTGTAACGGCCATAACTTCTACATTTTCCATCCGATTCCAATGAAATTTTCAGGGATGTTACAGATTAGTATTCAGATGGTCCCCTATGAAAATCATCACCTTAGGACTGATAGTAGCCACTGAGCATGCGCAAACGTGAATTCCTTGTAACAGCCGTAACTTCAACTGTCCCTCAGGGGTCGCGGGTTCGAATCCCAGCCGAGGTTAAGTATTTTTTTGATCCATTTACATACATCTACTCACTTAATTTTTCATTCGAATTTGATGAAAATTTCTAGGATTGTCCAGATTAGCGTGTAGATGGTCCCCTATGAGGGTAGTGGAAGGTACTTAGAGATTGGTGTTTTGAGATTAACAACTATGCATCTGATCATCTATATAATCGGGTTATGGATACAAGGAAGCTATGTGCCACACCCACTTGGCATTTTGATTTCTAATACAAAAAATTCGGCTCTGTCCATCAATTTTTAAATTGCAATTTAAATCTAGTTAATCTGGAGAACACCTTGGGACAGCCTGGAATTCCTAAAATGTTTCTGGTGACACTAGTGACACCATGGTCCAATGAGGGTTAATATAATATCTATTTTTTAAATCAAAATGTCACTTTTTTTTAAATTGAAGAACGATTTTGCTTCCTCACTACCGAAGGTAGGGAAGCTTTGTATTCGTGAAAGAAGTGAAAAAAAAAAAATGTCCTCCAAAATCAAAATTTCCACTTGCTTTTTGCGTTTTAGAGCTTCCCGAACAATTTTGGTTCCGTGTCTGTCTGTCTGTCTGTCGGTCTGTCGGTCTGTCTGTCTGTCGGTCTGTCTGTGGTCAATCCTTGTCCCGGGCAAAACTATACTAACCTGTGGTCCGATTTTGATGAAATTTTCAGGGATTGTGCGGGTTAGGTCCTAGACGGTCCCCTATAAATTTCAGCACCTTCGGACCAATAGGAGCGAGTGCGCATGCGCAAACGTGAATTTCCTGGAACCTCGGTTTCTCGGTTTCTAATGAACCGATTTTGCTCAAATTTGAAGGTTAGTTAGGGACTAACTTCTAAGAGACACCCTATAAGTTTCAATCAAATTGGTCAAGCAATAGCCGCTGCGCATGCAATGGAGAATGCTGAAGGCGCCTGAGTGATCACTGATCAGCTGAGTGAGCTCCAAGGCCATTTTCTCTCCTGTTGAACGCAGAAAGCTGAAATTTGAGAGGCAGGGTCAATGGAGAATGCTGAAGGTGCCTGAGTGGTCACTGATCAGCTGAGTGAGCTCCAAGGCCATTTCCTCTCCTGTTGAACGCAGGAACCTGAAATTTGAGAGGGCGGGTCAATGGAGAATGCTGAAGGCGCCTGAGTGATCACTGATCAGCTGAGTGAGCTCCAAGGCCATTTTCTCTCCTGTTGAACGCAGGAAGCTGAAATTTGAGAGGCAGGGTCAATGGAGAATGCTGAAGGTGCCTGAGAGGTCACTCATCAGCTGAGTGAGCTCCAAGGCCATTTCCTCTCCTGTTGAACGCAGGAACCTGAAATTTGAAAGGGCGGGTCAATGGAGAATGCTGAAGGTGCCTGAGTGGTCACTGATCAGCTGAGTGAGCTTAAATATTACAGTGGAAGAAAGATAAAGAGGGAGAGGGAGCAAAAACCTTTTCAAGGTATGTCACATTTTAGCCATTAGGCTCTAAGCGGAAATCATCCGGGGGTGCAGGGGGCGAAGCCCCCGCCGAGGCGCGCAGCGCCGAGTTTTCGCCAACTGATTCTTTACGTCCATGTTACAATGAGTGAGGAAGCTATACTGCCCACCCAACTTGGCAGACGTTTTTTATCTTTCCTTTACGACTTTTTTACTTTTACTTTTTAGAATTGGTAGGATTCATATGCCTCTCAATCATAGGCTCGATCATCTATAGCTCATAATATCTATAGATCATCGATAGCTCGACCATCTACAGTGAACGTATCTTAACGATCTTTATTTTAAAAAATGCAACTGACGAATAAGTGATTAGTGACGAAGTTAAACGACTGATAAAATAATAATCGTAGCACGATAGATAGCATGATATCGATTGGATATCACTGATTGATATCAATTTGACATTTTTTAATCATCTCTTTTATTTTTATTCCTTTCATTCATCCCTTTTATTCCATTTTTATAAACTCAGAGAATAAATTAGCAGGCAGGTTGCCTACCGAAGGTAGCTTGTTATCGATATTCGATACCTCATTATGTTTACTGATATTAGTAAAATATTTATATGTATTTGATACAAATATCGGAAGTATCGGAAGCTGGGTATCGATACCAGTAAATATCGCAAGTATCGAAACAACACTAATGTTTAGTGTAAGTTAATAAGTGATGTAAGTTTGTTTTCCTTGAACAGTATATATATTGATTTTGAAGAGGATTAATTTGGTTTGGAAAAAGATTAATTTCATTTTGAAATAGTTTCATTTGGTTTGGAAAAGGATTAATTTGGCTTGGAAATGCTATATATCACCACACACAGCGATTGATCACATTCTAAATTTTTTTGTGGAAAAACATGAATTTGCTTGGAAAATTTTGTATTTGTCTTGGAAAGTTCTGAAATTGAATAGGAAAGTTCTGAAACTGGGTTGGAAAGTTCTGAATATGGTTTGGAAAACTCTGAATATGGTTTGGGAATTTCCGAAATTGGTCTGGAAAATTTCTAATTAGACTTGGAAATCCTACAGTTCTATGCGAAGAAGCTTCCAATTCGGCAGACATTTTCAGACTGGACCTTGATGTCACGAACGAGTTCAGGATCCAAAGCTTCACATAAATAGCCACTGATTATCGGTTTTTGGACTCACTCGAGAATTCTGACTACAGGATTCTCGCCTTCCCTGCTCGACGTTTTCCAATGTCCGTCTCGTAGTTTTCCCATAATACTGCTCCCACCTCGCCTGGAGATGTGGAAACGCTGTTGCGGCCTTTTCCTTACTCCTGGCCGATCGTAACGTGAATTTATAACGCCGCCTAATGGACTTTGGAGGTTTTTCTCGACCAGTATGTCACATTGAGTCTCAGGAGTTGTGCTGCGCAAAACCACTGAAAAGAGGGCGACCCCACCTGGCAAACACCTCCAACATTTCCAAAATTCGAAACAAAAGTTCAATAATGAATAACCTATCAGTTCTTTGCATGCATTTCTCGATTTGCACACCATACCACCCATGAATTTCACCTCAAGGCCAAGGGCAACCTTTTGAGTCGAAAGAGTCAAAAATTAAAATTTCACAAAAATGTTTCTTGTCAGCAAGTTTGTAATGAAAAAATATTAATTTATTTATTCATAATCATGGCAATCGACCCAACAGACTACGTCAATTGATTGGGACTGGGGTCAACAGAAAATTCAACACTTTCTTCGCCGAGCGTTCGGTAAATTTATTACCTTCTTCAGGGCTCGAAGGATGTTCTATTTTGGTGAATCCACCAAGCGTCAGCATAAAAAGAGATGATGGAGACGCAACCATAATTATAGAAAATCAAAATTTATTTGATGGTAAAATGAAAACATGAATGAAAACACAGGGTTTTGGTACAGAACAATAAGTTATAAAAAACGCAGCAAATTATTGCCCAAAGGCTTATTAGAAATGGCTTATTGCCAAAAGGTTTTGGTTTTACACTAGGTACCTACCTTGGAAATTTAACGCTCTTCCAACGATATCCTGAATTTTCAATTTAATTGGTAAATAACAGGAGTTATGACAGTTTTAATGACGTAAGGTCGAAAACGCGGAAAAAAACTTCGAAATAAAAAAAAAAAAAAAAAATGCTGCAAATCATTGTCCAAAGGTTTATTATTTTCTGTGTAGATCAACCTTCTGTATAGATCCCTCCCTACCAGCCGTAGGTACCTACTACCCCTTAGAGACCAAGGGTTGGACTTACAATAAATCAGAAACACAAGTGTGAATTGCAAAAGAGGTCTAATCTCCGTTCAAATTTTAGCTTACCAAAATGCGATCGCTGTAGGTACGTGGTAGGTAAGTAGTGCCTATGGTTGGTTTGTGGTGATAATGGCAATCCTGAGTTCTTTGCAAAGGAGTGATCTATATAGAAAAATGATAAACCTTCGTGTAATAGTTTGCAGCGTTTGCCATGTGGTTCAATCAGTCTCCAGAGTGCTCTTACTTTTCAACGTTCTCTTTACTTATATTTAGGTGAGAAAAACACTTAGAGCGGAATGAGTTGTGCCAACCGAGGATTTACAAGATCCATTACGGTGAAAATGTTGAAGGTAAGAAATAGGACTGAGGGAGGCCCTCAACGTATTTCCCCTCAGGCGCTCTGGGACCTTTTTTTCTTCCTTTTCCTTGAACGATTTATCTGTGGGAAAGTACACACTCTGGATCGGGATACACTGCCCACCCCGACGAAGAAGATGTTTTTACTGTGATGAATTCGGCCGAGTCTTAACGGGCCTTTTTCTCCGAAGGCTCCCGGACTGAAGAAAAAAACCTCTGCCCTCTGAGTGGTCAGTGGAAACTACTACCTTCGGACTTCATATAACAAGCGTCTGCATTAAAATTATACTAGAAATGATTATGTTTGATAATTAAACGTCAGCCAAGATAGGTAGTGTAAAGTGCTTTACTCATTTTACTTTTCTTACTCGTGTAGGTGATGTTATAAATTTGTAGGTGATGGAAGGAAAAACCTGTGTACCCTGAGGTGTTACCCTCAGCCATCCAGGTCGTAGGATAAGACTCGTCGGCAAGTGTTCCCAGATCGTTGATCTGCCCGCCTTGCCGATGAGGGGATGGGAAGAAAAGGTTAGCAAATATTGTTCTGTCGTTTCCAGCTGGGCTGCCCTTACAGAACGATAATTGGCTAGCACAAATTTTCAATTAGGTAAGTGGTTGTTCCCGGATAGGTATCCGCCCTCACCACTTAACTATTTGAAGATTTGAGATCTAAATGGAGGATCCCTAAACTGACCGTCGTATAAATTTTGAAGAAATTTATGGAGGTGAAGTTTTTAAAGGGTAGATGGTTTCTTGAATAAGACAAGGTTTCTACTACTACTACTCTAACTATCTACCCATGGAAGAAGGTAGGATCCTTGTCATCCTATCTTTTCCGTGATCTGCCGATGGCTTGAGCCAGCGACTGTTTAAGAGGGGTTCTCCTACTCTGGAGCCTTCCCTCAACAAAGGGGCTGTCCGGCGAGGGAGGTGTTAACCCTTTCCTGGGGATTTCCCGTCTAGGTGAGTGATCCACTGAGCGCGTTTTTATCTAATTATATAAAACGCCAACCGTACGTACGTACGTACGTATGCACAGAGGGGTTGAAGGGGTCGTGGGAGTGGGGAGAGTTGGAGGCTGGAGGGGTTGGGGGCGGGAGGAGTCGGAGGCGAGAGGAGTCGGAGGAGTTGGGGGCGGGAGGAGTCGGAGTGAGTGGGTGGAGGAGAGAGTCGGAGGAATTGTTTTTGCCTACTTTTTGTAGGCTTTTCAGCTAGTTGAGAATAATTATACAATACAGGGTGGCTCTCACAGGGAGGCTCAGCCTACTAGGCTGTAAAGCTTCATAAAACGTATATTATATCGAAGAATGTGATCTGAATGACCAATTTGCCAGTTTCCTATATATCCAGAAAAATTAACACCAAATTGATGTTAATTTTTCACAATATTCAGTTATAACTCAGAGTTGGGGTCCAGTATAGCCGTGGTTGCGTTCTTTATCTGCTAGACACGAACCGAATACTGCGGGGAGTCGTGCGTTCGAATCTTGGCGGTGTGTTTTCGTGCGTCCGGGGCGGTGAGGCAATGGGAAACTATGAGCGAAATCATCAGAACAAATTCTGACTTCCCTCCGGAAGACAGCTGATGACGTCCGCGACGCCAGGAATGGCGGTCGGAAGAAAATCCTACCTGAAATGGTTGTTTACTTTACTTACACTCAGACTTCCCCTGCTGATTGTGTTGCTAAGAAAATCCATCAGCAACTAATTTGTAACCGAATTCCAACTACCTTCCAAAATAAAAATTCGTGAGAAATAGACGTTTTGGCAAAATTAAGTTGATTAGTTATGAGGAAGAAAAATAGGATACCTACATCCAAAAGTGCAGAAAGTACTTGGAAGAGTACATTGTCGGAATTAAAAATACTGTATGTATAAGTTTTTACATACTCGGATGGTGATAAACGCAGAACCCTCCCCACCGTCGATGCAGACAGGAAAAGATACTCTGTCGATACTCGACGAGAGCCCAGAAAAGATGCTGAGGCCCACTTGATCAACAAAAGATCTTCAAGACAATGAGGCCACTCAAGATGGCGAGGAAGATGAATAACCGCAGTATAAGCAGGTACTGTGAACCTGATTAGATTCAACCTTCGGGCTCCTATTCCTCTTCTCTGGTAACTAAATAATACATTGTTTGGGTGGCTGCTTGGACGTTTTGACTAAGAAACGATGAAATGTTGAGAATTTATAGAAACAAGTAATATTCATTGGTCCCTACGAGACTGCAACAAGTCCACAGAATTGGGTAGAATCAAGTAAATTAGTTGTCAGCTCAAAACTGTTTTCAAAGTCTTCAGAATTATTCAGAACATATTGTTTAGTAATGTAGGATGGTATGCGTTTCAGGGGCGAAACATTCAATTCTAACCTTAATATCGCTGTATGTCTCAAAATAGAGTTTTGACAAACATTTTCCGAAGAAATCGACAAAACATTTTTCAAAATTTTTGTCATAACATCATTTTTCCATTTTTAATAACTGATAATAAACCAAAAAAATCAGCTCTATCCACTAATTTTTAAATTGCAATATAAATCTAGTTAATCTGTCGACAGTTGGGAATTCATAATATGTTTTCGGTGACACTAGTGACACCATGGTCCAATTAGGGTTAAGCGACGAGCTGTGAGACACCTACACCGGCTAAGATGACACATCAACGAGGAAGCAGTCCAACTCCTTGATACAAGTGATATCATCAGAAAATAGAAGCTTACCAAACCACTCGACCTGGCTTACTTCTGAAGCAGTGAAGTGAAACATCCACCACAATCAACAAAACTCGGGGATTTATCTTAGTTTTGAATATTTGTCCATATTTTCATAATAATATTGCTAATAGGTTATACTTGGAGCAATACAAATATTTAAAAAAACGCTGCAAATTATTACACAAAGGTGTGTTTTTTCTAAATAGATCACTCGTCTGCAAAGAACACGGCTTTGCCATTGTTACCAACAACCAACTTCATAGTTGGTTTAGTAAATAATTCTGATTGCAGGCTGTGAGATGTACCTATTTTTCCCGTTTTTTAAATTCATGTTTTCCATATTTATAGATTTATTCGCTAGAGATGAGTAGCCAGTTAGCATGTTTGTGTAAGTAGCCTTGTAATAAGATTCCAAATGTCTTCCGCATATTCAAGCCAAGGCTAATCATCGCAGGAGTCCCACAAGGTAGTCTCCTTGGTCCGCCCTTGTATGTCCTTTATACCAGTGATCTCCCAGAAATTGGAATGAACACCGCAGCCAACTTCGCAGATGATACAGCGAGTTTGGAAGTCGGAGAATGTAACACTAATTTGAATGAACGAACTACTATAATAGAGGAGAATGCTGCATTTGGTATTTCATTAACCCACTCGTAGTCTAGCTAGACTGCTTGACTCATGTTCGCTTCACTCCCCTCATTTCCCATGCTACAAAATTGCAAGGATAATTTCCGTTAAATTTTTCATGCCGACCCCCTCTCTTTCCCGCAAATATCAAAAAAAAAGAAGAAGAAGGAAGGGGAAAACGACTCGGCGACCTGCAGTTGATCTTGGAATGTGAGCCGTTAAAATAAAGGTGCTTCTACGGTATGGAGAAAGAGGGACAGATCGTAGTCGTCCCGCGGGGGCAGTAAAACCTCAAAGCTCCCCTGTAAACATCCAACCCTACACGGGGAAAAACGAGGAAGCATAATGCTGCACCGCACGCCGTACAGCAATCCTCATGTATAATGTAATTCGGTGCTTTCTCCAGCCTTTTCTGTACGAGCGTTCACTAGCGCACCACCTTTTTTTCTTACGCATTTCTAGTGTGGAATCTGAAAATCACCTCGGGTTTCGTGTAAATGGGAATATTCACTTCACAATATTGAATCATTACCGACATTAGAGGTAATCTTTGTTACCTAGGACCAACAAATAGCTAAGCTTGTAGCATCCTCGAATCACACGATTGAGCAGATTGAGTAATATCAGAACTTCAACCTACAAGTAAATACAATTTTTGCCGTTTTCGCATCTTTATTCGTCAATTTTCGGTAAATTTCTATAGAGGAAAGGCACCCGTTATTGGACACTCAAGGTGAAACTCTGACTTTCGAAGCTCCATCAAGAACTGCTAACATTTTTTGTGCTCTACAAGAACTTCTTAGTTGATTGGGGTATCAAATTTTCAAAATGTGAGAAAATTTATTTTTATATGAATAATTTTTTACTAAAAAACGCGTATACCCCAATTATTGGACACTGTGCACCAGCTATTGGACGCCTGAGAACCAGTTATTGGAAACATAAATAAACCGTTTGGTTTATTATTTTCAATAATGAACCTTTGGAATTGACCAAGAAAAAAATTTTTCAACACCCCCTTAAAATTTGATGGTTTACGTTTCATTTGATGGTACGTTTCAAGGTACGTAGAATCCAAAAATCGAATAAAAATTGGCCGTCCGTCCGCCGTCCGCCGTACGCGGCACTTTTGCCACTTAGCATTGACCGATTTTGATGAAATTTGGTATGTAGGCTCCATTTGGGGTCTAGTTGTGCCCCGAAGATTTTTGTTGATGTAGGTCACTTCTAAGGGTTCAAAAATAAATTTTGAAAACGCCTTAACTCAAAAAATTTTGATATAAAGGTATTGTTTTTCCTTCAATTTACGATTCTATAGAATTTTTAGAATTTTTTGAGACCATGCGGAGCCCTGTAGGACAAATCGTTCGCTCCCTACGAGAATTCAAGGGTTGGACGTACGATAAATCAGAAACACGAGTGTGAATCGCAAAAGGCCTAATCTCTGTTCAAATTAAAGCTGACCGAAATGCGATCGATGTTTTTCTTCATGTTGGATGGTTGGTGGCTTTGTAGACGAGTGATCTATATAGAAAAATAATAAACCATTGTGTAATAATTTGCAGCGTTTTTATTCGATAAAACAGTACTGATGCCGATTTGGACCTATGGCATTCAACTATGGGGCTGTACTGCCAAAACAAATGTGCAAATAATACAGAAATTTCAAAATAAAGTACTCAGGAGTATTGTAAACGAACCTTGGTACATTAGAAATGACGACCTCCACAGAGACTTGGGAGTGGAGAGCGTCACTGATGTCATAAAAACAACAGCAAGACGTTACGAGAAGAGACTTCTCGTACACTCAAATCCAGAAGCCATACAAATACTGGACAATTCACAACAAATTCGGCGACTGAAAAGGACCAAACCCCTGGACCTTGCAAGCTGACGTTGTAGTGTAAAATTAGTGTGGTGCCTGCTAGTGAACATTCGCCATAACAGACTATGCGGTGATATATTAGAAATAAATAACTAGATAGTTATTTGTAAACAATACAGTATGTAACTAGTTGTTATAATAAATAAACGCTTAAAAACAAAAAAAAATTCGATTTTTGGATTCAATGTATCTTGAAACATAAACAAAAAAAAAAAAAAAAACGTCTGCCAAGTTGGGTGGGCAGTATAGCTTCCTCACTCATTGTAACATGGACGTATAGAATCAGTTGGCGAAAAACAGGAGAGGAAATGGCCTTGGAGCTCACTCAGCTGATCAGTGACCACTCAGGCACCTTCAGCATTCTCCATTGACCCTGCCTCTCAAATTTCAGCTTCCTGCGTTCAACAGGAGAGAAAATGGCCTTGGAGCTCACTCAGCTGATCCGAAGGTGCTGAAATTTATAGGGGACCGTCTAGGACCTAACCCGCACAATCCCTGAAAATTTCATCAAAATCGGACCACAGGTTAGTATAGTTTTGCCCGGGACAAGGATTGACCACAGACAGACAGACAGACCGACAGACAGACAGACAGACACGGAACCAAAATTGTTCGGGAAGCTCTAAAACGCAAAAAGCAAGTGGAAATTTTGATTTTGGAGGACATTTTTTTTTTTCACTTCTTTCACGAATACAAAGCTCTCCTACCTTCGGTAGTGAGGAAGCAAAAGAACTATTTAAAGAGAAGAAGTCTGTAAATTATTTTAAAAAAAAGCGCAACTCTTGTGACGGCGACACGGGCTCTTAGCCTAATGCCAAACAATATTATTCATTAATTTGCTTTGTATTATCATTTTTTTATTGTATATTATCTTCTTCGTGAATAAAGTCTCTCTCTCTCAAACTATCAAATTTTGAGGGGTGTTAAAAAAAAATTTTTCTTGGTCGATTCCAAAGGTTCATTATTGAAAATAATAAACCAAAATAAAAAAATTAAAAAAAAAACAGTAAAAATTTGAGTTGGCTACTCAGAGTTACTTCATTGCATACGTTTCCTGTGTTCATTATTACGATGCCCGCATAAGTTGGGTGGTATGAATATTTCACAGGAGTCATTCTTAAGACGGAAGAAACGATGCCAGAAATGAGAACGTAAATGTTATATGGTGTAGCTGGAACAAACCGTCTAGGTGTCGCTCCGGACGGCGGTATCTCCGGCAGTTTCAACGTAATCGCACTCGAGGGTGCTAGTACCCCCAATAAAATACGGCGCTATACATATTATGATGTCTGGGAGCGGTGTTTGGGAAGGGGACGCACAAAGACTCATGCTCGACAGAGACTATTCGGTGGAGGGCGTGCGAACTAAACAAACCTTACTGTTCAGAAAAAAGTCCGCCTGGTTGAGACGGCAATAAAGGTTTTTCACAAGAAATAACACGATTCAAAAAAGCTCATTCATGCAGCATGAGTTATTTGAGCGGATTTTCAAACGAATTTTTAACCCTTAATGTCCTGAGGTCTTTTTGGGAGTACAATTTTCAAGCTTACTGCAGCACTATTTATCCACTTTTAAGACGATTTGTTTTGCCTACCTAAATATCGACAGTTTGAACTATCCTCAATATCGGTTTTGAACAATCGATTGTTTGAGAAAACGCAGGAAAATCATCAACCCATGGGTTATTATTGTGACATGAAATAGGTATACATAATAAGTCTTGTTCGTTTTATCAATAATTCATTGCTTTCAAGTTATTTCTCCGATCCTGAAGAATTTTTTTGGTAAATACCGACAGCCAACCCCTCTTGAAGTATCTTTGCAGAACCTCACTACAAACACCCCTCCTAAGGGATCCAAAAAGATACCACGCTGTTTTCATCGAATTTAGAAAAATCATATACCACTCGATTAAAATCAGACACTCCACGCCTCTTAATTAGTCAAAATACACCAAAATTTGGGAAAAATTCTAAAAAAAAAACAAAAAACGAATGTTTTGAACAAATTGGAAATTAAGGGTTAATAGTAAGGTTAAGAAAATCGAAATATTCGAGAACGTTTTAGCCATAGCCAGGTGAGTGTGGCACATAGCACGAATGGGGAATTTCACCGAATTCTGTTTGCATTTTTCCTGAATAGTTAATGGTGTGGGGTAGATGAAAATCGGGTTGATTTCGGAAAATAAGTCTCCTGTTATTTTTGGTGACAATCAAAATTTATGATTTCAAAAAATAACCGGGAAAATGGACTTCTTCAACATGAAGCGGAAACGCTCGCTGATTGGCTGTTCGGATCGTCATCTCCTCCAATTGTTGCCCGATGGTACGATGAAATCGTGTTGTCTAAAAGGGGAAACCTAGTTTTCCCCATTTTGCTTTTTCTATTTTTTCTTCAGTTTTTCGATTTCGAACTTTACTGGTTTTGTGATATGTTGCATCTGGGGACTATAGATTTCACGATCTTAGCGCTTCAAGCGGCCGTAAATGAACTATTCCAGGTTGACGTCATCCTCCCAGTTTCTTAAACGTTCATATTTTCTACACTGTTTTGTTTATTCGTAAATTAGGAAGTTCGGGCTGAAAGTTTGCCGTAGGTGGTTTTTCGAGGTGCTGAATCCGGTTTTGGGGTCAAAAATAGGAAATTCCGACATGGTGAAATTCCTCATTCATCAAAATCAGAACTAAGGAAAGTGTCGGACGGAAAAATTTATATTCGATTTTCGGAATCTACGCACCTTAAAACGTAAACCAACAAAGTTCGAGGGGGGGGGGGATAATAATTTTTTTTGTCGATTTTTGTCGAATAAACCAAAATTCCTTCTAGCAGAAAAATTCCAACTAGGTACTGTTAATTATCACTGAAGAAAATAAAGTACTTCCAAATAGAAATGTAAAAAAAAAACTGTCCTTGGAGCAAAGAAAACTTTCAAGAACTGATATTTACCCTGTTAGTGGAGTGGACTTTTGGGGGGTAGTGGTTTTTATACGTTAAATGTTCACTATAGGGAGCGCTGCCAATTCGGTTAACTTTGCTTGCGTTTCACTCGAACAGAATTCTTGAAAAGTTAGTCAAACATTCGAATATCCTAAGTCAACCTACAAACCACCATCCCATGAAAACGGTGCTCTTCATGTCTCTTCTCTTCAAACAAAGAAGACTGATATGAGTTTCCGACCAAGGTAGTTTTGGCGCTCACAAAGAACTTTTTCCCAGCCCCTTCTCTTAACAGTCTCTTCAACACTGATCTACGAGTATAATTGCAATTGGGGGTCTCAGTTGGTCGCCGTTCGTTCTTAGTATTTTGCAAAATTGAAGGCGCATAACTTAAAAAGTTGAACCTAAATTTGAAATTTTAAAGGATTATAGAAATGCATTAGTGCACGGCCCGAGGGAATTGAAAAACTGAAATATTACCGCTGAAATCATCAAAATCGAACAATAATTGCCAAAGAAAAACGCTGCAAATTATTACACAATGGTTTATTATTTTTCTATATAGATCACTCGTCTACAAAATCACCAACCATCCAATATATATTTTTAAAAAATCAGAAAAAAAATCAAAATTACCAACCATTGATCGCATTTCGGTCAGCTCTAATTTGAACGGAGAATAGGCCTCTTTTGCGATTCACACTCGTGTTTTGATTTATATATATATATTTCAATATAAACCCTTAAATTTTCGTAGGGAGCGAACGGTTTGTCCTACAGAGCTCCGCGTGGTCTCAAAAAATTCTAAAAATTCTATAGAATCTTGAAGGAAAAACAATACCTTTATATCGAAATTTTTTGAGTTAGGGCGTTTTCAAAATTTCAAAATTGATTTTGGAACCCTTAGAAGTGATCTACATCAACCAAAAGCTTCGGGGCACAACTAGACCCCAAATGGAGCCTGCATACCAAATTTCATCGAAATCGGTCAATGCTAAGTGGCAAAAGTGCCGCGTACGGCGGACGGACGGCCAAATTGGTTTATTATTTTCAATAATGAACCTTTGGAATCGACCAAGAAAAAAAAATTCTAACACCCCCTCAAAATTTGATGGTTTACGTTTCAAGGTATGTAGAATCCAAAAATCGAATAAAAATTTGGCCGTAAGTCCGCCGTACGCGGCACTTTTGCCACTTAGTATTGACCGATTTTGATGAAATTTGGTATGTAGGCTCCATTTGGGGTCTAGTTGTGTCCCGAAGCTTTTAGTTGATGTAAGTCACTTCTAAGGGTTCCAAAATCAATTTTGAAATTTTGAAAACGCCCTAACTCAAAAAATTTCGATATAAAGGTATTGTTTTTCCTTCAATTTTGGATTCTATAGAATTTTTAGAGACCACCCGGAGCTCTGTGGGACAAACCGTTCGCTCCCTACAAAAATTTGAGGGTTTATATTGAAATATATATATATAAATCAAAACACGAGTGTGAATCGCAAAAGAGGTCTAATCTCCGTTCAAATTAGAGCTAACCGAAATGCGATCGATGGTTGGTGATTTTAGTTTTTTTAACACAGAATGTGTTTTTGCGATGACCTACCGAAAAAAAATCGTCACGAAAAAGCGACAGAAAAAACCGTTACGCGCCTTTTATAATGATTTTCACGTGCAACCAAGCCGTTGGTAAGGAAATAGAACTCCCGCAGTGTTCATTGCACAGAAATTGTTCACCATTCGTTGGAAAGCTCCCAATTTATATAGTATTTTTCTTGTAGTTACATATTTATTTATATAACATTTATAGGGTTTTAGACCAAATTAAATGTCTAACAATTATTTATTTTATTATTGCCAAAGACTCCACATTTATTATTGTTGTTTTTTATTTAACGGATGACTAGCATCGCAAAAACACATTCTGTGTTCCTATGATTTCATACAGAGTATGGAAAAAGAAATAAACCGGGGGGTGCAGGGGGGCAGAGCCCCCCGCCGAGGCGCAAAGCGCCGAGTTTTGTTTTCATTTTTTTTTTTGATTTTTTTATTTTTATATTGGATGGTTGGTGATTTTGTAGACGAGTGATCTATATAGAAAAATAATAAACCATTGTGTAATAATTTGCAGCGTTTTATTCGATTATTGGATTCTACGTACCTTGAAACGTAAACCATCAAATTTTGAGGGGGTGTTAGAATTTTTTTTTTCTTGGTCGATTCCAAAGGTTCATTATTGAAAATAATAAACCAAAATGGGAAAAACTACTGAATAAACGGGTTTTCCCATGTTTTTCCCATATTTCTTTGGCAATTATTGTTCGATTTTGATGTTTCCAGCGGCAAACTTTCAGTTTTTCAATTCCCAAAGCCCTTGCACTAATAAATTTCTAAAATCCATGAAAATTTCAAATTTAGCTACATTTCATGGGAAAAAAATAACTGAATTAAAGGTTTTTTCCATTTTGGTTTATTATTGAAAATAATGAACCTTTGGAATTGACCAAGAAGAAAATTTTTTTAACACCCCCTCAAAATTTGATGGTTTACGTTTCAAGGTATGTAGAATCCAAAAATCGAATAAAAATTTGGCCGTAAGTCCGCCGTACGCGGCACTTTTGCCACTTAGTATTGACCGATTTTGATGAAATTTGGTATGTAGGCTCCATTTGGGGTCTAGTTGTGTCCCGAAGCTTTTAGTTGATGTAAGTCACTTCTAAGGGTTCCAAAATCAATTTTGAAATTTTGAAAACGCCCTAACTCAAAAAATTTCGATATAAAGGTATTGTTTTTCCTTCAATTTTGGATTCTATAGAATTTTTAGAGACCACCCGGAGCTCTGTGGGACAAACCGTTCGCTCCCTACAAAAATTTGAGGGTTTATATTGAAATATATATATATAAATCAAAACACGAGTGTGAATCGCAAAAGAGGTCTAATCTCCGTTCAAATTAGAGCTAACCGAAATGCGATCGATGGTTGGTGATTTTAGTTTTTTTAACACAGAATGTGTTTTTGCGATGACCTACCGAAAAAAAATCGTCACGAAAAAGCGACAGAAAAAACCGTTACGCGCCTTTTATAATGATTTTCACGTGCAACCAAGCCGTTGGTAAGGAAATAGAACTCCCGCAGTGTTCATTGCACAGAAATTGTTCACCATTCGTTGGAAAGCTCCCAATTTATATAGTATTTTTCTTGTAGTTACATATTTATTTATATAACATTTATAGGGTTTTAGACCAAATTAAATGTCTAACAATTATTTATTTTATTATTGCCAAAGACTCCACATTTATTATTGTTGTTTTTTATTTAACGGATGACTAGCATCGCAAAAACACATTCTGTGTTCCTATGATTTCATACAGAGTATGGAAAAAGAAATAAACCGGGGGGTGCAGGGGGGCAGAGCCCCCCGCCGAGGCGCAAAGCGCCGAGTTTTGTTTTCATTTTTTTTTTGATTTTTTTATTTTTATATTGGATGGTTGGTGATTTTGTAGACGAGTGATCTATATAGAAAAATAATAAACCATTGTGTAATAATTTGCAGCGTTTTATTCGATTATTGGATTCTACGTACCTTGAAACGTAAACCATCAAATTTTGAGGGGGTGTTAGAATTTTTTTTTTCTTGGTCGATTCCAAAGGTTCATTATTGAAAATAATAAACCAAAATGGGAAAAACTACTGAATAAACGGGTTTTCCCATGTTTTTCCCATATTTCTTTGGCAATTATTGTTCGATTTTGATGTTTCCAGCGGCAAACTTTCAGTTTTTCAATTCCCAAAGCCCTTGCACTAATAAATTTCTAAAATCCATGAAAATTTCAAATTTAGCTACATTTCATGGGAAAAAAATAACTGAATTAAAGGTTTTTTCCATTTTGGTTTATTATTGAAAATAATGAACCTTTGGAATTGACCAAGAAGAAAATTTTTTTAACACCCCCTCAAAATTTGTTGGTTTACGTTTCAAGGTACGTAGAATCCAAAAATCGAATAAAAAATTTTTCACTTTCCTCACTTAGCATTGTCCGATTTTGATGAAAAAAAATTTTGACGGCGGTCGGACAAAATAGTTTTTATTCGATTTTAAGATTTTACGCACCTTGAAACATAAACCAACAAATTTTGACGGGGGTTGATCAATTCTTTTCCTTGGTTTATTCCAAAGGTTCATTATTGAAAATAATAAAACAAAATGTATTCATATAACTAGCGGTACTAACCTCACACAATTGCTACATGCGTTCAGATTTGTTCGACTTTTGAATTGATCTCTATCGGTTTATTGTTACAAATAATATCAAATCCACGCAAATCGAGCCTTTTCCCATTGTTTTTGTTCGGACCCTAAAAAGACCAAGAATCAAGTTCATTGTTGGGAGACTTCCTATTGTTTTTTCCTCTCTCGTGTTATTATTGCGATTGTTTAAAGAAGTACCCAATAAAAAAATGGAGTGGTAGGGACGAGAAGGGGAAGCTCAAGAGGGGCATGGAGTTGTGATTCTATGGAGGGCAGAGCGGTAAAATAATATTGGAGAGGGCAGTGATAACAGGAGAAGTGGACGGTACCTAATAACACAAGTGGTTCAGAACAAGTCGAGTGGGCTTGTTAGGCATAATGCACCGATGAGCACGATTCCCGTTTCGACTCGTGCTTTTCCACTCCCATCATTCGACGTACTCGGTGTATTTCATTACAATATGAAGAATAAATGTATATTCGCAGCAATAATAAAACCTTGTGACAGATGGCGGGCAAAAAATTTGCCAAGTTGGGTGGGCAGAATACTGCCGTGCTATGCCAGAAAGTCGTATCTTAGCTTCACCCAACTTTCGTGAAAACGACCTAATAGGTTTCGTGGTGAAATAACTCTTACACGGGATTATTTTTCCTCTTTTAACCACAAATAAACGTTTTTCTTAACCCATTAGTAGCATAATTGGTAGTTCTGGTGACATCCAACCGGGTCATTTACCAAATCAAGTTGTAGGTGAAGCTGCGTGCTATGTGCTACACCCTGATTTCGATGAAATTTTCAGGAATTATGCGAGTTGGGGAGAGATGGTCCCCAGTGGCGTCTCCTCCAGGCAAACATAGCCAACACTGTTTGCCTTACTAAAAATATGCAAATGAATAAATTAATTTTTGTTGAGATTCTCCTATAATTCCATTTTTTGCAAGTGCCTAATATTTAGCCGATTTTGAAAAATTTTTATAAAATTTAGGGACTATTTCATAGCTAAGGAAGTTAGATGAAATAGGAGGATGGAATAAGTACGTTTTTTGTCTAGGATACTAGCCCACACACACCAGAGAATGATCGATTGCGGATGATATGCGAACTAGCGTGGGGCCAGGCGAAGCAGTTCAAAAAAATGAATTTTCGGGACTGTTTTGGATAACAGGCGACGGTCAGCGGGAAGGCGGTCAGTGCGGGGTCTAGTATCTCTATACTCCCACTACCTCAGCATCAGCCAAGGCAAACAAACGAGGAGCTGTTTCGTGGCCTTGAAAGCAGAGAAAATTGGAAAATGAGCAATGGTTTACGCTTCTTTAATAACCAGTAATCCAATTTCTTAATTAAGGAATTCTTTATTTCTTCGAACAGAGTATGAGACGTTTATTTCATCTAAATAAACTCAATATTGAAGCGATTGAGTTCAACTCGATTTTGATGCGAAAACATGGTAGGTAGTGCTCTTTGCTACCGCTTGGTCTATACAGAAAAATAATAAACCTTTGTGTAATAATTTGCTGCGTTTTTCATTGTTGTTTATCCCTCTAAGCTGTTTGACTGACGGATATTCTCACCTGACGCCACTGATGGTCCTCTATGGAAATCATGGCCCCCAAGTTGAAAGTATCTTGTTCGCATGCGCAGACATGAAATATTTGAAACATCCATAACTTCCACATTTTCCAACAATATTGAGGGATTGTGCGATACATCGGATCATCTATACAATCGGGTTATGTGTACGAGGAAGCTATGTGCCACACCCACTTTGTGGATGTTTTTTCTATTTAGACGTCTGAGTAGCTCGTCAACGTCGAGCAGCTGAACTTCTACAGGGTGTCTACACAGGGGGTTCGGTAGTCATAGGGTAAAAATAACCTTTTTCGTGACCCATTATCTAGACAACGGTAAGTTCGATCTGCATGATTTTTTTTTCATGTTGTTCAGCTACTCAAGGACAACAAATAAGCATATTACTTTCCAAAAATATCTTTAAACTTTTTTGTACAGCTATTTTAGATAACCCTTTTTTGAGTCAAACAAAAAAAAAAATGTTCTCGGCTTCCAAGTGTTTTGTTTACAAAACGCATATGCTAATGTGTAGAACTATTATTCTTTCATAACACAAAAAAAGAATCATCTCGATATCATGCTTAGTTTCAGAGATAATGGGTCAAACGCATTGAAAAACATAGTTTTGGGAAAAACGCAATAAACTGAAAAGGTACCTACTACGACGATTACGTCACGATGCGTGCCAACTTGTTTCTCTTTTCCATGAACCTTTATGAAACCTCGTAATTTTAGGGTTTAGAATTTTTTTTATTGCTACATGAATAATGTGCTTCACAGCAACTTCCATAAGCATAAAAAAGTGGAAAAAATGGCTTGTGCAAATGTTGAACAAGCAATAGCAGAGTAACTCCACTGGTAACGAAAAGCGGTTCGGAGATACTCAACTTCAGGCAATGATTGCAGGACATTTCCTGACTCAAACATGAAATTTTTATATACCAAAATGTCGGGGATAATGTGTAGAATAATATTTTTAAAAAATCTGAAAAATGAAATTTTTGAAAATTTTCGACTACCTACCGAACATAACATGGGCATAACTTCGGGGTTCCATTCTACAAAATATTCCCAACAAAAAATGTCTCCTAGCAATTTTCTTTTAACCCACTCAAAATTCCTCTTTTTTTTCACTTTAAAGTTTTTCTTCGCGTTTTCGACCTTCGAGTTATGACCTTTTGGTCATAACTCCCTTATTTCTACTGAAAATTCAATTCTGACTACACCGTTAGAAAAAGCGTTAAATTCCTAAGCTACGCTAGTGCAAAATCAAAATATTTCAGCAATAAAATAGTTTCAAAAAATCAAGTAAAAAAGCCAATTTTAAAAAATTTGCGAAACTTGACTTTCTTCGACCAAAGGTTTTACTCCAAATCCCTGCCCATTTCGATATAGTCGTGAGCATGAAGAACCTTTGAACTCAACAAAAATACCGAATTTCTAGCTGATTGAAGTTTTTGTTGAGTTCAAAGGTGTTACTTCATGCTCACTACCACATTTACGAATAATGCGTATTTTATGTACGAAAAACGAAGGTTTTCTTCGAAAAATCCACTTTCTAGCAGTCGGAATCATTCGGAAGTATCACTATTTGATTCAGCGTAAAAAATTACATAGGAAATGATACCAAAATTTTCAAGCCATCTTGAGATCGAGGGGGACCATAAACCGCTTAAAACACTGGATTTCCTTGTAAAACATACGTTTTCTGGCATTCAAACTTCATTTACTCTTCCAATTTGAATGTTAACTAGATAAATTGATAGACCGTTAGAAAGCTGACAATTTGAGCATGTTTTCTCCGAAGAGCGCCCATCGAAATGGGCAGGGATTTAGAGTGAAAACATTGGTCGAAGAAAGTCAAGTTTAGAAAAAATGTGTACAGTTGGCTTTTTGACTTGATTTTTTGAAACTATTTTATTGCTGAAAGATTTTGATTTTGCCTAGGTAGCTTAGGAATTTAACGCTCTTTCTAACGGTGTAGTCAGAATCGAATTTTCAGGAGTAATAAGGGAGTTATGACCATATCAGTGCCGTAAGGTCGAAAAAGCGGGAAAAAAACTTTAAAGTGAAAAAATAGAATTTTGAGTGGGTTAAAAGAAAACTGCTAGGAGACATTTTTTTGTTGGTAATACTTTGTAGAGTCGAACCCTAAAGATTTGCCCATCTTAAGTGTAGATTCCCTATAATCATGGTGCTACATACCTATTTCGGTTCTGTAGCGGCAAGTTTTTCGCGATTTACTCAGCTTAAATTGAACTGGTCTAAGGTGGTTTCGCAACTTGCTTGCTGATGATGGTTAGGGAACGCCTAATGTTCTCTACAAACCGAGTTTATTCTCCTACACCTCCATGATCTGCCTTGATTCAATCGCCTTGATCGGTTGAACTCATCCATCGACCAATATTGACATACAGAGTCCAGATCTCGCAAGAACGTGCCCGCAACCTGTGTTAGGTAAATCAAGGCAAACATACGTGTCTTTAACATCCACCATAATTGTTTGCGCGTGATGCGAGAGCGGATTCGAGGATAAATACTCATTACGTTGAGGATCTCGCGAGTAAATACATTCCCGAGACGAGCGAATTGGGGTTGCGATTGTTTCGTTTCAACTGGAGGTGTAGAAGATAGTGGAGCCCTCAGTGTCAATACCAATGAATTCTAATTAAAACCGACAATCGTAATCTTAGGTACTGCTTAGTGTAACACCACTATTCTGCAATAAGTCCTCGATCAAAAACTCTACTCCTTTTTCGGCTTGAGATATCGCCGGTCTCACAGCAACACCACGTATCGTACATTTTTGTCGAAAATGAGTTTTTGGTATCGTTGGACGCGCTATCTCGCGACAAACCTATTGAATGACTCAGTTACACCATTTTCCAGAATGAGATAGGCTGAAATCACCAATCAAGCAACACCACATATCAGGAATCCAACGGCAACAGCACGTATCATCACTAGTTACTATTGAAAAATGACTGACGCTAATGGTGATCCTCAGTGATGCAAGTGCAACTTAATGTTATAATAATTATCACTTAGTGAACCTAATGGACAGAAACAATAAAAAAAGATCACAAAATAAGTTGAATAAGTAATTGGTTCAGCTCCATGAGTCTGATATGTTGAGATTCAGGATCTATGATAAGTTGAGTTGCCCGCATGAACCCTTCTGTACAAAAAACAGGTTTTTTGCTCTCCTGTAAAATTTGGAAACTGTATGATACGTGGTGTTGCTGATAGACCGATGATATACTATTGCTCAAGGTGCGTAGAATCCGAAAATCGAATACAAATTTTGAAAGCCATCCGCCGTACGCGGCACTTCCCTTAGTTACCATGGACTGATTTTGATAAAATTTGGCACACGGGCTCTATTTGGGGTCTAGTTGTGCCCGAAGCTTTTGGTTGATGTCAGTCACTTCTAAGCGATAAAATTAAGGGCTGACATTATCAAAACGCTCTATCTCAAAAATTTTCAATATAAAGATATTGTTTTTCCATCAATTTAAAATAGCAACAATGTAGATCGACTCAACAAAACGTACTATGTCAATTGATCAGGATTAGGGTCAACTGGAAACAACACCTTCTTCGCCGAGCTTTCGGTAAATTTATTACCTTCTTCAGGGCCTATAAAACAAAACGATATTCACCCTTAATAGCAAACTAACAATCCTTTGAGTATAAAAACAACAAAATTACGAATCGACAACAAATAAAACCTAATAATAAATATAATAACAAATTTCACTTACTCGAAGGTTGTTTATTTAGTGACAAACGTCCATAAATAAAGAGAAGGTGGAGGCGCCACTACAAAGAAACAAGTAGGTAGGTATAGTTTAGAGTTTAGAATTATTGTCTTTGATATAATATAAATTAAGTTAGATTAATTGTAAAATACGGCCAATTGAAATAAGTATCTAATTATTAAATAAGTTAAGTACGGTTGAGGCAGTTGTGTCAATATTTATATCTTAAATAAATAGCTTACCCATAATTATAGAAGATAAATTTACGGTAAATGAAGAAATTAATTTAAAAACACCGGCTTTTTTTTTTAAGTACAAAACAATGGAATATCAAAAAACGCGCAAGGACTACAGCTCACAGAGAATAGTAACTTTGATAACAATGATAACAGGTAACAATAGTAACTTCCTCTTCACTTTTTTATTTCATAGCCAGTAGGAAGTATCAATCAAACAAAGACTGCGTCCTAATAAACGAACTAAATTCAAATGGAACAATTTTATATGGCTACCACTAAACCGTGTGTGAGGATCATGACAGTGTGTGTACCAATTCAACGGTCTAAGTCACGAGGCTCTGTAGTCATGTATATCACAGGCATAAGGCTTCCCACTAGTGCGTGTCTTCATGTGCTGCCTCGACCATTTCCGTTGCGGTATTCCGTAATCCTAAAAATCTATCTTAGGGATATAGCCCATCCTCGGCGTGAGTCGTTATGTGGTCATTCAGAGTTCCCAATCACAAAGCCCTGTAATCACATCTATCACACGCTAAAGGCCTCGCCCAAGTGCAATTCTACCAACTATCTTCCGAATGCATAAATGGTCGATGGAGTTCAAAATTGTATTGCATTTTTAGAATCTAATGAGACCACACAAAACTCTGTATGACCAACCGTTCGCTCCCAATGAGAACAAGGGTTGGACTTACGATAAATTAGTACCACGAGTGTGAATAGCAAAAGAGATCGAATCTTCGTTCAATTTTAGCTGACCGAAATGCAATCGCTGTTCGCTTTTTCGAGTTGTACACAGTTTTAGCAACCAGTATTCAAATTTCCTAATGAACACAACTCTCTGTTTCTTCAAGTCGAGTGAAGAAGAAGAAGAAATTGTTTACTTCAAGTAAACGACCATTTCAGGTTGGATTTTCGTCTGACTGCCATTCCTAGCGTCGCGGACGTCATCAGCTGTCTTCCTAAGGGAAGATCAAAATTTGTTCTGCTGATTTCGCTCATGGCTTCCCATTGGCCTTACCCGAAAATATGCTCCCGAGGCGAGCGTCGAACTCACGGCCCCGTAACCGGTCCGAGTCTCGTCTCCAGAGACACATGCCGGAACTCGCTCGACTTCGAGTCGAATTTATTTCAAATAAACTCGATTGTGAAGCAAAAAAATCTGTATTCTTTGCAGACGAGTGATCTGTACAGAAAAATAATAAACCTTTGTGTAATAATTTGCTGCGTTTTTCCAATGGCAACCCTAAGCAGTAAGTGAGTAAACGTCGCCAATGATGTTTTGATTTTATTAGGGATGTCTTGAACTCTCCTAGTAATAATATATAATCGTAGAATAGACCTGAAATACCTCATAGCATATATCAATGAAGATAAACAAAAATATTATCGAAATTGAATTACCAAAAATACAATTACTGCGATGTTCATTATGAGCACATTTGCGCTATCATATTGAAAAATAGTGCATTACATTCGGAGGGAAACCACACTAAGAGGCAGTCTACCTTCGATTTTTGGGTATTTGGAAATGATAAGTCGTTCATATTCACGCACCTATCGCTCAAAGTACCACCTTAGTTCGACCAACTGGTCACCGTTACACCCTCAGATCGTCGAGGGATGATGGATCGGGTGAAAACGATCAGCCATCTCCCAACGACAAAACTCCATCCTTTCCTTTTCCCGGAGAAAACCTTCCCTTCAACCGATAAACCCCTTGAAAACAAAAGGTCTTCCGCGGGAACCCCGAGAGATAAAGGGCGAGACCCCGCGATATCTGTGATAGAAGGCAGAGGGAAGAAGGTGATTCAAGTCATAAATCTCTCGTCACAATGTGGTATTGTGATCTGAAAACTTGAAATCGTCCCATCTTCCTTCACCTTAAATACGCCCACCCTTGTTTTCAGAAATGGGCCCCCGCATTTTCGGTCTTTGGAACATTAATTTAAATGAAATTTCCATTCCATTATTATCAGGATGCGGAATAAATTTGTAAGTCCCGTTTTATTCAAAGAGTTATATAATAGTTTTGGATTCCTATATAATTCCTGGTTTCAAACTCCACAAACAACTCCCTGGTGTGGAGAAGATGACTCACAAAATATAAATCTTCGGGAATACTGTGAAATATCGAAATTGTAGTAATAGAAAACTGTATGCCAAGTTTAGCTTCCTCATTCAAAACAACGTTGTCACTTACAATTTGTCGGTGTAAAAATGACTGATGGTGATACTCTTATCAAATATGATAGGGTAAACCATACAGTAATGGACCGGGTAAGGACTTTCATACATTTCAAAAACATTTTGTATGTTATTTTCAACTTTTTATGGTTTCTGAATATTCTAAGATATTCCCCAGGATCTTCTCTAAACAATCAACTATGATTTTTTTTTTCATTTCCGACATGTTATATACGTCTTATGAACATATGCCTGTGAAAGGTCGAAAATATTGTAATGGGACACATCATTCTATTATGGGACATTTCAATTCAGTTATGAGACACCTCGAAATAAGGCTCCTTGTGTAGAAAATAATGTTTTAGCACCGTTTTGTTCTATTAATAAAAGAAAAACAACCACGTACCTACCTATTAAAAACATAATTAAGGTCTCTAATAACGGAAAAAATATTTTATCAACAAATAAAACTATTCATGAAGCCTGAATGAAAACATGAATTAAAATCTCTGTATAAAGTTTTCGCAAAATTGGAATACATGAAATATAAATCTTCAGCATCCCAAATTCTGATTGCGCTCTAACTTTTCATTGTAGAACATGATTTCAAAAGATCTGCATTAATATCACTTGTGTCACTATCAGACGAAGTGTTCAAAATATGATCGTCTTCGTCACTCCCCTTCTTCTTTATTGCAGTGAAGACACATAGCAGTTCCATTGCCTTCAATAGAGCTTCTCGTTGAATTGAAGGGGCTTCGGCATTTCTGTAAGGTAAAAATATGAAAAAAAGGTTGGAATACAGAATTTGTATAACGGGACAGTACAAAATACTGTAATGAGACACCTATGCGCATTTCTAAATGGACTCTTCCTGCACTCAAGTCTCTTATACGCGCAATATTATAATCAATAGTACTCTCCAGTGACTTATCAAAACCGGCTGGTTTTGAAAATTTAAAAAAAAGTTACGAGACAGGTGGGCCATTACTGTCTTACCATCTAAATTTCCATACAGTAAAGAGATAGAGTCATAAATAATGCTAAAGTTTCAAAATAAACACCAAAAACTAGCTAAAACTGTAATAACTGTAAGGAATGTTTTCTCACCAGAAATGTTTGAAAATTTTGAAAACGGTAGAGCGTAAGGGCTTAACACCAAACACATATTTCTAAACAGAACATTTATTTTCACTCCTAAATTCGTAGTCCAGATGAAAATTAGCGTGGTGACGTCGATCACCTCGTGTCTTGGCGTCCCAGCAATCGTAGAAGTTTGGATATTTAGTGGAGGCACCTCCAGTGTAAATTTCGCTAGTAACCAATGAACTGAAAACTTATTTTCGCCACTTGAACTTAGGCTGTCCCATCACTGTTGTAGGCGTCCCACTACTATTCCTTTTACCCTACGAAACTTTATTTTGTTGATTTACCTTCTGCAACTCCTACACGAAATCTCGAAGACCTCCACGGAAATGACTCTACTCACATAACCAATATACTTGACAAACTGAAATCTTTATTTCTGTTTTTCAAGTTATTGTTTTGTTATTTCATTATTTATATGCCGCCCATGATCTCCGCAAGGTTCCATGCGCCTAAATAAAGAAAACATTTTTTTTCACGATCATGTAGTTTTTCAAATCAAAATAGCGACACGATTGAGAAGTTTTTTTCAAAAATTTACTTTTTTACTCGTGTCTAGGCTGGTATTGATCGGAACATGATGAAATCAAAGTCATCATCATGGTCTCCAATATTACCTTAAAATTCGAGAAAATGTTCAGATTTAGACAGTGAGAAATTGATGCTTAAGAACCATCATGATTGCAGGTGTTCAGACGCTACTATCTGATGATGTTGAAATTTACAAGGGGAATTCGTCGGCAAACACGCACAGATCCTATAACATTTCGAATGGATACACCACGGACCAATCGACTCAACCAAAATGGTCAAAAAGCTCAAAACCTAAAATTTGGGCAGAAATTTTGATTTTGGAAGACCCATTTTTTTCTACAACACTAATACTACGCTAATATACCAATTAATAGTGACAAAGCAATATAAAATAACATTTTTAGGCTCGAAAATGTCAAGAATAGACTGTAGTACTTTTCTCTACGTTGTTGAAATTCCACATAACTTGATTATATTGAGCGGTGATGTTAGACTCTATTTCAATTTCTCCGTTTCAACTGCTACTGTTTCAATATTCAAACGGGGAAAAAACGTGGTGGATCAACCACCGAAAGACCCTCGAAATGATTGGGTGTTAAAGTGGCGGGGAAGACTGCCCCTGGACACGCACACATCTCGTTACCTCGGGGCATTATTTAACAATCTGGTTCCTCCTAGGTAGCTAATAAACTGGACGAACGTCCGGAGGGAGAAAAAATGATAAACCATCTGGCTAGCCACAGCTATCTGGGGTGAAATCTGGCTGGACGAGGCCCTGGATCGCCCTAATAGTAATCCCTTGATGGGGCAGTCTGAATCTTCGAGCCTGTACCATTTAAGATCGGATAGGCGAGAGAAATGTACAATTTATTGAATTTTAGTCGTACTATATGAGTTAATGTAATTATATCAAAATGTTACTCACTTTTGTCGTTCAACCTTGGTGTTGGAGCAGTGTGGTTTTCTTGATTTCCTGAGCGAATCAAACAAGTTCCTTCCCACTTACAGACTTAGGACTGGCTACCAGCTTGCAGCCTCACAGGAACGTGCTCTGCATGATGATAGGTGTGGTTAAAAATGTTTGATTCGTTCATAAATAGATGCCCCAAGACTAAGGACGAAAGATGGCGCTTGGAGCCAAGATCATTCTCATCTTCTTTTTTCGCCCAAGATACTGAGGAAAGATAACATGGTATGGCACGTCAAGGCAGGAAAGATGATATAAATATGATAGACAGGATGTCGCGAAACTTAGTTTCCAAATTCTACTTAATTTCCAGGGATTTCCATTTCACTTATTTTCTAACTGCATGGCCACGAGTTCCTCAGGAAGTAGGGCGTATTACGCTACTTCCTGGCAAACAGGTTCAGATAGACTGGCAAAATCGACAGCTTTCAGCAAGTCTCTTCACCAGGCTTCTACTTGATGTAGATGTAAGAGCTCTCAGACTGCGATCTCACGTAGGTAGGGCGAGACAGAGAGACAAAGATGAAAAGAGCACGTGATTTCTGAATCAGATGCTGCATGAAAAGTAGCGTTTGATTGAAGGAGAGAGTTCAGAAAGCTAAGATCAAACGTTTTTGTTCTATCTCGAGTTCTAGGTTCTGACGGAAAATTATGCTCGTTGCCATGATTTTCGTTCCTTAGCTCCAGATTTAAACCTCTTTAGCGATGAACAGACATTGGGAGTGAGAGGATGACCAAGGAACAGATTTATGGATCTGCACATCATCATCCTATGAAGATCATCACCGGGTTCAAAGGAGTTCTGTTGAATCATCAAAAATTAACTTCCCTTGACCGGGGATCGATCTACTATCGTCCGACTAAACTATATTTCCACTTCTGAATCGGAGCTCGTTACCACTGAGCTAAGGAAGCGAATGGACAGAAATGCGAAGAGGTCGCTGATCACAACATCTCCCCCCCCCCCTTCAGAAAATCTTAGGTACTCCGTTACCTAGTCAGGGAGGTGAGAGGCAGCTTTGGCTGGTGTTTTCCAACCCAGTGAGAACGCGCTATTTTTTGACTGGCTTCGGAGTTTTTGTTATTGTTCCTTATTGATGGGGCGAGGGATCTGCTGACCTCAACGTTTGTCCAAATAGGCGGTGGCTCGACTCGTGTCTTGGGAGGGAGTTGTTTTGATGACCTAATCTTAATGAATTAATGTTTCTCTGAGAAATGCTGAGGAGACGTTTCATGTCCGGTGGCGACTGCGCCAAATTGTTGAATCATCAAAAATTAACTTCCCTCGACCGGGATCGATCTCCTATCGTCCGACTAAAACTATATTTACACTTCTGTGTTGGAGCTCGTTTACCACTGAGCTAAGGAAGTGAATGGACAGAAACGCGAAGAGGTCGCTGATCACAACTGTTCTAAGAGCTCAGGATTAGCCCAGACTGTTGCGCTTTGCAGAAAAGTGAGTGAACAAACCTCGGAATACGGGAGAATAATCACGGCAGAATAATCGGTATAAACGGGTATAATATACAAGATTATAGCGGTAGTTAAAAGGGATAAGCAGCTCTACTTTAAACTATGGGTAAATGGGGTGACAAGCAGATCTGGACTGAGGTAAGATGGCGGAATGGGGCAAACTGGAGGTGAAATGACGCCACTCTGTTTATACTTTCGAGGAAATTAACTTATTTCGTACGGTTTAATGTTCTTTGATTCTACTAAAATGTACTCGTACTGGTTCTTACTTCCGGTTTGTGAAATATCGGGATTGGGCTTTTAAATAGGGTGTGAACAGGGCAGTAGCGCTGA